>JAEMWC010000107.1:1012500-1140000 GCA_016490735.1 Pachyseris speciosa | reverse complement strand
AGAACCCATTACACAAACTGACCTTGAGGTAAAACATCAAACATAAGGAAAATATTTATCCAGACACGTATCATCAATATTTTAATACTCGCCATCAAACCAGTTTCCAAATTACAGTAATTCGGCTCCAACAAGCTCAGCAAATTCTTGAAAGCTTCGAGGTAAAAAGCACCAAACTTGAACAACGAGTCTCTGCAAATCCTCCGGTTTGAACTTCACTTTGCCGACAAAACAACGCTGCGAAGTTACCGCTATAACGACTATTGCTACACTGACTCTTTTGACTTTAAACGGACAAAAATTTACATACATACATAATGTTCCAAAATAATCCAAGGAAAATGAAGAAGAATAAACAGAGAACATATTTACAGCCATAAGTTTGGAGATTTGTCCACGATGGGACAAAACAAGAGCGATAAAACAAGAGCTTCGAAGACTGAGTAATTTCGTGTTACATAAAATTCCAGAATTAACGGTCGCGGCGCGCGATGCATCAAGGGTGACAATGGGCCTTTAATTGTCAGAATTCACGTCAAAGTTATCGTTGTAGAATTCGTGGACAAAGCTGCCCAACTTTTGAATCGTTATGCACATGTCATCGGCTTCCCCGTGGGGTCGACCCCTGGGCCTACCAGGGAGATATATGGGGGAATATAAGGAGATGGATGGGATTCCTTGCCCGAGGGTAGGGGAAAATCTTGACATTGTTTTACGATCAAAGGTTTGGGGGTGGGGGAATTCACAAGTTTGAAAAGGATGTCACGGGGATTTTCGGGTGAGAGACACCTCACCCAGGGGACTTTGTCTTTAGAGATTCCCCGACCCCCCGGGAAATTCCTCAAGTTTGCTAGACTGATTTTACAATCTCCCTGGTTGGCCCGGGGGTCGACCCCTCGGGGAAGCCGATGACATGTGCATTATAGTTATAGAATTCATGTTAAACAGATTTTATTGAATACTTGGCAAAATGTGTTGAACAATCGTAAGTTAAAACAACAACTGAAAGAGGTAACTGACAGAGGGAACTCTCACATAATCAGGATGCTTAGTATTTAAGCAGTTTGCTACTATGGAGATGTTAAAGGTCATCTTGATGACTATTTGCAGGAAGAAGAAAAATGGAGATCGAGGAAACACTGCAAAGTCTGTCCCTTTTGTCATGCAGAAAGTGCCAGCACCAGTGCCACTCCCAGAGGCCTGGATTCCACCCCGAACATTGTACTGTACACCCCTGTGGGACAAAACACGAAGTGATGGCAAAGTCATATTCAGGGTAAAATATCTTTTTTTGTTTGAATATTAGATGCCTATGCAGACAAACACCTTGTAAAAGGTGGGATTTCTTTTGTCACCTCTCCTTTGCAATGACAGCAACAGCATGACTACAGCTGCATTCTACAAGAGCAATCACCATTTTAGTGGTCCTAGACAGCTCTCTGTCCTGGTAAAGTTGCAACATGGAAGGGAAATTAATTTTCTGGTCTTTTCTCTCCATAGAATTCGCCATTTATACCTTGGGATTATTTTTCTGAGCATGCAAACTACAACGTGAACAGAAAGGAGGAGCTTGGTGGGGGTAGCAATGGTAATATCTATCCTGTTTACCTGCAGTCAGACAGGAGCAGGAAAGTTGTTGTAAAGGAGGTAATTGCCAGTCATGCTCTGCATGGTTCAATATATCATAGCAAACATTATTAGAATTCCCAAAATGTCTAACAGAGATAGGTTTGGGTAACAGGATTAGGAGCAGGCCACAGTGGTCATATCCCCTTGTCTTCTAAGTGCTTGTGACAAAAGTTCAGACAAAAGTTAGGTTAACTACATCTTTCAGATGGTGAATAAGTGATCTGAAGTGACAACCATTGTCATTGATGGTAGTCTGTACAGTCTGCTGTTTAATACCTGGTTGATAATATTATTATTTTCAACATTTGTAAAATATTTTGCTTTTGTTTAGACCAATTATTGTATTCGACTGGAAGAAGTAGAAGTCTACAAGCTTTTGGGAGACCATGAGCACATTGTAAAGCACTATGGAGGGACATTCAGAGGGAGTGAGGGGCATGCAAGTATATTCATGGAGAAGTGTGGTATGTACATGCATATTTGTTTTGTTCATTGCAGTTCCTAAAAACATGGTCGCACTCACCGTCTTGGCTTTGTGTGATGTTGCCAATATGCTAAGGCTTCTCTTGGTAAAACATCCAGCAGATGTTGCAAAAAATGGTAGCTAGGATTCAAAGGAAGTTCACTTGAAGGTTTTCATGTCTTCAGAAGATAAAACCACAATAGGTTAAAGCTGTTAAGAGCTGATAAATAAAAGGATTCTTGTGTGGAAAACACTTCACTCTTTGCTTTTGAACATATGTATTAGTACCACTGATATTTGCTAAAAGTTGTGATTTTTTTTATAGAGATGTCCCTTTTCCATTATATGGACAAAGTATTGGGAAGGCGATTCACAGTTGATGAAGCCATGTTTTTCTGGCCACAAGTAGTTAGTGGTACCAATTATTTACACAGCCTGCCTACACCAGTGATTCATAAGGACATAAAAGGTGAGATGAGTGAATTCCATTGTCTTGCACTCATGCTTGAAATAAAAAAGGGGGGTGCCTATGCTCATTTAGGAGCTGTGAGGTATTGAAAATGCCCCATTTTGGCATCATTTGATGCTTATTGTAAGAATGTATTTCAAGTTATTGTAAAATCTCTGTGAGCCAAAACTCATGAGAACCCACATTAAACTACAGTCCATACATTATGTTGGACGCAATTAAACATTTTAAGTCTGATCTAGACAGAAAGCTAAATCCGTAATTAAAAATTTGAACCACATTTCTTGACATGGCCACTAAACTGCAAATAGAAAAGTCCACAGTGTATCTGCTATTTTCCTTATTTATTCAATTTTCAGCAATAGAAATCTGATCAGTCTTTTCTCACACAAAGCTTACTTTAGTTGATTACAATGACTTGGAAAAAAAGGTGGGGTGCCCGTGCTCGTTGGTGAGCTATAGCCGTATTTCAACTAACAGAGCTCAATTTCAAGGCAAACCCACTATGTTTTCAATGTGCACGTGCACAAGCGTATGCTAAATGATGCCATAAATTATGTACAGGAAGGATGTGCGATGCAAATGTGAGGAATCACCTTAAATCCACTCAATCAAATCACATTGTGATCCTCAAAGTAGTCAGATTGGGTTCCAGCAAATGCAAGTTGATTTTTGCAGTTTGACCAGTCCTAGGTAAAGCAGCTGTGAAAATAAAATTGTTTTCCCATTTTGGTTTCAGCCAAAAATGTGTTGTTAACAGATGAGTACACCAGAGCCAAACTTGCTGACTTTGACTCTGCCAGGAGGCTTCGAGATGAGTTCACAGAAGCAGGACTGAAACCTCTTGGTACAACGGGATTTGCTGCTCCTGAGGTATTATAATTGATTTTAATCACTCTTTTCTGGGGGGTTTGCTCTTACTTAGAGTATGGAGGGGAGAGGAACTTTTTCTATCTAAATGGGCTCAGTTAACCAATTAAGTACAATTAACGATGAGTTTGAGTATTATAGTGAGAATTATCATGGCTGGCAAGGTTCAGCTGAGGTGGATAACACAAAATGAGACCTTCATCATTCTTGCTATCTTGCTAAAATCAAATTCAATAGTTTTATTTAGCATACAACAAGGGTGCGTAGAGGAAACTAAACATGCTACATCAACTTGTAAACAACTTGCAGCAAAATTTTACAGAAGCTCACTCTAAAGCATGTTTGAAAACCTAAACTTAATAAACGTTTGACTGGACTCATCCATTGTGATAAAACCTTACGTTTAAGAATTCTTGAAAGGCTTCAGCAAAACAAACATGTTTCTCTTGTGTGTAAAACTATTGTTTTCAAAATTACGTCACTTCTGCATCTATAAAACTTATTGTTTGTAGGTATGTCACTTCTACATGTCTAAAAAATATTGTCTGTAGGTATGATGTAACGAAAACAGTGCCAGCAGTAATTAGCTGCATGTTTTTAGCCAATCAAAATTGAAGTAGTGACACCAATGCATCATCCTAGTTAATATTTTGAACACCTTAGGTTTTGGATAGTGAACCACATGGAAGACCAGCTGATGTCTACAGTTTGGGCTGCCTTTTGGTTGAGCTGATTGTAGGAGCGCCAGCTCGAGACAACCTTCAACAGAAGGTATTTGTTTCTTTTATAGCATACCTACTTTGAGTAGTTTTGCATCACTGATAGTTTGATCTCTGGGTAGGTAAATTCATCCTTGTGGGGTCCTTTCCATAGTTCAGATGAAAAATTTATATTCAGTTTTATCTTGAAGAAGAAGAACAATCAGATTTACGTCAGATACTGCACTTTTGTTCATTTAAGAGTGGTTTAATATAAACATCAGGAGTTGGTTTGTTGTAAATGGCAGTATGTTTGTTGAAACAGATAAACAAGTTGCAAGAGTTAGATCCTGATTTGGCACAGCTAGTACAAGCTTGTGTGAGGGTAAGTCAAAAACATTTTAATGTTTGATGTATTCTTTGACTCTTTCACTATTGGATAAAAACCTGTGAATTTCCCGTGAAAAACCTGTGAATTAACCTGTGACAAGAGAGCACCCTGTGAATAAACCTGTGAATTTTGCACAGCCTAAATTTTGACAAAATCTGTCAAAATTTAGAACCTGTGAAAAAACCTGTGAAAAAAAGAGGGCTGTGAAAAAACCTGTGAAAAATCCTGTGAACAAAATTCAAAGGTAAGTACACTGAACAACCTGTGAAAAAACCTGTGAAAAAACATGTGAATCAACAATAGAGGATAAAAAGAATCAGCTAACCTGATAAAACCTGTGAAAATCCTGTGAAAAATGATTAGAGACTAATTATGATCAGAAATGTCTACGCAAATGCAGCAGTAGTAGAAGGTTAGCGGTTTTTTTGTTGTTGCCGAAAACTGTTTTGTTTTTGCAAATTTGGCTGGAGGTTACCAATTTGTTCTCTATTTCAAAGTTCCCACCTTGCTTTCTTCTTCTTTTCAATAGAATTTTCCCTGAAATTATAGAACTCTACAATAGCCCATTTTACAGTTGTGTGCTCAGTGACTTGAGGCCCGTTTCTCGAAGCTCCTGGTAATAACCGGGCCTGTTAAACTGTTTTGTTTTCCATTCCAAATGGGAGTTTCAAAAGTTTTGAAAATTATACAGTGAAGTTATCAGCTTAAGAAACAAAATAGACTTCATTAGAGGCCAGAACACACCCTACTTTTCTTTAGAATTTGATTTCAAAATATGCTTTTGGGCCCGTTCAGTTACTGGGACTTTCAAGAAATGGGCCCCTGGCCTTCGAGTGGAAGCGAGGCTGACCTTGTTTTGATTCAAACCTGTCTTTCTCATGTAAATCTTGACAGTGACATAAGAGCAATGTGATTTACATGAGAAAAGCAGTGATGTCTGTATCAGAACAAGGCCACCACCAGCCTCTTTTCCATTCATAAGCCAGCTAGGTCATGGAGCACATAATTGTAAAATGGGCTATTATTCAGCAACTAAAATGCTGAAATTGTATTGAAGATTATCATTAATCTCACCTCAACTGTTATGTAATATGTTAAAGTTACCCTCTGTTACGACCAGCTTTAGCTTTAGCTTTTTAAACATTACTTTAAACTTGTAATATTATTATAAGTGCATCTAGCTGGCCAATTAAGAGGGAATTTTGTGACCATCAGTCTCACATTCACGGCCCTCTGGTTTAATCAAGCCAACAAATCCTTTAGGCAATGTAACTAGTATGTAGTATTGGACATTTCTTGCTGACAACTGTTTTCTAAACATCTTGAGAAAAGTGATTCCTCAAACTACTATTTACTGAAAAATGGATGGAATGGGTGGAGGGGATGCTTGGGGAAAAAACTATATTAAGAAAATCCCCATTTATGTCAATTAAAACAGCAGGGGCACCCAGCGAGCCAAAACAACCAAAAGCTAAATAGAAAGGCATTAATTTTTTAAGTACCTTACATGGTGTTTGAAGTCCTTTTAAAGTAATATTTTCATTAGCTAGAAGAATTTGATCTGTTCGGATTCCTTAACTGAAATGTTAATTGCCCAATAATGTTAGGGAACAAAATCTTCCTTTGAAAAGATGCTAGCTGAAATGAAATTTCCATGAACTTTGCAGGGAACTATTTTCTTTCAGAAAAAGCAAGCTGATGTTTTTGACTGTCAAAAACCGCAATTACAACCCTTCCGAAACCTCATGGGCTTTGATTTCCCCATTGCAAATCTTTTATGCCATGTTTCAGTTACGAAAATCTGAGTGTACTCTTTAATCAACACCAAAAGCCTAAGGCAACTACCCTCCATCGAACAGATTATCTACTGAAACTTGCCGTTGAGTGCCCTTGAAACAGCCTTATTAAATCAATCACCAACCTATTACTTACAAATGCTAAGCCACCAGAAAGGTATCAAAGGGAATAAGTCCTAGAGATAATCCCAAAAAACCAAAACATTATTATTACACCTTATCACATAATACAAACAACTGAAAGGGACTTTGTCAGCTGGGGCATATGCGCAGTAAGGACCAGCTGGCACTAATGTGCATACAGCTCATCACAAAAGTCTTGCTCGCCCGGATGCCAGCCATTGTTTCCTACGTGCTGACAACACTTTCATACATCGCGGAGAGTAGAATTTACGTGCCTGTTTTTTCGAAATCATGGAAATTGTCGTTGCTGTCGTCAAAAGCGAGTCTATTGTGGTGAGTCTAGCCTGTTTATTCGCGTTGTATGTTGTCTGACGTGAATACTGCTGTCATTTTCTCTTCGGATCGATTGCGGTAAAGGCTTTTGATGACAGTGACTCACTTGTTCTCAAAAAGCTACCTCAAAAGCCAATGGTTTCCCCTGTAAGACTGCAAAGTGCATTGCACCAACTTATGTACGTGTGGCACGAAGAAATTAAAGTCATGTCAAAACAAACCGCTAAGCTTGAATGTCTTATCAACTGTAAATCATCGAAGAAGATATTGATGCCCCGCAAACTTAGAATCAGGGGAATAACCGCACTTTAATTTCGCCAAAACCCAAGAAGAATAAATTAAACAATCCAGACAAATCCTCTGATTTCCACGTTCCCAAACTTTGCGTCTGATGGCGTTGCTGTCATAAATTCTCTTTCGTCCGCTGCCAGCACGACGACCGCCGCTAGTAGACATCACAATTCCACGAAAATAATTCTTCCAAAGCCAGATCTCAAAAAGATATTGCTACAAAAGCCGTCTGTATTTCCTTAAGACTGATTGTGAGCAAAAACTTCCTCAATTTTTCTCAAGATTAACGCGATTCAAACAGATGAAATCGGCTACTTGGAACCCTCGACAGCATTTGAAAAAGTTGGGCTAACGTTTTCAAAAGTTTTCTGACCAACTCGCACATGCGCGTTGGATGATATAGTCCCTTTAAATATAGTTATGAAAAACTGGGGGCCTTGGATGATTTACCTCATGAACTGGTGGCAGATAAGTACAATATTATTGTTATTTACCGATTCAAATTTAAACAGGAATAGATTTTTGACAAGAATATAAAAAATATTTGCCATTCACAACCTTTCAGCATCTCTAATGTTAAAAAATCATTTTGATCAAAAGAGATTTGCTAAATCAAAGACATGCAAAACTTTTACTATAAAAGATTTATTGCTCTGTTTCAGTGCTTTTTCTATTACTAAGAAAAATTGTTTTAATTAAGTAACTTATATTTTAATTTTGGAAAAAACTGAGTCAGTTAGAGAATGAGAAATGAAAAACTTGTGTGTATGTAAGCTTAATATTGTAACAATAACAGCAATAAAGTTTATTAAAATGAAGTAAATAGAAATATTACAATTTAGACTGACCTGCAGGTAGGTTAGCTAATCGAGGCACACATACTTTTTTGTCTTGTGTTGTTGAACTCATCTTCAACAACCTAAAAACTACAAAACAAAGTTTGAAAACGAACTCAAGGTTTTAAAGGAAACTTCAGTTATTCTTTTGATCTCCAAGTCATTTTCCAGCTGATTTACTGTAAGCTAAAGCTCAAGCTCAAGCTCAAGCTATATAAACTTCGACAATCAAACTAAACATCGATTTGAAGTAGCACTTAATTCTTAAAGGTCAAATGAACCGAAATTTCAAAGTTTTTTTCTGAAGTCAATTTTTATTGAATTTTGTAGCTTAAGTAAGAAATAAAAATATTCTGGAGTGTCAGAGTGATCGGGTATTGAATCCCAGAGATATTGGAGGCTGAAAACTGCTTCGTTTTGGCTTTCATATTCGTAGAGCAGTCGGGTCAATTGTCGGGAATTTGTCGGAATTAACAGTCGTGACGTCACTGTTGGCGAGCTGAAAAATTGCGGGAAAATTAAAAACTACAAGTGAGTCTTGAAATTAGTGTCGTTTTCTTAGTGGAAAGCATTGTGTTTTGTGCTGCAATAAACTGCAGCAACAATTCCAAGTGTAAAGTAAGTATTTTCAAGTTTCCTCATGACCCAAACTACGGAAGGAATGGCTCATAAGACTGAAGAGGGAATCGCTTGTGCAGACCATTTTACATTTCACACCACACAGCTTCAAACAAAATCTCGTGGCAAGGAGTTCGTTCGTTCCAGCTTTAAAGCCACGAGGACTTATTCGAAAGATGATGCCGTGCCAACTTTTCTCAAGAATAAAAACGTGGAATCCGAAACAAAACTTGGCCAGAAAAGAAGCAAAACCGACAACAATTCTAGCCCGCCGAATAACGGGACGACTTCAAGCGGCAATTCCTAATCTATTCGTTCAGCGTTTGCAAAACGCAGAAAGTTAGAAGTAGACATTTTCCATCTTGTTTGAACTTGCTGGATGCAGAGTGATCCTTTTGCTCTCTCTCGTAATTCGATCTTGTATTAAGTTTGCTGGGATGTGAAGAGCTGAGACGTCCGTGCAAACCATTGACATCCTTATCAGTGGCGTACAAATCGAATTTACGTATGTACAGTAGCCGTAAATATATTTGGCCAGAGCCTTTTACTTCGCATCGTTTCGGCAAAGTAAGCGCTTGTTTACATTCGAGGAGGATGATCTTAGTGGTTGGATGATAATATCCTAGAAAGCGGAGTAACTGTGTGTCCTCTTCCTATGTTAACCTAGATGGGAGTTTTACCTCACAGGAACAAGTTGTCTCAGATTTATAAGCCGAAAGCTAGGCAATTGCTCCAAATTGAAAATTAATTTTGTCGCCTTAGTTTACGATATATCGGCAAGCAGAACTTCAATTCAACTTGTTCAAAATTGGTAATGCGGGATAAAAGAACATCGCGAGTATTTTCAAAACAAAGCCGTTTTTGCATATCGGGCGTGCTTAAAAGCAAAAGCAGGTGCTCTGTAATGTGATACTTAAGTTTATAGTGCTAACATCGCAAACACTTCCATTGCGAGAAATGTAAACTGTTTTTTTCTAAAGAAATTAAACAAACCTTCGTCCATCCATCCATTTTTGTGCACTGACATTTGTGGCCAGTTACCTCGAGTGTTCCCGTCGCTAGTGTTTGACAATTTACGCTTTTGAATAATCAAGTGAATCAACTTTAGTTTTATTCGCTCGCGCATGTGATTATTTCGCTTGAATCGAATCAGGATGCAACGTTCTTGCTTTGTTTACAAACGTTTGGTTATTTCGTAGGTCACAAGTAAATAAACTTGATAAAATGTGTTCCCTATACTTTTTTGGCTGTATATTTATGCACGGATTTTTGTTCTTGCCAGTTTACTACAACTTCGTTTTAGCTCCACATGTATTTCCTTCTAAAGTTACTTTCAGTTTATGGTGCGTCTTTTTACCAAATGTTGCTGAGTTGGGGGTGCGTTTTATAAGCCGAGTGCGCGTTATAACCGATAAACTACGGTATTTTCATGTGGAAACCTCTCTCTATTTGTTTTTACCAAACAAGATGACAGCATGTATCCAATAGGTATATTGCCTTTTGGCAACATATCTGTATGTACTGACAGAAAAGAGGAAAAACATACTCTGAAACTTTGGGTGACAAAATTTTCACAAACTTTATCCTCATTTGGTTCATAAAATTCTTAGTGGCATGAGTTATATACCCTCTGGAGGTATATAATATTTCATTTTACAGTCAAAGGACATAATTTATCATCTAAGTGTTTTTATCCTAAAGGAATACTTGATTTGTTTTGGCAGCAGTTTTGGTGGTGTGATAAATATATGTATCTGTACAAATGGTACAAGTAACCACATCTAGATTGGATGGAGTTTATGGGACAATGAATTATGTTAAATGTACATCATGCAAGTTATTGCAAGTAGTGAAATGATACATAAAGGTATAATAAAAGAATATATACCAAATGGAAAACTTTCAGGGAGGTTGGTAATGGCCATGAGATCAGATGTTTAGCCTGAGTGTGCAGCCCACCCATTCACAAGCTTGCTCATTTCTAGACCACATTATGACTATGCTCTTTCCCTTGCCATTTTAATTCTGACAACAATCCCACATAATTCATGCATTACCTAAAATCAGAAACTTTTTCGAGACACATACTTATGTTGGTGATGGGCTGACAAAAAATATGACAATGTTTACAAGCATACACTATACATACCCATTTAGTGGCTCATTATCAATCGGGCCTTCATTCTCTAGATACTGGTTATAAGTTATCAAAATAACAGCTGCATTTGTGCACACAGCAGTAAAATTCTCATTCTCAGTAATACAGGACATGGAATGTGATATCTTATCAGATGACTTCATTGCTGAGATTTCACGACAGCAGACACTTTCCTGCCCAGTTTGCATGGGCACACAGTTTCCACGAATGCACCCGCATTTTAAGCTCAAGTCAAGATTGTAAAGAAAAGTAAACATTTCATTAAAAAAGCATATAAGACTTAATTACTGGCATTTTGTCAATTACACGGATAACCCTGTTACAATGACTGTACATGTTATCTAGCCTTTGGGATTGTTCACGCAGTGTCATCGGAATGAAATCGGACTAAAAAAAAACAGCTGCATGGAAATTATGGTATTGCATAACAATAAACAGTGAAAATGTACAAAAACAAACGCAGGGAACAGATAAAATGCGTGAAATGAAAGCGAACAGCATGAAGTTGTAATTGTACGGCGACCTTTTCATAGTATGGGGAATATTATAAAGGAGAAACGCGGATCAAAACAACAGCATTGCATGGAAGTATGCTTTCACAGTATACATCAAAAATACAATTAAACACCACAGAGAACAAAACAAATGCTTCAAAGGCGATTCCAACGTATTTATTGACCATTCTAAAGCGACCTTTTACAGTATATTGAGTAAACAAACGCTCACCAATCCACTTGACCGATTCGGTCCTTGTTTACATCGTATTCTTTGCACTCGGACGAGTCATCGGAGGTTCCAGCATACGATTCCGTTGCCATTAATTGGTTCATACTAGTACGGCTCTACGTTAAAAACCACATGTTCGACTTCCTCGGCCTTTTTTGAAGAGAGAACGAAAGGTTAAAACAAAGAACTTTACGACAGATCGCAAAGAATACTTACAGCATTGATCGAGCTCCTCATCTACTCGCCAATAGTGACGTCACAACAACACGTGCTTGTTTCCATTCCTTTCATGTCAAGCGCGCGGCCATTTCAGAAACGTTTTCGTTTGTTCTTCGGATATTTCCGTACTCCCAGTTGTTTTGCTCTCTTAAAAGCCCAGATAGGACAATTTCTACGTGATTTTGTATTCAAGTAGTCCTTTTTAGTATTTGTTCACTTTGAAATGACACGAAGAAAAGGTTTCGAAATTTTGGTTCATTTGACCTTTAAAGCTTTAAGCTACCTTGGAGTGGGCCTTGGAGCTAGTAACTTGTTCTAAAAGTGTTTTACACTCTTCATTCCATTGACCTGTAGCTAGTTCTTTCCAGTTTTGATGAGTGTTCATTCTTTTTTGAGGTGAGTGGACACTCAATTACATCTTTTTTCAGTCTGCATGTTAAAGCAAAATGGCTGCCAACTAATTTGAGCCTACAGGTTTGAGGTCAGCTGATTTTCTTTCCACAAGGGACTGGACCCAAGTTTTAGAAAGGCGGGAAAATTGCCCAATGAGAGAGCGGCTTTTGCGCGGCTGCTGGCAAGTGCTTGCAGAGTTTTTTGGCGGGCAAGTTCAACTTAGCAAAAAGGAGAGAAATTTGAACAAGTATTTTGCCAAGTAAAAGGTAAGCTTTTCTGCTCCTAACTACAAATTATACCACTTCATTTACTCTGAAAAAAGGCTTAATTAGAGTTTAATTTTCTACTATTTGCAGACTTGGAATTATTTTTGGTATTGGAAGATAAAAGGTAAGCAAGATTTTGTTCTTTAGGTGTTAACTTTTTTGAAAGCTTATTCCTGGCTATTTAAGCTTAAGTTCTGAAGTTTTAATTTCTTTTTATTGCTTTTTCTGCAATTACCGCAAACTCAAAGTTTACACTTTTGAAATTTTATTTTGCTTTAAGTTTTTATTCTTTTGAGCTTATATAATGTAACTTTACGTTTGAGTGAAGTCTTAATCCGATCTCTTCCTGGGGAATGACTTAAATTTGCAGACTGTAGTGATTAAGCTTAACTTAAGTATAAGTTTATACTTAATTCAAAAGTTATGGGATTGAAAACAATGAACTTTCAGAAGCTTAAATTATTTAATCTGGTGATAATTGTTAGCACCAATAAAACTTAAATTATATTGCAGAAAGTTGTAATAATTCTTGAGCTGAAAATAAATGATAGTACTTTTTCATATTTGCATCAATTTGCAAAGTACTCAATTTTCTGTAACATAAGCATTAGCCAGCATGCATTAATGTAAGTGTTATGTATATTTTTCACAGGCATTTAAGTCTTGAGAAGATATGTCAAAGATGGATAGATTAAAAAAGTGGTATCTTCAGCCTTAATTCAGTAAGATAATTAAGGTAGAGAGTCAATTCAGTGACCCAGCTGTCTGGCATGTGGCTGTGGGTAAGTCAGTGGGAGATGTTTGAATGACTGTCCATTGTATTAAGAATGACCTTTCAGATTCAGTTTCATAATAATTATGTATTTATAACTAGCAAACCTAAAACACCTGTCAACCCAAAGCAAGTTGCATTGTAATCTCAGATGAACCATAAACCATTTGTACTGATCAGTCAAATGAAAAAAAGGCATTTCAAAACAAAAGAACTTTTGTACAAATTATACATTATATGCACGCCAATTCAAATGGTAATTTTGTATTGTATGTTTAACTGATTTTATAGCTGTGTATTAAAACAATGTTGGCGAAAATGTTTACTGCATGACTCATGATCAGTCTGGTTATTGTCTGAATTAAATGTTGTATATCAGTTTGGCCATTATTTAAGGATGAAATGTGTATGCAATTAATTTACATGTACTTCTCACATCTTTTGAAAAATTTTTAAAATTGATCTGGAAACAATGCAGTTTTTCAAAATAGGGTCAAAAAATGTCTTAGAAACAAGCTTTTTCCTGAGCACAGTTAACAAAATATATAGCCCATTTTACATGCCTGAACTAACCAGGGTCCAATTCTTGAAGCTCCCGGTAATTACCTGGCCTGTGAAGCTGTTTTGTTTTCCATTCCAGGTGGAGTTTCAAAAGTTTTGAAAATTATACAGTAAAGTTATCAGCGAAAGAAACAAAATGGACTTCATTAGAGGTCAGAACACACCCTACTTTTATTCAGATTTTGATTTCAAAATACAGTTTCAGGCCCATTAAGTTACCGGGACTTTCGAGAAATGAGCCCCTGCCTCGTGAATGGAAGAGTCTGGTAGTGACCCTGTTTTGATAGACCTCACTGCTTTTCTCGTTCAAATCATGTTATTCGTATGCTAACTAGTCCACATTTATGGAAGAAAGACGGAGGTTTGTATCAAAACAAGCTGGTGACCTTGAGCTCCAGCCTTGCAACCACACAAAGGCCAGGTTACTGATCACAGTTGTAAAATGGGCTATTAAGTAAAACACTGCAAACAAACCTGATCCATCATTGAACACAGGTAAGCTGGTATAATTTAACAGTACTGTTGAATAATTGTCTGTGAACTGTCAATTTATAGCCCTGCCATGGTCAACAGTTGACTAGTGTCCAGGCAATTTTGACAATTGACCCCAAAGGACGGAACTAAGGTTATTTCTATCCTTAAAATGCAAACTTAATATGTATGCACAAACCATGTAACTATATAATTTTACATAATTATATAAGCAACATAAATAATTGGATGCCAGTACAAATGTAAGTTTTGACAGGTTTTTCAGTGGCTTAATTTTTCATTGCCATGGCAAAGGTTATGAATCTGAGTTTATTATAAACAATGCCTTAATAGTTCACATGTGCAATGTTTGAGATTTTTCTACCAATGTGAAACTGTACTGGTGAGAAAAAGAGCTCAGCTATTCACAGGACTTCTCACAAATTATTTCACATAACCCTGTGAAGAATGCCCTGTTTAATTACAGGTTTTGAGATTTCTTTCCCTGTGAAAAAACCTGTGAAAAAGCCTTACAATTAACTCACATTTCACAGGTTTTCTCACAGGATTTTTCACAGGATAAAATTCACAGGTTTCTTCACGGGTTTTTTCACATGTTAAGACCCTGTGAAAAGTGCCCTGTTCACAGGTTTTGGGATTTTCTACCCTGTGAAAAAAGCTGTGAAAAAGCCTTACAATTAAGTAACATCACAGGTTTTTTCACAGGTTTCTTCACAGTTTTTTTCACACGTTCAGACCCTGTGAAAAGTGCCCTGTTCACAGGTTCTGAAATTTTCTCAACCTGTGAAAAAAATGTGAAAAACCTATGAAAAATCATGTAAAAATTCTTATTTCACATGTTTTTTCACAGGATAATTCACAGGTTTTTCACAGGAAATTCACAGGTCTTTATCCAATAGTGTTTGCAGAATTGCCTGTATACGTAAGCATTCCTATTAGTGTTTTCTGTAGTGTTTAGTAACTTGATCTCCTAAAAATTTTGTTGTCCTCTATATTTCCAGAGAGGAAGAATAATATTGGAATTTATAGGGAATGTCTTTGCTTCAGTTTTAAAAGAGTGGTGTTTTTGTTGAAAAGACCTGACAGTTTCATTGCGCATAAAAGACTTGACTACCTTCTTGAGCATGCCAAGCAATAATATTATAAATAACTGAATTATTAAGTTTAACTAATTTGAGGAGTAAAAGATATGGATTTTTGAGGGCTCAAAGCATTTATTAAATCTCTGCTTTGTACACCATATTATTGAATTTCTTCTTCCTATTACTGATAACTAAGATGCGATCTTGCTGTTGTGTTTGTAGGACCGCCCAGAAAAGCGTCCCACAGTCCTCTCCTTATTGGAGTCGCCAGTTGTCAAGAGATATACCAGGTAATTAAAGTTTGTTCTTCTCTTCCCATAGAATTGGTCAACAGTTGTGAAGTCAAAATAATATGGCCTTCATCTAACTTTCATTGCCTTGTTTTTGATAGGTCGTAAAAGAGCAACTGCAGTTTATAAGAGGTGGAGTGCATGGACTGCTAGAATCAATAGTGTGAAAAAGACCATTGTTAGAATCCTAAACTAAGCATGCTTTTAGGGTAGTCTTGGTAAAATTATTGACGTAACAAAAATATTATTTTAGTATTGCTGTGTAGAATTTAAAATTATTAGTTTTCTAGAAATGTTTAAACTTAAGACAATAATTTATTTGTATAGTGTTAGTTTCAGATGTGTAGATGGAAATGGTAAACAATCTGTTAGATTAAGCTTTCATCATTTGCTTTTCTTGCAAAGAAAAGTTTTAAGTGTGAACAAAAACTGATTTCTGCATAAAAGATTATTTTAGTATTGCTGTGTAGAATTTAAAATTATGTAGGTTACTACAATTAGTTTTCTAGAAATGTTTAAACTTAAGACAATAATTTATTTGTATAGTGTTAGTTTCAGATGTGTAGATGGAAATGGTAAACAATCTGTTAGATTAAGCTTACATCATTTGCTTTTCTTGCAAAGAAAAGTTTTAAGTGTGTACAAAGGCTGATTTGTTTTCTGCATAAAATATTAAAATATTAATTTAGTATTGGTTTGTAGCATTTAAAATTATGTGGGTTACTACAATTAGTTTTCTAGAAATGTTTAAACTTTAGACAATTTGTATAGTGTTAGTTTCAGATGTGATGTAAATGGTAAACAATCTGTTGGAGTAAGCTTATGTCATTTGCTTTTCTTTTTAAAGCGTGTACAAAGGCTGACTTGTTTTCTGCATTTGGTAGTTGCAAGGTTGCCATTCCAAGAAATGATTTGTATTCTGCCTCTTCATGTTACACGTTATTCATGTAATAAAAAAGTACTTCCTCACAATTTGAACAAGCTTATAACAGGAATTGCTGTGACAGGACCCCTTTAAGCTCTTAACCCTGTGAAAGCTGACAAGAGTGCATTTTTTGTTTGTACCTTTAACTCGATATATATTGATTTGTCTAAAATATGATGTAAGTAATGGTAATTAATGTTAGAATAAAATGTGAGCTTCAATAGAGTTCTTTTGTGCCAGCTGTGTTGACCATTGCTATTTTGGTTGTGGTATCAATAACAAATAATGCCCAAGCAATGGTAGTTTCTGATGTAAAAGGTAACCATGACAACCGTATAACCAATTAGAAACTCCCTTAAAGTGGCTATGAGTCACTAAACTACCCTGAAACCACTCGCATATCACATTACGTACACACATGCAAATTTAGTCTCGTACCGAGACCTCCCATGGCCTAACGCGGCCACAAGTTGGATCTGGGTATGAGATCGATGGAAATTAATCGATTTCAATAGTACTTTTGGCCTCTTTTTCAAACCGAGTCCTGCTGCTCATCTTTTCATATGAAAATAAGTTTTCATTCACGAGCAAATATACTCATTTTCATCCGGTTGCGCACGAGGCCTCCCTTTAGAAAAGAGGGCAAAGGTAATAGACCTTTTTAGCTTGTCGATTTTTAGATTGTCGCCAATGTAGACCATGTGATCTTCTTAAGGGGATTCGCCTTTTGTCTTTTCATAAATTATGCGTACATATGCACGCGACTAACGCGAAATTTCAAAGAAACAGGTCTCTAGGGTAACATCAGATGGTCTACTTTGGGAAAACAAAATCTACGAGCTAAAAAGGTCTTCCGAAATGGCCCATTCGCACGATTGTAGGGTCAAATTTATGTGCAGGCCTCTTCAATGCAAATAGTCCCATTATATCTGTTCTTTTTATCTCAGACTTACGTTGCTTGGTTACCCATTTGGCAGTTCGTTAACTTTATTAACAACCAGCAGCACAAAACAGGAAATATAGTTCTTAGCCAAAGCCAGGGTGTACTTCACAGCACATTTTTTATCGTGGGCATAATTTTTGTAGATTCAGAGTGGGAGACCGAGTGCGATGTGGAGCTTGTCACCCATCCTTTGTGTAGCAACCACATGCCATTATTGTAATGTACGATCTCGAGTAAGGTTTAATTAATGAGCAGGAGTGTTTTATCAAGTTTAAAACACGAGGCGCAGCCGAATGTTTTAGGACTTGGTAAAACACTGCACGCCTATCCATTCTTACACTAAAATTTAGATTCTGGGTTATTTTGGCCTAGAAAATCGGATGTAAAATTTAGCCGTGTCTATATCAAATATAAAGACACTCAGAAAAGTAATTTCTTTTGTATTTCCTTCATAAATTATTAATGAGTATTTTAAGCATAATATAACAACAATAATATAATAACAATAATATAACACAATTTGGTGCTGAGTGAGTACGGCATGACTGATTCAGGATTGTTTAAATAAAAATTGTAGCATTTCAGGAGTGTAACTGAAGTAAAGAGAGAATTCCAAATTATGGGACCTTGAAAGAGAATTGTAAATTGCTTAAGACGGAAATGAGGGCGGTAACATCCAGCCGTTCTGGACTTGACTACTTGTCTCAAACAAGTTGAGGAACATTGGAGGCAGCAATTGATTGTGCTAATAAAACATAAACTTGGCTATTTGAGTTTCACCGCACTGTTAGCTAGCCTGTTCCAGGCTCTCGGTCAATGGGGATACGATCAAAAATGCGGCCGGGCGACGAGCGACGAGCGGGGTCGTCTCCACTGACCGAGGGCCTGAAACAGGCTAGGCTACAGCAAGTGCATGTACAGCCGACCCTCCCTTTTGGCGGCTGTACACAGGCTTAGCCTCCTTCGCAGACGTCTTAAGCTCGTCACGCGTTACTTCCCCACGTGGGCAAGGAACGCGTGACGAGCCCAAAGACGTCTGCGAAGGAGGCTATACACAGGCTACGCCTGGCTCGCAAAAGGAATCAATATGGGAAAACTGATCGGTTGGCCTATACCTTCTCTTTCATTTTTTCATTTCTTTTTTCATTGGATCATTATAGGCTGTACCTCTATTGTTCTAGAGCTACGTTCTATTGTTTTAATTATTTGCTTATTTATTGAAGTAAAAAGCGTTCTCTGGTTAAAAAATTAACTAGAAATAGTTTTCACTAAAGCTGCCCCCGTATTTTAATTTTTGAGTAGTTGTGTGGTTGTAAATGTTAAAATACTGAAGACACTGTTCAGGGGCACCCAACGAGCCAAAGCAGCCAAAAGCTGTAGAAAGGCATTTTTAAGTACCTTATGGTGTTTCAAGTCTGTTTAAAGTGATGTTTTGGTTAGCTAGAAAACTTTGATCTGTTCGGATTCCCTAGCTGAAATGTTAACTGCCCGAAAATTTTAGGAAACAAAATCTTTCTTTGAGAAAATACTAGCTGAAGTTAACTTTCTAGGGAACCATTTTTTCTTTCCGAAAATGCTAGCTGACGTTTTTTACTGCCAAAAACAGCAATGACAATCTTCCGAAAACCTCAGGGGTTATGATTTCCACATTACGAATCTTTTAGGCCACGTTTTACTTACGAAAATCCGAGTGCACTCTTTAATCGACGCCGAAAGCCCTAGGCGAACTACCCTCCACCGAACAGATATCTACCGAAACTTGTCGTTGGGTGCCCTTGACTGTTGTTCATTTCTGTATTGTTGTTAGTGAAATAAAGCAGTTCTGTAAATTTCATGTGGAAGAAGCATATTTCTCCAGTACATCAATGGCAGAAACAAGATTTGATTTAGTGTCATTGTTCAACAACTGAGATTTAGATGGCTGTTTCGTCTTGTTTGCGCGGATTTCGCCGGGTTTGTTTACGTATAGATCAAGTCATACGAAATTCCGTGAATTGAGACACACAGAAAAACAGACAATAAGCTTTCCTGAATAAAAAAAGTATTTAGATGAGCCTGAGTTTATGCCTGAAAAGTAAACGCGTTGAATGTAATTTTTTCCTCGAGTTAATCTTCGCGAAGACGAAGCAAGCGAATACGAGGACAATTTACTTGAATGGAACAGAGCATGTTTAATTTTTCGCAAATTTCGCTACAAGTTGCTTGGAATACAAAAAATTGGTGAATTAAATATAAAGTACGGTATAAATTCACCTTCAAACTTGTACTTTTTTGAAAGATAGACTCCCAGAAGCGCTCAAACATTTCGGAAAAGGTCCCTTATTCATTATTCTTGTGATGATTCACAGTGAACTGAGAACATGTCTCTTCGCCACCATTTGCCCTCGAGGAGGGATTTCTTCGCTATGAACTAACCGATTTCCGTTGTTTAACCTGTCGAGTGTTCTGTGGATCTTGTTATTTTGATTTACAGTTTTAAAAAGCTGTCTTTTCCTTCTGAGAACGGCATACTCGGCTGCTGGCAGCCATTTTGATGTGAAAGCAAGAATGTTACCCAGCACAATCTTGCGGGCCTTGTTTCATCAAATCGGCAACGCTTCCCAAACTACAAACACATTTCTTACATTTTTGAAATTCCTTGTATATATTCCTAGAGTGCCTCCTCGGGTTTTGGCCTCTGGGCCAAAACCCTGCGGGGGCAAAAACATAAGCTTTCGGCTATCAGTCTATAGCCTTAAATGAATGTAAAATGTAACGCGCGGACGGAAATATATACGAAGAGGGTGCGAAAATTTGAGAATAAAAATACAAAAAGACGTGTGAAAAAAGCTAGAAGATAAAAATGTAAATGAGGTCTGAATACAATAAAATGGAGTATTGCCTAGGCAACGGTTTTAAGTTATTATCCGCGTCGACTATTTTTGCGGTGTGCCAGGATTCTAGTGTTTTTCGGACGCGGTAATTGCCTTTGTCGATGACACAAGCATTATCGAAATCAATGGAGTGATTGTATTGCCACGCATGGTTGGCAACATTAGATCCCTTTGAATAGTTCTTCGAGTTTCGTTGATTTTCCTTTTTTCGGGTTTGGAAACATCTTCCGGTTTCTCCTATGTAGTTCCAAGGACAGTCTTTACATGGAATTTTATAAACAACATTACTTTGAAGATCCGAGGGTTGTCCCAGTGAACTTTGGAGACGGGAATTCTTGTTGAAGGGTTTTGAATGGTTTGTTGACAACCCGGATATCGTTGTTACCGGAGTAATCTCGTAAGGGGCTTGGTTAACCCGCTGATGTAAGGGAGGCGTGCAAAAACACTAGAATCCTGGCGCACCGCAAAAATCGTCGACGCGGATAATGACTCAAAACCGTTGCCTAGACAATACTCCATTTTATTGTAATTAGACCTCATTTACATTTTTATCTTCTAGCTTTTTTCACAGGTCTTTTATATATATATTTCCGTCCACACGTTACATTTTACATTCGTTAAAGGCTGTAGACTGATAGCCGAAAGCTTATGTTTTTAATTTTTAACCAGAGAACGCTTTTTACTTCAATATGTCTTATCCTGGTTACCGCTCTGTTTTTTATTTGTTTATTGTTGTTTGAACCAATCCCGTGAGGTCGTGCAAAGTCACCACATGGAAATAAACCAGGACGTAAAGCGTGGTTTTCACTAGCGACGCAAGCACAAAGCGCAAGCATAAGTAGCTTATGCCAAGTGAAAACGAACACTACGCAAGCGAACGCAAGCATAAGCGCAAGCACAAGGAAAAGGAAAAATTTTGATCCTTGCGCTTGTGCTTGCGCTTATGCTTATGCTTATGCTTATGCTTATGCATGCGTTAAGCCCGTTGTATTTGTATTCATTTATTCCTCCAATCCCTAAATAATACATAATTAAATAGATATAGATTGAAAAGAAAACGAAAAAAAAATTATAAATTAAGCACTTAAATTAATTTACATGATATATTGGGAGGAGTAGTGTATTCGGAGCCCATCAAATACCGGCTGCATCTGGGGCCGGTATTCCGCCGAAATAAACCCCCGGCCACCGTTATCTTTTCGCTACACTCAAAGATAACGGTGGGTGGGGGGGGGGGGGGGGTATTTCGGCGAAATACCGGCCCCAGATGCAGCCGGTATTTGAGTGGGCTCCGAGTACACTACTCAGGAGAAGCAGCCCCAGGCGGGGAGGAGGGGCGGGGAAAGAGGGAGGAGAAAAAGAAAAATGCGGCCGCGGAGAGTGTAAAAATCCGAAAGGGGTCGGCCTATTAGAGAGAGGGGGGTGTGTGGATGAGCGATGGCGGCTATTGGTAAAACTCCTCAACCAACAGCAAATGATATTGTCAGGAGCCCATCACTAGGAGCGTACAACTGCCCTATATTACTGTCACGGCGTTTTCACAGACCAATTTATTTTTAGATTGAATTTCCCGCCAAAATCAGACTCACGCAATCGAACAATGACCAATCACAACTTACTGCACGTGCCACAAGTATCTGCACGTACAAAGCCTTTGTATTCGCTCATTAAAACTATTGTTTTGTGGCGCTCCCGTTCCCGTTGCCGTCCTTGTTGCTCTTTTTCGCGTGAAAAGATGGTCTAAAAATAGATCGGTCTGTAAAAATGCTGTGACATAGGCTTAGAATGGGAGTTGTACGCTCCTAGTAATGGGCTCCTGATATCGAACATTCTGTCCGCCTGGCGTTGATGGCGGAGATCGAAAAGTGGCTGCAAAAAGAAAACAGATTCAATGGATTACAAACCAATGCAATATGTGCATATGTTGCTTGGCAATGGAGCATCCCCGTGGAGATACATCAAGCTGACAAATGAAACTGCATTTATTGACACTTGCGCTTATCTTTCATACAAGGTTCTTCATTCCCTCTCCCCGATGAAAAAGAATACATGAAAAATTGGTTGACAAAAGAGGGGTTTTATGACACGGTCTATTGAACAATGGCGCTCACAAGAGAAAATGAATATGGAGGAGCGCATCCAGAACCTGCCTCCCGAGTTGAGAGAAAAACTTCTCTCACATTTCATTCAAAAACAAATGACTTTCATGCTGAACTTTTGGCTCCTCTATTCCGATTCATGTTTCCTCTTTTTTTCCCTGGGCAATTTGAAAGAGATTGAAAATCTTGATGAAAGATGGATCGAGATGAAGAAACCACATTGGGAAGTGGGAAGACGGTCTTTTGAATAAGGGTAACCAAAAGTGAAATGGATCTGGAGGAATGTTTCCAAAGCCTGCCTCCCGAGTTGAGAGAAAAAATTCTCTCTGAGTTGGTCAAACAAAAAGTTAATGACCGAAATAAAATGGGGTGGGGCAAAGTACACGAAGACCTTATATCATTTTTTGAAATATGGGACCTTAACTATTGTGAAATAGAAGGTCTTTATACAAAAGTAACACGATGCGACAAGCATTTTCGCTGTACACAGATGAGTGGTTATTGTTGGTTGTGTTGGCAAAAATTCGCCTGCATAAGATTGTTGAAGACCTCTTGAATGTTGAAGACTTTGGAGAGAGCAGGTGGATACAAACAATATATCACCCCCTCTGTGGAGCAAGAAAATTGCGGGTTTTTAATTCACCAGGTGAAGAATGGGAGGATGATGATGATGAGGAGGAAGAGCTTAGAATGATGCAAAATTTTATTCATCATTCGTTTATGAAGTTTGCTGCGTGAGCGGTGATAAATAAGGTAATGGCAGAATCACAAAGAAGAAACAAACCCAAAAATTTTCTGGGCGGAAAAGGTGAAAAGAACGGTAAAAAGACGAAATTGATACCACTTATTGAACAATAGCACCCACAAGTCAAATGAATCTCTTGGAAGGCGTCAACCAACTCCCACCCGAGCTGCGGGAACAAATCCTCGGTTTTGTCGTTCAGACAAAACTCAAAGACAAAAAAAGCGTGGGGTGGGTCCACAACGAGCTTTTGCTGTTTTTCGCTGAGGCGCCTTACTGTGAAATTGAGGAGCTTCCCACAACAGTGACCAAATGTGGGATCTGTGACATGTACAGGCGCAATGGGCGTTGTTGGGTATGCTGGCAACAAAATCGCGACCAAATTTTGTGCCGCTGGCAAGACGACATAGAGGATTTTGAAGAAAGGTGGCTTGAGGATTACCTGTGGCCAGCCGTTTGTTGGGATGTTCGCAATTGGTTGGATGCTCGTGTGCTTGCTGAAAGAGAGGTTTTCACCAAACAGGGAAATAATCGAGGAGGTTCGACGGGTGTTGAATGAGCTCAAACACCCAGACCGAGTTTCTCTTTCGCGTTGATAGCGTTTCGCGCCAAAGCGTGGCCCCATTGCCTCTTTCCCCGCGGAATCGCTTCAAGAGACTTCACCATTTTGCGGTCGGCAACATGCTTGCATTTCTTTCGTTCTCACCATACTTTTTGCGCGAAATTCACAACTGCCGTAACCAACATCATGCTGCATGGACACGGCATCGGTTGGGCCGCTGGGAGGTTGGTAAATTTCTTGAATTTCGCCTGTTTCAGGATCGAAGGACAGCTGTTGGTCAAGTGGATTGTAGGGCCCGGTGTAGTTGTGGCCGGTCAAAGTCCAACCTGTTTTTGGCGCCGGATGTTTCCCAGTCAGAGCATGAAAATCCACACCCTTTCATAATAATAATTTTTCAGGATCTTTTTGAGCAAATCTGTGTAACCGCGGTGGCCGGGCAAGGCTTTGCCGAAAGCTTCCAAACATTTCGGGTTGGTGGCCAACTTGGGTACCAAAACCCCTTGGGAAACGAAGCGGGGGTCGAAAAGATCGCCAAGACCAGCGCCGGCAAGCCCTTTGCCATAACCCTTCCATTTTATCGACGAGTCGTAGCTTCGTGTGCCGCCTTGTCTTTTGTATTCGTTGTATTGCCGCTTGCATTCAGCCACCATCGCACGGCCCTCTTTTGCTGAAACTTCAGGCCCTTTGAAAAGGTGTGGGTGGCCACAGTTTCTTGAAATCAACAAATGGGAAAGGAACAGGCAGCCCTGTCGGTTTTGTACCGAATGTTTGGTCTCACTTTGGTGGAAAGTTGGTCAAGCAGTTCGTGGCCCACCTTCCCAACCACCGGTGCGGCTTTCCTCATTCCGTAACTGATCACTTTCTTTTGCACATCTGGGTTGCGCAAAGCTTCTGAGGCGTAATAGCGGCCGGCTTCTAACCCTTTGTTGGCAAGATACGGAACCCCGTGCTGCAAAAACAGGTCGGTTGTCGGTTACCTGTAAATTAGTCTTTTGCTAAATTCTGTCACTTTTCTCAGTCTTAATGCCTTGTATTCATATATAAATTTAATTATTTTAGGCTTCCTTCATAGCGTAGAAATAGCGTTTTTCCTCTTCTCCTCTCTTTTTATTTTCTTTTTATTGTGTGTATTTGTGCTTCAGTTTTCTTGCTGACTTATAATGTATTTCTATTTATTGCTGATGTCAACTGGCTGCCTGGCTCCGCTAGCCCTTATGGTTATTCCAGGCAGCCAGTACTCTAAACTTTTACCTTTGATTTTTCATTGTCAAATTATTTTTGTTTACTTGCAAGAATGAGTACAAATAAAGATTGTTGTTGTTGTTGGTTGCTGTGCCAGCAAGGTCAGTCAAAATACCAGCGCCCTCTGCAGGAGAGGGCTCCGCTATTTTTTTTTTTTTTTTTTTGGCAAGAAACGGGTTTTTGTCTTGCCACAAACCGCACACTTGGCCTTGAGCATTCTTCGGTTGTTTTTGGTTGTAACGATCTTTTCAGACCCAGGCACATTCGGGGTTTTGCGTTTGTCCTTCACACAATAAACCTCCATGGTATCACGGTATATTCAGGAAATAATTTTTCACAACCCGCTCGTTGTGATGCACATCGACAGAAAACATTTTGAGAATCTCTTTGAAACTTGTGCCCTTGTTTCGTTCATTGAGGAAAAGCAGTCAATAGTAACCACACCTCACACTTCCAATCCACTGGATTTGGTTGTCGTTGCGAAGAAAGGTTTTATGACCCAACTTTCTCATTTCCTGCTCCCACTCATTTGGGGCGGCGTCCCGAAGGAGTCGAAATACTCCATGTCCTTTCCCTTCCAACAACATACCCAGTGCGTGCCCAAACTCCCGAAATCATCCAGGTTGATGATGCAGGGTGAATGGTGCAGGGGTTTGGCCTCGTTGCGCGAGAAGATGCCCTTGAGCGGGATGCCCAAATATGTGCACCAATTCATTAGGTCAACGTTGGAAAGCGGCATGTCCCTGAATTTCATTTTTTTTCCCCGCCCGACGATTGGGCGTTCCCAGTCCTCCCAGCGGCCATAAACAGGTGGAGGGCGCTTTTACATTCCATTGCCCCTGGAGGGGGGAGGGGGGAGGGGGTGGAGGCAGACGAGGAGGGGGCGCCGAGCGGCGCGACCGCACTTACATTCCACTCCCCAGCATCTTTTTGACAAGGCTAATGGCAAAAGGAATGCCAAGGGAAGCCAACATGCCAAGAAACCAGCCGTATTGCGCGGCCCCACCCCCTTGAACCAAACCTTTCCCCACGAGAAATGTTTCAATTGTCTTTTTCTAGTCTGGGGACAGAATTTGCGTGAGTTTGTACAACTGCACCTCCTGGGAGCCGTAACCTTTTCCGAAAATATTTTTTAAAAGTTTTTCCGCGCCAAAGCTGAGCCCCGCGGTTCCCAAGGCTTTTGCCGCGGGCGCGAGCAAGACGAGCCAAACTAAGCACCGTGGAAAAAAGGTTGCCGCTTCGCTGTGCGGTTTTGCTGATCTACGTCTTACTCATCATCACATCGGCGCCGCGCTTTTCGCTGGCGGCCTTTTTCATTCGGTTGATTTGGGTGGCGGTCAGGAGGAGGTCGTCATCGTGTCCAATTTGTTCGGGTTTGACGCGCAGAGTCACAGCCACTTTTGTGGTGAAAGCTTTTTGGAGGCTTTTCTTTTGCCCGTCAGTCAGCGCAAGCTTGAATGGGTGATACGCCGTCGCCATCTTATATCAAGAGAACAATTTTTCCATCCCAGGTTCAAGCCACAACCAGCTCGTTTCCAATTTGTTTGATCACAAGTTCTTCCTCATTCAGGACAGCGGCGAAGATGATGTAATCCTTGGCGTTGTCGGCTTCATTCAACCGGTAATGCAAAACCAACTTCTTCGGGTCGCCTGTCATACTGTCGAGGGTTGCTCTGAGGTCGAAGTAAATAACAGGGTAAAGCTTCGAGTAGTTGGCCACATTCAGCTGAGTCCCTGTGTTGTAATCATTTTTTCTGTATCTGTTTTTGATCAGATCGCGGCCGATGCGGGTTTCATTATCACCTTCATAATCCAATTCTGGATAAAAGTTTACCCCGTAATTGAGGCGGCAGGTCACCAATTTTGTCGAGTTGTCCCCATCGAGGTCGAAGGCGTCAAAGGTATAGGGATTGAATCTCTGGTTGTCTTGTTTTTGTGTTTGTTGAAAGAAAACAAAGACGTGTTTGGCATTTTTCACACCAGGGGAAATTTGCCATTGTCGTCCAGCATCTCCGTGGCTGGTGCTGGGGACCAACGTTTCTTACAAGTAGCGCCATTGGGTTGGCTTCAGGAAATTTTCGTTGACTAGCGTTTGTCCTGCCGGGGACAGCAGCAGTTTTGGAACCCACAATTCAAATTTGGTGACAACAATTCGCCGCGTCGTGTCGTCGCGTTGAAAGAACATTTCTGCGTCATCCTGCAGCTCGACTTCGAACAAGAGTTGCATCGGTGGCAAGAGTTTGCTTGAAAGCTCCTCGAAAAATGAGAAGCGGTTGAAGGGGACGACGGTTTTGACCGTTTTGCCGCCCTGTGAAAGAAGAGCGCGAGCGCGGATTCCTTGATTTGTTGCGTCATCAGACGTCACAGTTGTGTTGCCGTTGTCGAGATATCAAAACTCGTCTTTTGCCACAGTTTTGGCATAGTCGTCAGAATATTCAACCACGTTTTTGATTAAGATCACTTTGTGGATGTCGTTGGCTGCGTAAACTGGTTTCCCCGCGGATTTCACAGTCAGGCTTTGATCAGAGAGAAGGAGCTGTTGATTGGGGCCGACTCGGCATTAGCAGGAACATTACCACCGAAAAGAAGCTGGAATTTGTACTCAATGCGGAAATAGGCGTTGTACCAGTCGCGGACAACGTCCCTGTCTTTCACAGAAAACTTCATTCCAGTTTTTGGGTTTTGTCGCTGGCCATTCCCTGCAAGTGTCAGCGGGGTTTCCAAATGGACCTGCTCGTAATCCACCTTTTCGAGATAGCGAGGGGCCCTGAACATTGTCGGTATATTGTTGGGGAAAAATTTCAAAGTTGGTTGGCCAAAATGCGGCTCAGTTTTATCATCGCAAAATACCCTGTTTGACAAGTTTTGAAAGGAAAGAAACAACCTGGGCCCGAAGTTTTGTTGCAGTATTGCCGGCTTTGATCGAACCAAGCTTTACATACAACCGGTGGATCATTTTTTCTGCGGCTCCAAAGCCGGAACCTTCCGTTTCCCACTCCTGCTGGGCAAATTCCTCATCTTCTGGCCCACCGATAGCGGGCCTGCGGGCCACAATGGCTTGTTCCCAAGATGAGGGAGTGCGGGCTCTCGTCTCTTTTGGGGGAGTCGGTTTCCACGTCCTTTTCCCTGCTTGAAGCTGCTGTGGTGAAAACTCCCGCCGCCCTCCCCTTCTTCGGTCTTCCACTTCAGCCACAAAGTTTTGGAGATCTGTCACCGTGAAATCGTGAAATGGGGAGGATTTTTTTTCACTTTGTACTGGGGGTCATCCCCGTATTGCGTTATAAGCCGTTTGGCCGTCCGCAAGGCATCCGATTCACTGGTGCCTCGGAGAAAGCTTGTCTCCACCGGCTCTCACCGTGTCGTGTCGTGTCGTGTCGTGTCGTGTCGTGGGGTGCGCTCAACATCAGCACTTTTCTCTTCCACCAATGGTGGCGCTGGAAACTCTTCTTCTTCCACCAATGATGACGGTGGCGCTAGAAACTCTTCTTCTTCTTCTTCTTCTTCCTCGGTTGGTGATGGAGGTGGGGTTTCAGCCTCCGGCCTGAAATCCTCCCAACCAAGCGGGTTGACTCGGTGGAACTCGTCAATTTCGTAGTTCGGTCCAGGCCCCGGCTATTGAGCATCGCCTGCGGCATTCCTGTCCAACCGGGTTGTGATCGGCTTGAAAAGTTTTTCGGCCTCGACCTGGCCAAACTCCTTGGCGATTCGGTTTGTTTTGAATTTTCGTCGAATTTCTTGCTCCTGCGCTTCAAGCTTGGCTGCGGCCTCAGCCCTTTGCTGCCACTTTTGAACTGACATCACGGTCGCGCTTGTGCAGCGTTACATATAGGGCAAATGAAAATTCCGAATTATGGTCCTAACTTTTCTGCCGCAAATGGATACTGACAGGGCCATCCAGCCATGCCCGCCGACGTTTTTCGGATATTGATCTGCAGGCCAAGCAACTCTGGCAAAACCAACATCCTGCTGCACATGCTTAACGAGTTGTTGGAGTTGTCAACATTTTTTTCTTTTTTCCAAGAATCTCCACCAAAGCAAGTACCAGGCGCTGCTTCAGGACTTTGCCGAAAACATTGACCTCAAGTTTGATTACCAGGTCATCGAGGTGCCTGGCGACGAAATCTAAATCTAATCTAAATATCATTATGTCGGCAAAATCGTGGAACGACATCACGCCCTTCGACATCTTCCCCTCGAAGAATTGCCGCCCGACAACCAAAAAATTGTTGTGTTTGATGATCTGGTTTGCGAAAAAAAACCAGAACGACATCATCAACGGCCGGCACAGAAACTGCAGCGTCATTAACCTGACCCAACCTGCTACAAGGTCCCCAAAAATATTCGGGACAACTGCAGCCATTTCTGCCTTTTCAACTTCCTCCCCAGGGAGAAAAAACGAATCGCTGACGAGCTGGGGGTCGACCACAACCTGTTGAACCGCGCCACCGACAAGAAGTTTTCCTTCTTTTACTACGACAAACCAAGGAAATTAATGAAAAAAAATTTCGACGAAGAAATATAAACCTGCCGGCAGAAATGGGGGCATTTAACAATCTGGAAGGCGCATCACCAAGACACACGGCCCCTCCCCTGAATGATTATCTGAAAAGGGATGGCAGCGCCCCAATGACCGGCGACATGGACATGGGGGAGAATCTTATCACCAACATGGGTTACCCCAAAGACATTCTCGATGCGGTGAACAAAAGCTATCTTGACTCCGAAATCGCGCAATGTTTGAAAACCGACGGGACCAACCAGGCGCTGGATGATTTGAACATGGGTGGAAACGCCATCATCGGATGGAAAGACGCCAATTCCAGCACGCCTGCCGGCCACGCCGTCAACAAAAAAATGTGGCCGGAGGGTTGCAAACCAAATTTGACGCGATTGCGCAACAAGACTTGAACATGAACTACAACAACGCGGTCGTGAATCTTGCGGCCCCTCCGCCACAGCAGACGCGGCGAACAAACGGTATGTCGATTAAAATGTCCTCCGAAGAGACGGAACATTAATAATGTTTGGCGACCTGAAGATGGGTTTGCAAAGGATCACCTCTTTGCACGACGCAACCGCCCTCGATGACGCGGTTACAAAAAATTACGTGCATAATTCCTTAAATACCTTTCTGAAAAAGGATGGCAGTCAAGCAATGACAGGCAATCTCAACATGAGGGCCCACAGAATCACCGCTCTCGAAAATCCGGTCAGCGAAACGGAGGCGGCAACGAAGGATTATGTGGATCAATCGCACCTTTCTCAGTCCGGCGGTCAAAAAAATCAATTCGCCTACCTCATGGTCGATGACGACGAGTCCTCATCCGAAAACAACATAATGATCCACGGGATATTCAACTTCGCCGCCTCCCCACACGGGGTCAACAAAAACGCCTATGAGCTCACTTTCACCAAAGACGCCGGCAGTGATGATTGCCGCTCTCGGATCGGTTTCGATCTTCATCCACTGCCGAAAGGCTATTACACGTTCGTGGTTGAGTACTTTCCACCGGAAATGAAAAATGTGTCTGTGAGGGCGAGCGCCACCGTCATTTCCATTACGAGCCAAACCACGCGAACCTTCAGCAACGCCAACCCGCAATACACAAAAACCCTCATTCAGTTCCACCGGTGGAGTGACAACACCCCCAACTACATTTTCCTGGATCTGCACGGCTCAACTTCAGGCTCAACCACAGGTCACCTGGTTGTTTATGGAGTCTCTGGGTATGTTTCCAGCGTGGATTCGGGTGTTTTTGACGCGGTTTGGGCTGTGGAAAATGGAATGATGACCATGTAAACCCACTTGAATTTGAATGGTGAGCTTCTCTGGGCGCCAGAACGGGGGACCGACTTGGATTTGAATTACAACAAAGTTCGCAACGGCGGCCTGGAGCTGTTCAGTGGGACTGTTGGTGGGATGGTGATGGAAACCGCCCTGGACCTGGGTGGGTTTGCCCTTTATCAACCGAAACTTGGTGAAGATTTGGATTTGGACGGACGCAATGCGAAAGATGGGCGCGCGACGTTGTTTGACGGAACAATCGGGCAGATGAAGTTGCAGAGTGACCTGAACCTGAATGGGCAATACGTGGTCGATGGAAATGCGTCATTGTTTGGTGGAACAAACGAGTAGATGACGTTGCAGAGAGACCTGAACATGGACACTTATTTGATTCGTGAACCAAAATTAGGTGGAAATTTGAATTTGAATCGGTTTACAACAACGACACCCTTTTATTCAGATACAGCGATGGAGTCCACCTCTCAAAACCTGTGTACTGGTTAGGTATAGTTTATCAAGAAAACACCGCTGTTATTAAGGGTGTTGATAACAAAGATCAATGGATTAATATGCCCCTGCCAGCGTCAAGAGTGCCCTTGCGTCTTTTTAATACCCTTGAAGCAAGAGTGCTATTTAACCCATTGGCACCCGTACCGGCCAAAACCGGCCGTAAAAAACTCCCATGCTTCAAAACATTGCAACTTTCTCAATCGCACGAATATTGCCTTAACTGTTAGTTGTGAGCACGAAATGGAATGCCCTTTAAATTTGGATATCCAATAAATGCAAGAAACGTAGCGACTTTTACCAAATATGGCCTTTTGAGTTTGGACAAGAACGAAACTGACCGAATTTAACGTCAAAGAGAAACGACAAAAATGCCCCTTTTTGCCTTCATGTTTTTTAAGGAAATCATCGCCGAAAAACCAAACTTCAACCATCATACGAAATTCAGTCCTTTTTCTAGCTTAGAAATGACTTTTTTTGTTCATATTCTCCTCCGAGCGTAGATACAGCCTTTTGTTCCAGTGCATTCGGGCCTTTCCGCCATTTTCAACATCTAGACCACATTGCATGCTGGGAAATGACGAGAATTTTTGGCAGCACCCGTTCCTTCTCCCAATTCTTTCACATATAAACTAAGTCTACAGCCACTCCGACCTACTGCCAAAAATTCCTGCTTGTGGTCATCTTCAGAACTCAGAAATTGCAAAATATGTGGCAGTAGGTCGAGAAGTGTTCGACCGGCTAAATTCCCAGTTCGTCGAGTAACAAGCCAAATTCAACAACAAAGTACATCACCTTGCTCGATTCTTTGAGAAAGTGGACTCTTAGCTACCGTCACGCTTAATGATGCTCATCAGGCAACCGCTAAAGATGAAAAATGGCTGTAAATTTAGCAGAAATCGCAAGCAAACCGAACTTGGGCCATTGTTGTCGCTTCACGGATAAAAAATAGCTACGTCAAAATGACGTTTTCAGAAACCTTGAGCCTCCAGTGGCTTAGGACAGCACCACTTTTCCCTGGTAGTTCAAACAAAGAGTCACGAATTGCTATTCATCGTTTATAGGTGGAAAATCACTCCGAAAATGTAAAAACAGCCGGTAGTCAATGGGTTAATTACGAAATACAAAGCTATGTGACTTTTGCGTTTTCTTAAAAGACGACCAAATCCGCACCATTTCCAACCACTCCTATTCTTAGTTTTCAATCGCGCAAGTAAAAAAATAAAATCATCAACCATTCGATAGATAAAGTCAAGAAATTGAGATATTGTAGAATAGTAATAAATAAACAACATACTAAAGTCTCAGGGCTGTGCGGTATCCCGTACTCGAGTTATTCGGCAAAATCTACCACTCAAAATTATAGAGTTTAGTATGGAAACGCCATGTTAGTGTCCCTCTGAGGGACACAAATATGGCGGCCGGAAACGAGTGAAAACATCTGGAATTTACTTTTGCTATCTCCAAGGATTTCTTCTCTATTTTGAGCTTGGAAAAATTCACATAGACGATTCTCTTGTCATGTTGGCTTTTTAGACCTTAAAAAAACACGCGGGTTATCGATGTTTTCAAGTACGTGACATGCTTGTGAGCAGACATGTTTATGTCACACGCTGTATTAAAATCTAAAATTCAAATTGCTCTATTTTGAAAACAAAGCAAGCTATCGAGCTGAAAACATGCAAGCAGATACATTTCTAAAACGTCTTTTACGTGATGAAGCTAAAAATGCAAATATCATTTTAATTTTGAATTTTAGTTTTTTATGACGTCATGTGAAAACCAAGAATTCACATGGTGGGATATATGTGACGATTTTTGCCAACCCGGGCGCATAATTACCAGAAATACTGCCTCAATTTCGTGCTGCATAAAAGGTCTCAGAAAAAATACAGGGGCGCAGGCAAGATTTATTCTTACGACGGAATGAAAATTCTGTTTTCTCAATATAATGCCTCCCACCGAACCCAAGCTCTGTGTGTTCGACTTCAACCACATCGACCCCTCCCTTGAACGGAACACCGTCGAGATGTTGAAGAAGCTTTACGCTTTCTACCACAAGAAAAATTGGGGATACGAAAAGTTATTCCGCTCCTTTCAAAGAAAAAATCTGGTTTGCAATGTCGTGGAGGGCAAGGCCATCATCTCTTCTGCAGTTGCGGGGGGCATTACCTTGAACCTAATTGTGGTTGCTACTTTGACCGGTTTCGGGCTTGTCGTTAAATGTGTGGCAAGCTTCAAAAAATACAACAAAAAAGCTGAGAGGGCCAACTTCGCCCGGGTTGAGTACAAAAAAATTCTCGACGCGATTCGCTTTCATCTCAGGGGTGAAACTTTCATTGAAAAAGAGTTCCTTGACAGGCTGAAAATGGTTGACGACTTCGTCAGCGACCACTGCATGGAAATCCCCGAAAAAATCCAGGCGAAATACGCCAAACGTTTCGTCGCGGAGTGAAGGCCGGCAATTTGAAAAAGGCTTCACCAAAAAATGTTCCAATGAACCTTTGGTTCGTTTTGTGCCCTGCCAGTTTCTGCGTCGGGGTGCTATTCGGGGATTCCTCATGTCGGCTGCAGTTCTGAAAGCTGAACTCAAAATTTGTTGCGCCCATCTCGAAACAGAATGCCCTCGTTGTCGTGATCAAGTTGATTGATTCAAGTCCCACTACCATTCATTGAACCTTTCTTTCGCCCGGCGACTCGTTGCTGGGTGTATTTTTTCGACGGTAGGAAAGAGGTGCGCGAGAATTTCTTTTTTGCGCGGCCAAACTCCTTCTGGAACCGGTTGAAAGTAATCATTCAAAACACAAACGTGATTAACCGCCCCGGGTTTGGAATCCCTAAAATTTTGGATGAGGTTTCCCAAAAACTTCCACCGAGACGGGGCGCCCACTTCTCGCCCGGCAACCGAAATGGTGTTGACGGCGTCGAATATTTCATGTTTCTCGAGAATTTTGCGAAGGTGGGTGTATGAAACGGGGTTGGCTGTCCACCCCACCTCCTCCCTGGTTTTGGTTGGTGTGCCGAGCTCCTCAACCCTTTGGCAACATTGACAAACAAGTTCGAAATTCTCATAGTCCTCAACCATCTTTTCCCCACAGCACACCCTTCCGTTTGCGTTCGCCATCTTTCCCACTGTTTTATAGGTTCAATGAAAAAACGCCTTTCAAAAATTTACTACAGCCCGAAAGGTAATTGGAAAGGGTTTGCCGCAGTGACAAAATTAGCCCAAACCGCAAAGGTTTCGGAAAATGTGGCCAAACAATGGTTGCAAAAGCAGGCTCTTTGGCAAATCTTTCACCCCGCGCCGCGGCGCATTCCTCGCCCGAAGTTTGACGTGCCAACACCCAACACGGTGCACCAAGCCGAGCTGCTCTTCATGCCGCATGACAAGGTGGGACGCGAAACTTTCAAATACGCGCTGACTGTGGTCGACGTGGCCGGCCGCTTCACGGCAGCTGAGCCCCTGACCTCGAAAAATTCTGACGAAATGGCTCGGGCCTTCGAGAAAATTTACAAGCGCGGGCCTCTCAAATGGCCAAGGCTGCTGCAGCTGGACCCGGGGCGGGAGTTCATGGGGGCTGTTTCCAGAGTCATGGAGGCGTATGGAACGGGCATTCGCCGTGGACATGTTGAAATTCACCGCGACCAGGCGATTGTGGAACGCTTCAACCGCGCTCTTGCTGAGCGTCTGTTCGGGCAACAGTACGCAGTCAAAATGCGGCTGTCGGAGGGTAGCAAGGCTTCCCAGGGTTGTTGCTCCTCTCAACAAACAAACCACGGTGGCTGACACAGTAAAAACGCGCAGATGCGATCCGCAAACAAACTGTTTTCGCACAAGCAGCAACTCCGTATTTGAGACTATTTACAACTAACTGCTGTTGGTGCAGCCGAAAAACGGCTCCCTGCTGACGTGGAAGTTCGCTTTTCGTTGCAGCCTGGTGAGTTGGAGGGTGGTGTGCAAAGGGCCACAGATCTAATCTGGTCTCTGCAAACTTTCACACTCGAAAGGGATATATTCAAACCACAACATCTTCCAACGTTTCGCCGCTGATCGCCATATAGTTGCTGTCGGTGTCCATCTGGATCAGCTCAAAATCGCTCCTGTCGACAAACCTGTCAAGAAAGTCGTAATAAGACTGCAACATCTACAGCTTCGCAAGCTGATACACCGTAATACCGACCTGGAACGGTCTTCGAATTGTGATCCGCAGTTTTCGACTTTCCAACTTGTACGCCTCACCGATTTCGTCGAGATCGGAGAAGAAGGCACTGCGCAAAGCCCTGTCAACAACCTTCTCGTCTTTCGTGTAAACCACATTCCTTTGGCGCTTCACGGTTCAATCATTTTTCCATAAGCGCTGATTACCGGCAGCATGAAAACCTCTGCAAGCAAGGCTTTGCTTTTTTCGACATCTCCCGAGCGGCGTGCTTCAGTTACTTGCTCGACGAACCAGGTGAACATTTTCTTTGGTTGATAGTCGATTGTTCTGTGTACTGATCTTATGACCGCCCCGTGAGAGATGTACCACCGCAGAAGTGGAGCATACACCAACATCTTTTCCGCAGAGAGTGCCCCCAACAGTTTCTTTCCAACTCCAAAGGTTCTGCCGGTCTTTTTCAGGTAGTCCAACATGTGCTGCGGCACGGCTTTGGCGGGAACCTGTTTATTGATAAAGAAGGGGTACATTTCTTCAAACTTGTGCCGAAGGTGCTGCGGAATCTCGAAAACCAGGTGCCATCTTTGACCCTTTGTGTGAAGGTTGACGCTGCGCTGGCGGCATTCTCGCCGAAATGCACGAGCTGTCCTTTCCCACAAGGCATGTCCTGCAGCATTGTTGACAGATAGAGAGCGTTGGCGTCGTAACCGAGAATTTTTTGACATGGTTTTGGTTTGGTGATTTGATGTGAACGAATTTTGGTGACATCCGCTTCGTGGTAACGTGTGAACACAAGGCTTGGGCCTCCGACAACCGCCCCTTTCAGCATCGCGTACTCTTCTTCTCAAGGGGTCCAAAGCACGGCTCCCCGTTCCACCGAACTCCGAAGAAGGTAATGCATGGACACTCCAGGAATACTAACGGCGTCTTTGAGAATGTCGATGCCTTTTGCGGTGTAAAAACCCCGCATTTTTTCCAACGCTTCCAACCCTGGAACCACATCAAGGTTGTTGTAATAACGTAACCAGTCCGCAAAGGTTCGCATTCCCTTTTCTTGAAATATTTGATTGCACCGTTCCCATTCTTCTTTTGAGAGGGAAGTATCTTTCAAAGAAGAGTACCACGCGGAATACTCCGGGAGCCCTGGAAATCAAGCTTTTCGGGGGAATCAAACCATTCGTATGGGAACCATGATATCTCGGCTGCGCAGTCATAAGCTTTAACCCACTTGTCATAGCTGGTTCCCGGCCCCAAATAGTTAATGATGTCCAGGAAGCGGAAGCCTTTCGTTAGAAGAAACATGATTTTGTCGGCGTTCTTCGCCACTTTGGTGTTACCCTCAGTCTCGGCGATCCGCTCCACGAAATACTATTTAATCAGATTGAGGTCGTAGCGGCCTGAGTTGAACCCAAGAACTGGCACCTGGTCGCACCATTCTTCGATCTTGGCCCGGCGTCTCGGGGGGAGAAAGTGAAAGTCAACAGGTACAAACTCAGCTCGCACACTTTCCCGGATGTTTGTTCTCCGCCGCTTCAGCTCTTCAACAAACTTGCGGCAGAGTTCTTTGCGGTCTCTCTCGCAGATATGTGTGGGTGTGCGTTCAAGAGTGTCGCCAACTGAGACAGAGATTGGTACATGAGTGCTTTCCAACGTCAATGTGGTGGTTGGTTCTTTGCGGAAATTCTTGTCCCCGAAGAATTCAAAATCGTACAAAATTGCGTGTGGAAAAGTTTTCGTGAAAGTTTTCGGTTTGCACCCGTCGCACCCGACCTCGCAGGCCCATACTTCAACAACATTGTAACCAGCTTCTCGAAGTGTTTTTGACCATTTTTCTGTGGCCTTGAAAAGCTCTTCGCGGGTTTTTCTCGCTTGTTGTCCAGTTTTCTTGTTCACCCCAGCAAGAATGCTTGTGTTGCGGTCAGGGAAACATTTCGGGCACCCATGAAAATAGCAACCATGATACTGAAACACTGTTTTGGACGCGAAATGAAAACCATCCACAGGCGCGCCAGCAACCCACCTTTCACCCCCCGTGCCCTCACATGGCATGGTGGATGTGAATGTTTCGGCGGCGCGCTTCTCTTTCAACCTAGTTGGTGGGGGCGGTGTAAACTGTTTTTTCGGGGAAGAAAGCTTGCTCAAATACTGTTTGTGGGGTTTCAACTTTTTCGTTTGGGCAGATGATTCGTGTTTCTCCCTGGGAACACCTTTGCGTGTGCCGTTGAAGTCTCTTTTGGAGTGTAAACCTCGCTTGACAATGAATACAAACAAATATTTTCGGCAACTTCTTGATATTTTTGATGAGGAATGCGTGCCCATCGAAAACACCAATCGTGAGAATTTTTTTTCACCTTTGCCGGCGAGTTTCGTTTGAGATGCGAAATGGCTTCTCCTGTTTCTGTCCGCTCTGGCTCATAAACGCGGATACCAAGCCATTCGTTAAAGCTTTTCCTGTGCTGAGGTGCTGCTCGACCTTGTCCAATTCATCGAGCGATGTCTTGGGGCAATCTTGAAGCTGGGGTACGTTGAAAAACCTTGCTGCTAGCAGGCGGGCAGCAGCTGTGGAGCGATCTGTTCATGCTCCTTGGAAAACCGCGATACACCGCCACAAACAGAGGTTGTCCTGAAAAGTGTCCAAAGCCTCCATTGCGCGCCCGCGGGCGCTGTGCGCAAGGTTTCGAAGCCAGGTTGGAAGGGGGCCTGTTCCCAACAGTGGTTGGCGGTCAAACACAGCTTTCACATCAACAGTGGTGAAACCCATGAACTTCCAATTTGTGGATGGTCTTTTAATGTTATCAAGGCCAAGGCGATCTTCCTCTTTCCTTTGCAGCCATTGCTCTGGTTCTGCCAGGGAGTTGAACCAAAGAGAACCCAGGTTCTTAAAGTGTTCAATAACATCCCCATTCTCAGTATTTCGCAGTTCATAACCAAAGATGTGTCTGAGGTAAAAGGATGAGCGAGCTCTTTCCCGAATCTTTGCCATGAAATAGGGGGTTTTGTCGCGGTCAAGGTCTTGTTTCAACCTCCATACAATAAAACGCCGGCCTTTCCTTCCAACCTCCACCCCCTCGTGCTCACCTTCTTCCTTTCCTTTTGTCGCCGTTTTACGGGGGCGAACAGGACGCCGTTGTGGGCGCGGAGGGGCGGGGGCGGGTCGTCTTGCCCGCGCATTTTGAAATGCCGCACGAACCCTTGCTACCGCATCATCAACGTTCAGATTCTACGCGACCATTCGCTATAATCAACGCATCCAACGCTTGTTGGATGCGGCCATATATAGAGACAGCAAAAATTGTGTCTCGATGTAACTTTGGTTTGCGTTTGTTTAATACCGCCGCCCGGACACATCCCCACACCCCCTCTCTCTAACAGGCCGACCCCTTTCGGATTTTTACACTCTCCGCGCCCTCATTTTTCTTTTTCTCCCGCTTTTTCTCCTCCCTCTTTCCCCGCCCCTCCTCCCCGCCTGGGGCTGCTTCTCCTGAGTAGTGTACTCGGAGCCCACTCAAATACCGGCTGCATCTGGGGCCGGTATTTCGCCAAAATAACCCCCCCCCCCCCCCCCACCGTTATCTTTGAGTGTAGCGAAAATATAACGATGGGGGGTTATCGGCCCCAGATGCAGCCGGTATATTTGATGGGCTGCGAATACAATACTGAAGGAGAGGAGAGGGGCGCATCTAGATAAACTAAGCCCGTTTTCACAGCGAAATAAGCGCTCTTGTGCTTGCGCTTGTGCTTGCGTCGCTAGTGAAAACCAGGCTTAACTGTTGGGAAACTTTTTAAGGTTTTAAGGTTATGAAAACCACTGCAAAAAACCGTGAACGATCAAACTTGCTCAACGTTGGATCAAAGATAGATCGTGACCAGTCGAAAAATAATAAAATGTAGGGAAATACTGCAAGGGCTGGTCACACAACGTGTAAAGGCGTAAATACGATATTTCGGCTGGCCAACACCAGCCTTCTTCAGGTTTATTGAAGGAAAACGCGAGTTTACATGGTATTTATATTTACCGGAAATGACATGAAATAGTACGTGATGTGTCAATGCTACATGAAAATAACAAGGCAACTAAAATGATATAAGATTTCAATAATACAGAAAAAGGGTTGAATAAAGCCAGAAAAACTTAACATTACATTTCATCGCGTTTGTTAAGGCCTGCAGGTTCTAATGTTTTACCTAACTGAATGAGAAATGCCTCACGAGCTTTTCTAATGGAATCGCGTTTGGTATACAATTGTTCGAGAGGTATCAGGATCATATGATCACTGATAGTATGATCACTGGCAAGGAAGTGTTCGGAGACCGCAGTGGGATTATAACTTGAAGGGTTGATAATACGCCGCCTATGTTCATTAAAGCCGTCTTTAAGGCGACGTTTAGTTTCCCCGATATATTGAAGATGACATTTAGTACATTGAATCATATAAATTACATTGTAAGTATCACAAGAAATGTGCGATTTGATTTTATAGGTTTTGCTAGTATTATAAAATATGTATTGATCTAATCCGTTTTCTATATAAGGACACGTGGTACAATTATGCTTCTGGCAGCGAAAAGAGCCGGGAGTTGTTAGAGCTGACAGGTTGCGGTAACTGTGCTCTAACGAGGATGTCACTAATGTTTTTACAACGTCTATAAGCTACTAAAGGGAGATTAGTACAAACGGTTTTACAACGATCAGATGAGTAGAGTACACTGGAATGTTTGTGGATTATGTGAGCTATGTTAGGTAAGACAGGATTATATGTAATGACGAAAGGAACAGTATCGGTCTGTTGTTTGGGTTTGGTTTTAAGAGCGTCGTTGCGAGTAATGTCAGAAGCGCGTTGTATTTGAGTTTTAATAAAGTTCAAGTTATAACCGCGATTAACGAGGTAGTCCATGAGTTCCTTAGAACGCTGTTTGTAAGTGTCGTAGTTGGAGCATATGCGACGAAGGCGAAGTGCAAGGCTATACGGAATAGAATGCTTAGTGTGGGTGGGATGGCATGAAGAGATAAGTAAATAATGATGTTTGTCAGTAGGTTTAGTGTAAAGGTCAGTTTCTATTAGACCATCCTTGAGTTAATTAAACCATGACATCAAGGAATGGGATATTTGTAAGGGAATGTGAACAAGTGAACTTGATGGTGGAGTGTAGGCTATTGAGATAGCCAACAAATATTTTTAGTTTATCTGAACCTTCGGTCCAAATAACAAAAATATCGTCCAAGAAACGGAGCCAGGTGTTAGGTAGATAAGGTGCGCTGGGAAACTAGTAAGAAGAAATACCCTACAAAGAGCCAAATTAGAACTTATAATTAGCTGTGGCTGGTTCTCTATTCGACGATTTCTTGTAGGGCTCCTCGTATTGGTCATACATAACTGCACTGATGTTAAAAAATACTGTATTTTTCACGCTTTTCAGTTCACGATTTTAAATGTTTCGAATAAGAGGGGGCTATTTGCTTGTTCCCGCCTTTTCCCGCTCTTTTCCCCATGTTCCCGACCCGTCCCTCGAGTTTAGCCGAGAAGGCTTGGGTGTAATAGTCTGAAAGCCTGGTTACCAGTACGTTGCAATATGGCGGCCTGTTCAAGCGGCGAAGGCTCGCCAGTTTTGTTACGAATTACACACGACGAACTTGTAGCTTATGCAGACGAGCTGGAGAAAAAGAAAGAAAAGAAACATTCGAAGAAGAAAAATCAAGATATAACAAAGGAAAAGAATACTAAAGCCGGGAAACAAGCAATCAAAAAAGATTCCACTGACGTGAGCGTTTCAAAAAGTTCGGAGAAGAAAAATGAAAAGAGAGAGGTCAGTGACGAAGGAGACAACAAGCCGTCTGAACACCAGAAAAGTAAAGAAAAAGCAAAGAAAAACAATGCAAGGAAAAAGAATTTGTCAGAGTCGAAACCTAGGCGAAAGGCAACAAATGATACAGAGGACAATGAAGTTAATTACGACACCACCGAATCAGTAACTATGGAGGACAAAACAAATAATTTGAAAACCGAAGAAAAGCATGAAAAGACAAAGCTCCATAACGATGGAAAAGCGTGCGAGGATTATGACTTGGAACTTAGAGCTCGAACAGGGGGAGTTTTAAAACTTTCTACATCACCTGGTAAAGATGTAGAGGGATTACTGAAGCAGAAATGTGGTCAACCAAGAGGCATAATCAAATTGCCCCAGGGTTTTGATTTCAATGATAAACTTGAAGAAGAAAAAGAATATTTTAATGGAAATGAATCTGGTAAAATGAGAACACCGAGGGAAGGCTCTGGAGGGAGATTTTTAGGTGATGGTGGTCATCTTGAAAGTGCAGCGCAGAAACAGGATCTTCAGAGTAACAGTAGAGATCAAGAGTCTGCAGTTTACACAAGTGAAGTTAACAGCTGTCCTAAAAATTTTCCAAAAGAAGAGAAAGCTACAATGCCCAATGCTTATAGTAAAAACTATTCTGAATGTCAAAATTCTGAGAACAAAGAAAGGGAATCAGGATCTGTCAGCCATGCTAAAGTCGAGAAGAAAGTCAAATCCATGAATCTTCAAAAAGCTCAGAGACTCTTGAAGATGGTTTTGCAAAAAGAAACGTCACTTAATAATTTGCTATCTCGGGACATGCTTGACAAGGCAGCTTTTGAGAAAATTAATTCCCTTAGCAAAGAAATCCAGGAAGCATACAAGGGAATTATGATGCTTGATTTAATGTTTGCTGTTCAGCAGGAAGTTGATCAAAACCTGTGGAGAAATGGCTTTTACAAAGTTATTGAGACACTGAGGAAGTATGGAAAGCTGTTTTTGGGCTATGCAGCAGAAAAAGAGGTGCTCTCTCCTGATGAAATAAATAACTGTCTAAAGGAGTTCCTTGCCAATGCTGAGACATTTTATAAAAATCTTCTGGATTTGTTACAGAAGGGTCATGAATTTTTAGTTCAAGAAGTGATCAGTCAACCACGAAAGGCTGAAAAGCTTGGGAAAAAAGTAAGTCTTTGCTAACGGGCTGAAGGTTTTTGGCGAATGGATCATAAAGACAGGAAAAAATGTAGTTTATCATGTGAAACATTTGTTGGATAGTAAATGGTGTGTCACATTGTGCTGATAAGAATATTACAAATCTGAGAATGCGCTGTCTAACCTGAGAAATTAACATAAATATTAGTTAAAATCTGGGTGTCAGAGAAGCACAAGTCATTAGGGGAAGTGGGAAACAGGTGGGGGCCACACTAGGGGGAGATCTATGTGATCGGGTGGTACTGGTTGTGTCACTGTGGCATCATCAAATGTACAGCTGTAGAATTCTAAATAATCCCACATTGCTGGACCAATGAATGTTATACAATAGTTCTGGAATGGTTTGCCTGACTTGACTGACAACAAGCCTTGCTGATGCCATTTTCAAAATACTGGGAAAACTGGTTGGGTAGTTAAGTTACTTGCAAGAGGGTTTCAATAATTATGTAGGATAATTCTCACTGAATAAGTCATTATTAAAATATAAAAGTTTGGTTTATTAATAGATTTGATAATGTAAATTGACCACCGTAAAGAGATCTGTTTCAAGCGTTAGCCCTTTGTCAGAGCGAATCATTCTGATGAAGGGCTAATGCTCGAAATGTCAGCTTTTTCAATCTTATTACGGTGGTCAATTTACTTTATCAACTCCATTGATAAACCAAATTGCCATGTTTCACTCCCCCGCTGATGCAGCAACACAGTTTCTTTAGAGACTAACCTGCCTTTATTCAATTATTAAAGTGCATGTGAATCGAAATTTCAAAGCCAGTTTTTTTCTCCAATATGAAAATTGGTGTTTTAAGAAACATTTTGAGGGGAAAATAATTTACTAAAAGTAGCAGGAACTTATTTTAAAATGCAGCGAAAGTTGCGCCTTTCTCACTAAAATTCTTGACAAAGATCTGGGGTCTGGTGACTAGTCATGATGTCATTCGTGTGCACTCAGTCAAGTGCGTCACTCTGTTTTTGTGAGTTCCGTGGAATAAAAAAGTTGGAGAACTACCTAGATTCACTACCGGGGCTGCCAGCAGCCCAAAACTTTCCAAGTTTAAGCTTTTTTGCCTTCTCAGCCATGTTTCACGCTTGAAATATTACACATGAATGACGTCACAGTGACCTTTTGGCCGCGCACAAATGTCTCAAATTTCAGGCCACGGCGGAAATTTTGGAACTCTTACAAATGGTCAATCCTTGTCACAAAAAGGAGGGAAACGACTGAAAATAAAACATGGGGATTGTAAACTACAGTATCTGTAAAAAAAAAAAACGTAAAAAATACGTAAAAAAAAATTGGTAGTTAATTTTCTATTCATGTGCACTTTAAAATAGACTTGGGGCTTGTTCACATGGAGGTGGGGGACCCCAGGAAGTGAGGTACCCCAGGAAGGTGAGGTACCCCGCCTTGGTGGGGTTACCTATCTCTCTATACAATCTCTCTTAATTTCTTGATCGTGTTCACATGTGAAGTGGAGTACCTCACCGAGGTGGGTGACCAGCCTGGGCGGGTAACCTGTTTAGCTGGGGTGAGTTTTCTCCATGTGAATACTGGAGGTGGGTGGGGTGATGTTCATCTGGGCAGTTGTCTCTGAATTCTTTGTTGATATACGTTCTTAGTGACCACGTGATAGCATTTTAAACCTCACCTCAGTGCCCCAGGGTTGCATGTGAAGGCCAGCTTTTTTTTTACCACGGGTAGGTGGAGTACCTCACCTTCCCGGGGTCCCCCACTGCCATGTGAACGGGCCCTTAGATAACCTAAGTGAGAAATAACAGTTTGCAGTACAACAAGAGCCCTGATTGTAAAGTTTAAAATTCAATTCACATACAGTAATTTTTTATTTCAGGCTAAACTTGCACTGCTGAGCTGTCATCATATCTTAATCTGTCTTGGAGATATTGAGAGGTATCAGGGACAGTTTCATACAACCCAGAATTGGGCATCAATACGATCATGGTACCTCAAGGCTAACAAACTGGCACCAAAAAATGGAAAACCCTACAACCAGCTGGGAGTGATTGCAGTGCTGGCCAACCGCAAACTGGACTCTGTGTACTATTATGTCAGAAGTCTGACTGCAAGCAATCCAATTTTGACAGCAAGAGAGAAACTCACTGCTATTTTTTATGACATACAGAAGAAGGTAATGTGATAAGCACACATTGAGGCACAAGTTTCAAGGGAATGGTAAATCATCATTTTGTCTTGACATTTCACTTGTGCACACTCAAGAGTGATTTAGTTTATTTAGTTTTTCTTGTGCATGGTTGATGCTTAGAGCAGGCAAGTTTTTAAAATTAGTTGGTGTTGCTAGCAGTTATTGTTGACTATAACACCTGTAACTGTACAGCTTTTTAATTAGTAAAAGTTAGCCTACAAAAAGACTTGGATCATAGCTGTCAGTGTATTCATTACTTTTTTAAATCATTATTTCCGTTGATGCAGACTTTTACATCTGTAGCTTGAACAAACTGATGAATACCAAAAAGGTTATGAATGTTCTTGAGTCAGCACTGACACATTCCACCCTCCCCCACCCCTATCAAGGCTGTCCAGTTTTCTAGTCATGCCATTATTTTTGTAAGGAGATGAATACAATATTACAAACATGTCAATGACTTAGCTTGTGTTCCAGAGAAAGCAGTAACTACCCTTATTTACAAGGAAGGTTCAGTTTATACTGTTTCTTGTTCCATGGACAGGCTGATAAAATTCAAAGAATTGAAGACGAAAAGAAGGCATGCTTGGCACAGAGGAACCACCAAATGAAAGATAGGAATCAAGCTGGACGAGGGAAGGGACGGTCTTTGTTCAGTGAGGCAGCGAAAGGTGTTGGGCTTATGTCTGAACACAAACAAAATAACCATGGCAGGTAAGTAGCCGCTAAATGCAATGAATTATTCATCTACATTTTAGGGATATACCAAGCCAGCTTCTCCCTCAATCCAGATGTCCTTGCATGTAAATTAGCATTGCCAAATGTCCTTTGACAGTCTATTTTCTTTTATAAATAATAAAATTGTTTCAACACTGTTCAATATTTAAATAAGAAGAAGACCATAGCTTCCCCACCCCTTCCCCCTTTAAAATGTATTGTGTCCAGGTTGTGTCGATTTACCATGATATCCAGTCATTGACAACCCTAACCCTAACCCCCATGTGATGGTCCAGATTCAATTTCCCGAAACAGAGAAGGGCGCAAGTTTGGAACTATCAAAGGTATCCGAAAGTTGCACAGTGTGGTTACTACTCCTCAGCAGTGTAAGATCCTTGTGCGTCAACGTTCCTGTTACTGTGGCGAGTGCCTTTATGACAACTTCACAGAGTGCCAAAACAAGGAGCTGGTCGATGAATTGGAGGAAATAATCATACAGAGAGAAGCATCTGGTGCCACTACCCGTGCCCAAAGTGAGAATCCAGTAGATCCTGATGCAGAACCAGTACATCTTCATGTTGCCGATCTCGTAGGCAAAGATAGCATTATTGCTATTGCTGCAGATGAAGATGACTCCTATGATTACTATCTCCTCAAAGTAACGACTGATGGGCCAGTCATCCTTACTGGGAATGTGGAAGATGATTATGGCTCTGCCTTTCCTGCCGGCAGTAGTGTCCTTAGAGGACATTTTTTTCTAAGGGACAATTTGATTGACATGACATACAAGCTTGATCTACAGAAGGTTGCTTTGGTTTATCCTGGTACTGTACGCTATGTTTGTTCTGAGCTCATGCAGAGAGGCAGAGGCCGTAAACAAGTGTTTCAAGTTCGCTGGGATGTCCATGAAGACATAATTGCCTCTTTGTAACACAAATGACAACTGAATGATTGACACTTTTTGCAATGAGTTTTGTTTTGATAAGGTTTTTTTTAAATTGGCATGGTATTGACAAGAACATTTCAATTTTCAAATAAAAACAAAGAATGTTTATAAGACAGAAAGATTATGGTGTCAAAAATGTTTAGCGCATTAACTGTTATCTGTTTGTAAAAAGTAAGGCATTATTGTAATATTTTTACTTATTTTACGAGTAACCAAGGTCGCAAAGTATTATGGGTCATACAAAAAATGCTGACAAAGCAACTAAAATTATGGTATAAAAAATGTTTAGCATGTTAACTGTGATTCTCTTCATAAAAAGGCATAAGTGTAAATTTAAAGTAATTTATGCCCATTTTCCAAATCTCAAGGGCCACAAAGCCTTATGGGTAAAAACAAAAAATGCTGACACAGCAGCCAAAATTAGTGAAGCATGTTTATTTAGCTTATATTACTTTCTAATCTCCCAATTTGACTTGTTTTGATGACTTTGAAAGAGATTTTAATAAATTCCATTTTTTTGGTGAATGTTACACAATTGTACATGCTTACTGTGCTACTGATCTATCAGGGTTAGTTATAATCCTAATCCTAGCCATTAGACTTTTTCTGACACTATATGTAGCCATGGCTATAGAACTGTTGTTGACTCAAGTCCTAACCATAAACCTATTACCGGTAAATATTAATAATAAATAATAACAACAACAATAACAACAATAATAATAATAATAATAATAATAATAATAATAATAATAATAATAATAATAATAATCACTTTATTTAAGTCTCAAATCTATCTAGCTGAGCACAGATGCTCTACTAATTGGGGAGACTAAATCAATTCAATGCTAAATCAAATCAAATCAACTCAACTCAAATGAAATGAAATGAAATGAAATGAAATGAAATGAAATGAAATGAAATGTTGGTTTTGGTGAGAGATGAAAACCGGATTATGCAGAGAAAAACTTCTCAGTGCAGAGTAGAGAACGAACAAACTCAGCCCACATATGCTGCTGAGTCCAGGAATCAAACTTGGGACACATCGGTGGAAGGCGAGCATTCTCACCACTGCACCAACCCTGCTCCCCACCAACATCTGGTGATTTTGTGCCTTGGTGTTGTGTGTCATGAATTTAAAATCCAGAACTTTTGCTTCTTAACTGTCAACTCTGATCCAGGGGAAGTAAGATGGGTTCACGGAACTTGGCCAAAATAAAACTTAAGTGTCATCGTCTTTGAGTTAATGTCTCTTAAACTGCGTTACAAGCAGTCAGGCAAAGTTCCCCAGCCAGTGTTGTAATGCGCATTTGACTATTAATTTCATAGAAAATGCGTAATAGAAATGTTGTTGTTATTATTATTATTATTATTATTATTATTATTATTATTATTATTACTATTACTATTATTATTACAGTGGAACCATGATGTAATGAACCCTGACATAACATACATGTAAGTCCCCATTTTAATGAATGATTTTCTTCAGCCTGGCCAAAGTTTACTTTGATGAAACAGAACCCTGTCATAATGAACCTTGACATGAGGAAATAAGCCCTGATACATTGATACAACAAATTATTGTCTTCATTTTAACAGTCCCCTGGTTCTAAGTAGGATCAGTAGGATAGAGAATTTTATACTTTGGTCCAGGGTTGAAGATCATTTAGGGACATTTTGTACACTCAGGTATTTTGTGGTTTTAGTATTGTGTACTGTATTTGTGCATACTTTATGCAGGCATGAGGTGTGGATCTTTGTTCACCAAGGTGTTTTTCGGAGAGTTATGCTGACAGATCTTGGTAAAGTACAAGAGGTTAATTCAGCAGGGGAGCCTGTCTCTGAGGGGATGAATGAGGCACATCCTACAGAGCCAGTCAAGGAGTCACCAAAGATATCCTTACAAGAGGTATGACTGTCTTGAAAGATTTTCCTGTTTCTTTCTGTGTATTTATCAGTAACACCTATTGCATATTACAACTGAATATATAAAATATTACATATGTAAATCTCATCATGCAAACAAATTTACAGGCTGCAAATAACAGCTATGAAATAACAGCTATAAAATGAGATCAAATTAAATACTAGGTAATTTAACAGTGGTTGACGATTTAAGCAGATTTAAGTTAGGTAGGTGAGCTTTTGTGCCACATGCTAACCCTAGCGCTGAAGGATGCTGGGCTTGTGATGCAGACTATCTTCTGAGGAAGGCTGTTCCATACAGCCTGGATAGTATGTGGAAAAAAAGGAAATTTAAAAATATCAGTTTGTACGGGGAGGTGATTAAATTTCATGTCATGTAAGCATCTAGTGCGAGAGAGAGAGAGAGAGAGGGATATGTACTTTGTGTTACAGTATATGCAAATCACCTGTAGCAGATCCTGTGCTATGGGAGACAAAGTCTCAGTTTACACACTGTACAGTAAGGCATTGTTACAAGAGTTTTCATAATGATTGCATAATTTGTATATGGGTTCTAAGCTCTTAATTGAGGTCCTTTGGAGATGGTATGACTTTGTTGTATGTGAGATGATCACAACAAAAAGGCCAATAAATAAATACAAATTGTTTGGTGTAAAAAAAAACGTACTGACAGTTGTCTCCCATGAAATGTAAAATGTTGTTACATAGGATTTAGAAATGTCCTTTTTAAGCCTGTAGGTATACAGTGCATACTACACAAGTTGCATTTGACACAGAAAAAATTGCACTGCCAAAATCAACTGTTAGAAAATGGTGTTTTAATTTGGCAGATCTACTAGTCTAGCTCTTAAAGATCCCTAACCACTGAAGAATGTCAAACTGCTTCGGGGTTATAAAAGTTTTAAACTGTGCATGGCCATTAGTTTTGATTCACAAAGTATTAAGAAGTACTACATTGATGTTATTTTTAAGGTCAACAAGAAGTTTATGCTTCATTTTCTCTGTGCACATGGCCTTCTGTATTCAAGAATTGGGTAAGAATGGCTCTTTTTGAACAGGCTTTTTGCATTTCTTTTATCTGAAAGTTGGACTGATTGACTAATAAGTGACAAGAAATAGTGATATAAACAACATAACTGAACATGACATCATTTACAGACAAGTCACAGAATTGACTGAGTCTTTGCTAAATGTGTTACCCACAATTTACGAACTACTATCGATGTATTGCCCTGGAAAGCTAGTGTAGTAACTTAGAAAAGACAGCAACTTCCTGTACCTTTGAAACGATTCATTGACAAAGTCAGCAAGAGACATACAATAGACAAACTGACTAATTTTACGAACAAAATATCTACAGACAAACAAATTATTATCAAGCAATAATCAGCTTATGAGAATGAATAAATGAAAATCATATATTTGAACTGCGGGTTATTGATTAAATATTTCATCATTAATCCGCAGTTCAGAAACCCCCCCTGCACTCCATGATCTCGTTTCCCTAGCTTCTGATGTCCATAAGCATAATACAAGATTTGCCACCAGTCAAAACCTATACAGACCATCTTCTAGAACTAATTATGGACTGGCACGGTTCAGAGTAGTGGTATCACAAACCTGGGAAACAATTCCAACGGTAGTTAAGTGTCTGCCTTACAATGTTTTTAAGAAGAAATACAAACTTTTCCTACTTGATAGCCAAACATAATTAAAAAACATAAAACATGTAAAAAAAAAAACAGTTATATTATTTTATACTTATGTAATTGTACAGTTTGCCTTACTGATGTATTTTCGACTCTAATTTAATCACCAGTGCTCTATAATTATTAGTGTTACATTCTACTTCCCCCATATCTGTAATTGCACAGAGGTAGTGGCCAACATGAAAGCCTTGCTCCTTTGGCCACTACGCACTTCTCCCCTAGAAGTTAAAATCACATAATATAATGCTCTGCTTGTTTATTATTTATTTATTTCTATTATAAACATTTGTATTTCAGCCAAATAAGTGTGAATAAAAAAAAATTGAAAATTGAGTTCAAATATATGATTTTCATTATATTCATTCTCATATATTCACCACTCACGGGTATATTACGAACCAACAACATCGCCAGCTCCCAGATGGCTTGTTAGCTCAGTCGGTAGAGCGCTGCACTGGTATCACAGAGGTCGTGGGAATTTTTTTTCAGGCTAGTGTTCATAACTGCAATGATCAGTCAGATATTTAATCATTAATCCACAGCTCAAATATATGATTTTCATATATTCATTCTCATATATTCACCACTCACGGGTATATTATGAACCAACAAAATGGCTAGTCTCCTTCGCAGCCGTTTTTGGGATGTCACGCAACGCTTCCCCCAAAGGAGCATTGCGTGACATCCCAAAAACAGCTGCGAAGGAGACTACAAAACGGCCAGCTCCCAGATGGTTTGTTAGCTCAGTGGGTAGAGTGCTGCACCAGTATCACAGAGGTCATGGGTTCGAGTCCTGTACAAGCCTGAATTTTCTTTTTCAGGCTTTCTTTTCACTAACTGCTTAAGTAGTGTTCATAACTGCAATGATCAGACAGATATTTAATAATCAGCTTGTTAAGATGCGACTTTTTTGCCAAGGTAAAAAATTGTGGTAAGGGATTCACAGCCACCTTAAATTTTTTATTATTTTAGGTGGTTTGAAATCCATGCCCACAGTTTTTCTAATCTTTGCAAAATGTGGGATATCAACACACGTAAACTGTTTAAAAAACTAAAATTAGGGGAGTCCCTAACAACTTATTTTGTTGCTATGGTAACCTAATATGTTGAGAAAATTACCACAGCTTGTTCACCAATGATTGGGCATTTGTTTGATACCACCATTGTGGTATCAACTGCTAGTAAAGAGCGTTAGTATTGATCAATCAAAGTATACGTGCTGGAAAGTACTGGAAACCGGTGTCAGCCACTTAAATTATCTTTATTTTTCCAGCATGGAAAGGCTGCCCACATTGCAGTACCAACTGATTGGTGAGTTCCACACGCTGTTGGAGTACCCAGCGAGTTCAGCAATTAGCAGGTCCAACTTGCTACAAATGATGGCCATCAATATTTTTGCTGTTGGAAACACTGCAACACAAGGTACATGAAGTGTCAAATAATTTATTTGAAATGAGTAGGTTCCATCACTGCAGTCATGTAGCTAATGGAGGGAAATATTTAACAACTATCCAATGAAACTGCATGAATATCGCCTGATAGTTAATTGATTAAGCTGTTGGGTGAGTTGGTTAACATTAGGGGATATTCCTCAAGATTGTTTATTATTACTTCCATTTATTACACGACTGGCTCTTTCAGCGGTCAAGATGAGTCAATTCTCGTGCTGTGATTGGCTACCCATGAGGTCAAGATGGAGCCATCTTGACTGCTTGGGATAGCCCGTTCGTCCCGCGTTTTACTGTCTTTTGATAGCGTCCTTTGAGTCATAATTGTAATAAATCCTTTATTGACCAAGCTTGTTCAGTCAAAATGGCGGGATATTGGCCTCGTTGTTTTTTTCCGTGTTTATGGATCTCGGTCCATAAACATGCAAAAAAAGAACTTGGCCAATATCCCGCCATCTTGACCTCACGCTTGGCCAATAGCCCATGTAGTAGTAATCTTTAATGAGGATGCCAACGTCACGAAGTGGTTTACAGAAGGGTCCTCAAAAGAATACTGAGTTTAGATTAAGAACTAGCTAAACATACAAAAATGTAAAAGATTAAAAGAATATATACAATCATTAAGTATCAAATATAACTAGTTAAAAATACAAGGATGTAAAAGATAAAAAGAATATCCAAAGGGTAAAAAGCAAAGAATGTCGTTAAGAATCAAAGATAACTTTGGACAGGTCACGTTTAAAAGCAGGCAGTGACTCTGCATTCCTTAATGAGGTGTCTAACCCGTTCCATATATCAGCGCTAAAATTTACTGACGACCAATGACCCCATCTTCTTGTGGCACTGGATTTACGAATGTCATTTCTCGATCTTGTGTAGTAACTATGAAAATCACCATTGAATGTGACAGGGATAGAGTGACAGAAATGGTTGTTAATTAATTTATACATAAAAATAGCATGATGTTCCTTTCTACGTCGTAATAATGGCTTCCAGCCAAGTCTCTTTAGCGCCTCTGCTTTAGAAGAATGCGCAGGAAGATCTAAAATGAGGCGAGCGGCCTTATTCTGCAACACTTGTAGCTCAGACATTAAGGAGGCATTTCCGCGATCTCCCCAAATGATATCCCCATAGTCAAAAAGGGGTAAAATGAAACTATTAAAAAACATAATTCTAGCATTGAGGGGGAGGCAAGATTTAATACGCCTTAAGAGACCTAACTTTTTACTGATCTTACCGCGAATATAATCAATGTGGTCAGTCCAGGAAAACCGGTTATTAATCACAATACCCAAGTACGTATAAGAATCTACGTTATCGAGAGGGATATCATCAGCAGAAATAAGGATGGACCCAACTTTGCTTAAGCGGGAACTACTACCAATAAGTAAAAATTTGGATTTCTTAACATTCAGAATAAGTTGGTTAGCCCGAAGCCATTTTCATATACGTCTTGAGTCAGCATTAATCTTGCTTTGTAAGTCCACAGTAGATTTGGAAGCAAGATATAGAACAGTGTCATCTGCATATAAAGTGACCTGACAGAACTGAAAAACGTCAGGTAGATCATTCATGTAATTTATAAATAGAAGCGGGCCCAATATAGAGCCTTGAGCAAAGCCAATCGAGACAGGGGCAACTTTGGAGCATACATCATTACAGCTGGTCACTTGTTTTCTGTTCATTTTTACATCTCCTAGTGTTAGTCTTGCTATTTGGGAGTACAACTTCTAAGTTCTAAGTTCTAAGATAATAATATTGTTTTGTTATTTAATACATGTATGTATTGATACAAAGCACAATTTGTTGAGTTCATTGCAGAAAAGCTGGGATAGATGCCATTTTCCTCGTCAAACACAAGTAAATACTTGTATCGTGGCTAGACATGAACAGCGTTATGATGTGTTTAATAATAGTGTGCAATACATATAATTTGTCCTTTTGCCTGTTTCATAGACTCAGATGAGCAGTACGTGAGAGTGGGCACGCCTCAGGATCAGGCCCTGAATCTTGCCATTGAAATGTTCATTTCATTACTGAAGAGCTGCCATGCTTTGCTGCAGAGTATAGATTTTGAATCAAGGAACATGCGCGAGGCCCTGAGTGCACCTTTAAGACAGTTCCTGCCCGCTGTCAAGGTGTTTGCTGATTGGATGATTTGCCACGCAGATCTTTGGCAAGCTTCTTCAATAAGGTAGTGCTAACTTTTCATTCATCATTTCTTGGACTTGTTATGAGGAATACAACGTGTCTTTAATGGACTTTTGGAGCGTAAACGTTTTCATCAACAGTATTTTGGTATTATTCTGTGGCCAAAAAGAGTGAATTAAGAAGATGAAACATTTTCCATGAGGCCATTTTTCAAAAGTTCTTATAACTTCCACAGTTCAGTGTTCCTACACAGTGTTTTAATGAAATGAAGAAATCATCCTTGCAGTTGTGAACGCAATTTATGCAATTGCGTAAAGAAGTCTGAAAAAAATTCGGGACTTAAACGGGGTTTGAACCGGTGACCTCGCGATACCGGTGCGATGCTCTAACCAACTGAGCTATGAAGCCATTGACGTTGGGAACAGGTCAATTGTGAGTTCATATGTTCCCATGAAAGATATGAGTGTGAATGATATATGAAATAAATCATAAATGAACTGCGGAAATGAAATCAAATGAAGGAATCGTCCTTGTAGTTGTGAACGCAATTTATGCAATTGCGTAAAGAAGCCTCAAAAAAATTCAGGACTTAACGGGGTTTGAACCCATGACCTCGCGATACTGGTGCGATGCTCTGCCAACTGAGCTATGAAGCCACTGACATTGGAGCAGGTCAATTGAAGGGCTGAGAGCATAAACTGCCTATGTGTAATTTTAGGTCGTTTTTGGATTTTCCTCGGAAATGAAACAAATTTTTGCATGTGACTTGCAAGCAATTCGATTCAAAAACATTGTCCGGTATTTTTATTCACTGATTTTTGTTTCATTTCCGAGCAAAATCGAAAAACGACCTAAAATTACACATAGACAGTTTATGCTCTCAGTCCTTCATATGTCTGCCTTATTAACATGCATGAAGCAATGCCCAAGGGTATTCTTTATGCGCAATGTGCCTTTTTGACTCATAAACAGCCCACAAGATGCCAATCCGACTTGGAAATGGTCGACTTTTTTAAATGCAGCGCTTATTACCTGTGTTTTGCTTACTGATAGTGCTCAAGAAGCTTTCTTAGCTGGAAAACGGTGCGCAACATTCTGGGTTGACTTAAAAACAGTACACAGCAGCCTTGGTTAACCTTAAGCCAGCGCGCATAGATTTTGTCCGACTTGAAAACAGCACTCAAAAGATTTAGGGTTATTGTTACGTTTAGAGTTAGGGTTAAAATTAGGGCTAGGGTTAGAGCTAGGGTTAGGGTTAGGGTTAGAGCTAGGGTTAGGGTTTGAGCTAGGGTTAGAGCTAGGGTTAGGGTTAGAGCTAGGGTTAGAGCTAGGGATAGGGTTAGGTCTAGGGCATTGCAAACGTTAACGTTAACGTTAAAGTAAGCGGCGCATTTTGAGTCTCAATCAGCTTAAAGGGCTCCTCCGAAATGAAAAGAGTGGACAGGTTTCTTGGTTGACTCTTAATTATTTTGGAAAGGCTTTGGCCGATATAAGTAAATTGCTTAAGAGGGTGATTTTGTTGAAAACGGCATACAGCAGGATCGGACTTGATTCTAACTCAGTGCTCAAACAACTTGCTGTCGGCCGAGAAATAGAACAAAATATTTAAGACGGCTGTTTTTACTTGAAGATAGGTTTTGGCCAATACCAACAACTTCTGTTCGTGAGCAACACCAAAAATTCGAGTTAATGATGTTCAAGCGCAAAATAAGAGTTAAAAGAGTAAGCTGTTTCCCGTCGGTTTCCGCTTCGAAACAGAGCTTTGACTGGCGTTTCGCGTGCTTTGGTCATTTGAAACGATTTTGAAGGGTTCATTTTCGTCGTCAAATGGAGCCAGTGGAATGAAAATCGTATCACAAATCAACGTAAATGACGACAGTGAAAAAAAAAAAGGAACAAAATACTTCACTATTTTTGTTGGCTTCAAATTGGCTTCATACCGTACATATTCGCATAAGATGTGAAATTTAATCCGTATCGTCTGATGCTTAAAGGAGCAGTGTCACCGGGATTTTTGCTGTTTTTGGTTCAATTCTGCCAAAATTACTGCCTTTTACCTGTTGTCGTGCAAAAAATGCTCCTACAGAATCAGCAAGATGAATTCCAATGAAACATTAGCAGGGAGAGCTAACCATAATAATTTTTTTGGTGATTTTTCAATGCATAGCTTGAAATTTTGAAAAAACTTGCCAGTTTTTTCAAAATTCAATCCATTTCCATCCTCGTCATCTCAGATGAAATACAGGAGTTTATAGTGTCAATGCAGTACTACAGTCTTTGGCAACAAAACTAGACCATTATTTTAAGGTTTTCACCGATACATTGGCAGTTTTAAGCTTTTTAAATGATGGTACAAAAGCGTGACACTGCCCCTTTAAGACAACGACTTGTTAAAATATCTCGCGTGTACTGAAATACTTTTTTGCTGGATTTTATCTTAGTTGAAAATACGTTTTGCTCATGTTTACAAGCCTCCATAGAATCAAAATAACCGAGTTGATCGACGCAAAAGTGATTTATATGTTTACATAACAACTCGACGACCGACCACGAGTATATTTCGCACTTGGTAATATTTGCTACGCGCGCCAATGCAACTTTTCCCTGGATTGTTTTCAAGATACTCATCGAAAATGGACGGACTCCTCGTCATGCTGATTTCCCTCTCTCGGATGAATTCTCCGTAATGTTTGCGAATTTTCACGAACTGTTTCACGGCTTCGGTGGCCCGCGAGACAGCGCCCACTTCGGCCGCAATGAATTGAAGGGCTGAGAGTATAAACTGCCTATGTGTAATATTAGGTCGTTTTCGATTTTGCTCGGAAATGAAACAAAAATCAGTGAATAAAATACCGGACAATGTTTTTGAATCGAATTTCTTGCAAGTCACATGCAAAAATTTGTTTCATTTCCGAGGAAAATTGAAAAACGATCTAAAATTACACATAGGCAGTTTATGCTCTTAGCCCTTCAATTAGGGGTTCATATTTTCCTGTGAAAGAAATGAGTGTGAATGATATATGAAATAAATCATATATGAACTGCAGAAATGAAATGAAATGAAAATTAATGAAGAAATGATCCTCGCAGTTGTGAATGCAACCTTGATTGGTTTCAATGGCTAGATTTCATTTAGTCATTATGTACTGTTCAGTTGGCCATAAAATCACTATAACCAACTTGTTCACTGTTGCAATAATTTTCCTTCAGCACTCACAGAATTCTCTGGGAAGCAGTGAGCCAGTTTACAAATTCTATATCCTATGTAGATATTGACGATCTTCACCAAGAGGATGGTAAGAAATAACTAAACCCGCTTCAACTTTGAACTTTTTTTGGTTGTTCTGAGTTTTATTACTAGTACAGTTGACCGCTCTCATCAGCTACCATCTTCTTCTGGAAACCATCATCAAGAAATCCCCTTTGAAACTTCTCTGGGTTAAACAACTTGAGTGTATTTAGAATGTCTTTAAGGGATCATTCTGATCCCAGGGATGGTAGCATTAACATGACAGTCAACTGTAACTGTAAGTTTGCAACTTACAAGATTGAGTGAACAATTTTGAAGACTATACCCCATTTATGAAGTGGACAGTGTAAAACATGTGTCTTGATTGGTCAAGAGGAGTTGAGCGATTAAAGTGCATAGAATCACAAATGACGCCATGAGCCGCAGAAGTGTTTTTTTTTGTAAATTTTTTTACAGTAGTACATAAACAACAGACTAACGTAGTTACACTACTTTCAAATTACATACAACTACAAATATACTACTGCTAACTAACATATTAACTAACAGTACAGAAGAACATCACTCACAATACTTGCATAGCCGCAGACATTACAGTGGTCCTCCTCAATAATAATGCAGTGACATAATAAAAAACAATTTTGTCCTCTGAACCTTAGCATAAAACATCACTGCAAATATTTTTATAAATGTTTTGAATTTTGTGCGGGATCACCTATATCAGAATAATGCATAAAACACTTTATATATGGCTGTGCATGCATACTCTGATAACGCATGGTTGGTGCGTCTGTGCTTAATCAGGGTACACATGCACAGAACAACGAATACCATTTATTAATTAAAACTTTTTCCTTCATGTTGTAGCTGTTGAGGTAGTCACTCTATACGAAGATGAATTTCTTGCTGGATTTAAGCCTCTGAGTGAGGCAAACAAACCAATGAGTAAAATCTCTGATGTAGAGTTCAAGGTATGGTTAAGCAATTGCTTGGTTTATTTTGAATTTTCCTCAAGTCTCTTTATCAACCAGCTTTCTATTTTTATGCCACAGTGCCTTTTACACCTTTTGTTTTTGTCAATTTCCGAGTAAACCCGTTTTGAAATCTTATTTCAAAGTGATACAAAACTTTCATTGGATCAAAATAATTAATGCTTAAAATGCGCCTTAACCCCAAATACTTTTTCCACTAATATAAAACTTTTTACCTATTCCAAAAAATTTTTAGCCATTATTTGGTACAAAGAGTCATCGCAATGTAAATCAGTTTGTGACATCAAATCAACAATAGACCCACGACCCTCACTAGGTCGGTCGTGAGGGAGATGATGGCCAGATTTTGTAACTTTTACAGCCTATAAAAAGATAAGGTTTCATAAAAAAATGCGCAATGCGTTTTGAACAGGTGCAAAATATTTATTTTAGCAAAAAAATATTTTAGGGATAGGTGAACTTTAAATTTTTGTAATTGTGTTCAAGAAGGACATAACGTCCAACACAAATTGTGCATTTCTTGTAGGACTTGGTTGAGGATTATCTTCGTTGTCAATGTCTGAAGGAGTTCGCTCCATTTCTGGTGTCCTTGGAGAATCCTCCATTAGAGTTTGATAGTGAGAAAGGGGAATTCTCAGCCATGATCAAAAGCACTCAAGTTTCACCAGTGAAGGAGTCTTCAAGCCAGCCAGTTGTACAGTTGGACACATCAGAACAGCAAGAACATGAGGTATGTGAAATTTTAATAAATTGTAATAAAATAATAAAATAATAAATTACGAATTTATATTGCGCAGTTTCCATGACGAGATGATCAACTGCGCATTACAACGATGGATGAAATAAAATAACTAAATGAGAAAAGACGAATTACATCATGCGTTGTGTAAAATATTAAAAAAACCTAGCTAAGAATAAAAAGCCTTACTAAAAGGTACATTGGTGCTGTACCTTCGATAGTCATGCTAAAAGTAAATAAGAAAAAATCACATAGTCACCTAACTAAGAATGAAAAGCCTTACTAAAAAGATGCGTCTTGAAAAATTTATATAAGTGTCAACAGTTTTGGCCATTCTAATTTCCAGAGGTAAATCATTCCAAAGTTTAGGCGCCGAAGCAACGAAAGCACGGTCGCCCAGGGTTGTTAAAGTTTTAAAAGTCGGATGAGACAGCAGTATTCCGTCGTTAGATCACAGTCTATATCTTGAGTTTAAAGGCTTAATTTTAACAAGATCAATGATGTAAGATGATTGTTGTAGTACAGAAGTGATTGAAGGACGGTTGCTCCCCAATCTCGTACCTCGAGTGCTCGCTTGAAGAAACGAGCGACTCTCGAAAGATCCGTTAGGTTTGCGATTCTGATTGGCTTTTTGAAACAATACAGATGACCAGAAGTAAAATAGAAGTCCAACATGGCACTGAACCGTATGCATGCACAGTTCAACCGATACCCTTGTAACTCTCAGAATCTAACACCATGACATTGCCACTCGTATTACCGTAAGATAAAGATCCTTTTCCCCTGTGAAAACATCTATCTCACGCATACAGGCTAATTTCTTATACCTGCTTTTAAATCCAGACTATTTCTTTGTCAAACCCAATAACATGTTATGTTATGTCATGTTATGTTGTATAAACTTCAGTTTCCTTTCGAAAGAAAGTAATGGCATGAGCTTTTGAGATATATTTTGCAATGTTAGGAAGTCGTCAAAATATCCTTAGAAATCTTCTGGAATGTTTCTAGATATTCGGAACGTAGTAGGAAATCGTCAGTGATCTTTGGCAATACTCGGGACGCCTTCGGAAATCTTCGGCAATGTTTTGAAATGATCGAAACCTCTTCGGAGATTCAGCAGCGTTCGGAAATAGCCGACCACGTCTGAAAACCCGGGTAATATGAACACAAAAATCTCAGCAATTTTACTGAAAAAAAGTAATCAAACGCTTCTATTCTCCAGGAATCTGATGATGATGGTGACGATGTAATTGTTGAAAGTGAAGAAGAACAGTTGGACTCAGGGTATGACGGTGCACCATGACTGATAATCTTGTTCCGATTGCAGTGCTAAACGCTTGTAAAGTTTGTTCATCATGCTGCATGTAGCATTGTAATAGTTTGACCCCAGGAGTCATTCCTTAAGGTGTGAATTGGAGTGAAATTTTAATAATGGAGTTTGAAGAAGGGATTGAAATGGGGGGAAAATGTTTTGAAAAACCACCAGACAGTTTACGTCCCCGAGGATACTGCAGGTCTCTGGGGGAACTATTTGGTGTCAGTCTGCTAATTTCTAAATTCCAGTTTAAAACCTTCATTAAATCTTCAATATTTCCTATTTTCCTCAATTTAACTAATCCTTTGAAAAACCTTATCTCTTCCCAAATATACCAAACCAAAAAATTCACAAAATATCCCCACAACATAGCTTCGTGAGATGAGCGTAGGGATTTTTAATTGCTTGAAACGTAAACGAGATGTTAACGTTAAATCCATGTTAAGCGAGTAAAAACGATGTTTAGGTTAAACCCCGCGTTAACTTTTCTGTGATTGGCCGGCAAATCTCGTGCAATTTTCTCGACCAATAAGAAGCCAAACCAAAACCAATCGCGACTTGTTTCCGCGCATTTTCCCGTGCTTTGCGCCGGTTACAAGTAATTGCTGCGTATTCTGATTGGCTCGTTGCGCTGTTTGCGTCTGTTGTGATTGGCCAGAGTAATTGCTTTGGTTTTGGTTTTGCAACACTCACTTGAAGAAAATTGCGCTATCTTATTAGGTAAATTAGTCTTCGCTCTGAAGTAGGTTACGGCTCGAAACGTCAGTTGCAGAATCTCTTTGCAGTGACAAATTTACCTTGTCAGCTCAGTTGATAGAATAGTAGGGTATCATAGTTTCTTTTGAAACTACCCCTCCCGACATCCACTGTTTTGTTTTGTTGTTTGCTTCAACTAATCCTCTCTGTAATGTGTCGACAGGGATGAGATGGAAAAAGACTTGAAGGAGTTGAAGGTAAGGTGTTATGCCATGCTTTGGTTATTTGATAATAAAGAAGAAGGAAACGCGTAGTTTTGCCTAATGTGGTATTATTTGCAGGCTAAAAAGGACGCTCTCAAGAAAGAAATGGAAGTTCACAGGAAGAGAGAAGATCAAGCAAAGGTAAAAATCTCTTGTCCTTTATTACAGTCGCTATCTTCTCTCTGTCCTCAGAGGTGAGGTGGTCTCAAGCTACGGACAAAGCTACTGTTTGCTATTTTGATCGAACTCACACTATGCTACTTACTAAGATCTAATGTTCCTTTTAGAGGAAATATCAGGCAGTATGCCTTGAAACGTGCAAGTCGAAAGAAATGCCCTCTTTGAAGTATACCAGATGACTTTTCAAACTCGGAAGGGAGAGGTTAATAGAAATGACTCTTTCCAAATCGTCTTAACTTTGTCTCTCAGATTGTTGGGCCAGGAAGCCTGCTTTCTCTGGTTTTTGACCTGTGAACCCTCTCTTACACGCACTAGGATCACTGTCTTTGTCAGCCTACAAACTATAAAGTGGCCGGGAACAATATTGTTGTGCATGTAGAGTATATGACAGTTGCATTTACAGCTGTTTTGTCGCTACGGTCATGACTTAACCCTTTAGCCCCTAAGGTGTCTCCCTTTGATGAGTAAAACCGTCTGGCGTTAGACCGAGTAAAATCTATGAAGTCACTCTTGGGGAGGAAAGGGTTAAACAAGTGAATGGGTCACAACCTTTCACGGCTTTTCTAGTTTTTTTCTAGCTTTTAGTTTTGTTTCTTTTTATTCGTGGTTTAATTGATTATAAAATCAAAACTAGGCTGTGATCGAGGAACACATCTCCAAGCCGCGTCTGATGTTCGAGAACTACCCAACTTACCTGGTAGCTGATACCAACTGTTTTGTGGATCATTTGGATGGACTCAAGGCCATTGTAGGCTGCCAGGCCTTCACTCTTGTGGTTCCACTCATTGGTGAGATGAAGCTCTAAAGATTACGCCGTTAAGTACATTAGTACCCTAAAACAGACTGTCATTATTATGATCACGTTTTCAATTGACGAAGGTGGAAGCTCCATCAAACCTTGTTTTACAATCAATTGTAAAATTCATTAATAATTCATAAGAGTTATGATCAATCAACGGGTAGTAGTTGAGTCATCATGTATACCTCTCTAAACCCCAATATAAATCAACTGCTGCATTAACTTTCATAAAAGAGTCCTGCTCAGCTAATTAGTATACATTAACTTTGTAACATGACAAACACAATCTATTGTTTCATTTCACAAGTAAGATAAAATATTCGCGTCTGACCTTTATGGGCTTTAAAACGGCAAGCCTGCGGCTCGCCTTTTTAAATGCCCATAAGAGATCTTTTTCAAACGCGCGGTTTGTTTACCGCTATCCCGACCATTTGCCGATCAAGGTTTTCTTTGTTGAAATGGTAGCAGTCTCCGTTGAGAAGTCGCTATCAATGATCGTCACTATATCCTCTGCATGTAGCCTAAGCTGTGTTCTGCTAGAAACGCTTCTTTACCCCTTGTAACGATAAAATACCGTTAAGATTCCGTCTTGTAATATTCGTATTCTCGGTAATGGACTGGATCTAGCACGAAGTGGAGGCTCTTGCGGGGGATTACATTTGCATATGAAAATATTCCGCCGTTTAAGCCTCGAGTGCACGCTAGTTCCAGCTCGTTACCGAGAATACGAATAAGATCTATTGGTTAGTCTTGAGATCAGTCAGCTGAAGTCTGCTATCTTTTCTCACAGTGATCAATGAACTGGATGGTTTGAAGAAAGATTTTCAGCTTGAAAAGTACGATAACCTTCAGCATGCGCAGTACGTCCTGGAGAATGCACGGTATGAAAACAATACTAGCCAAAAGGGTATTCTAGTTGGACAGTGTGGCTTGTACTGACTCTGTCAGTGTTGTGATTTGCTTAAATCTATTCAAACTGAAGAAGGGCTAGCTCTCGAATCGTCAACTCTAGTATGAGTTACCTTATAGTAGTGGGCCCACATCAGCCCTTTGGCTGCTGCTACTCTCAACCTACTTAGAGCGGTTTTCACTTGAAGTAAATTGCGTTTGCTTTGGTTTTGCATTGCTACGGTCTGTGATTGGCCAGCAAAACTCGCGCCACTTGCTCATCCAGTGAGAAGCAAAATGCACGTGCGCATTTTCCCGCGGTTTGCGCCGGTTACGTTTAATTGAATCGAGTTCTGATTGGCTCAATTCCCTGGTTTAGTCTGTTTTGATTGGCTGGAGTAATAGACCTTTTTAGCTTGTACATTTTGTTTTCCCAATGTAGACCATGTGATCTTCCTAAAGGCATTTGCCTTTTGTCTTTTCATAAATTATGCGTACATATGCACGTGAATAAGGCGAAATTTCAAAGAAACAGTTCTCTTGGGTAACATCACGTGGTCTACATTGGGAAAACAAAACACAAGCCAAAAAGGTCTATTGCTTTGGTTTTATGATACTCAAGTGAAAACTGCTCCATCAAATAAAGCTTATTATTACTAGATTACTATTTTTATAACACAATTGATAAAACCAAACACTATTTTCCCATTTTTTTGTTGTTCCATGTCTGTAGGTGTGCAATTGACTTTCTTGAAGACGAGTTTAGTCAGAGGACTCCACAAGTGAAGGCAGTTACCAGTAAAGGCTCAGAGTTGGACACCATAGCATTCAGAAGCGAAGATCCTTCGGGAAGAAGGGTTTGTATCGTTGGAGTGGTCGTAAGATGAGACTATCTCTTAGGCCTTGCAAAAAATCTTGCCTAGACCCTGGTCAAAACTATCAATAGACCCTTCAGTGTATCTCTTTATACAAAGGTGGATAATTTCGATAGGACATGTGTGTTTTGAATCTTTACACAGTCGTTTAGATTCCTTAAGATTTCTGAGTTGTAATTTGCGCAGGTGAGCATCGTTTTCAGTGGAAGATAAAGGTTGTTGTGAGACGTGGTGACTGTCTACCCGTTTGACTTGCTCCTAAGCAAGAAGCTTTGTGAAGTGATATCGCCTGATTTCGTAACCTCGTTCCCAGGGTCCTCTCTCTTCCTCCCTCGAGAAAGTACCCTGGTTGCGGCTGGTCACGTGTCTGCTAGATTTTTGCAGATTCCAGAAAAATGACTGAAGGGAGGGGCAGGAAGATTAAAGTTTGTCTCCACAAAGTAGAGGACCCACCCTCTGTGCGGATTTGATTTGTACGCCTGGACACGTGACCAGCCGCAACCAGGGTACTTTCTCGAGGGAGGAAGAGAGAGGACCCTGGGAACGAGGTTGCTGATTTCGCATGATGTATCTTTGTAAGAAGTGCCAAAGCCAAAATATTTCCGATCCCACATTGCACGAGCTTTAGCGAACACGCGCAGTGATTTCACCTTAACAAGTTAAGAAGCAAAGAAGACAAGAACTGGTCCCTCACGGTACAGGCTGTAAGGCTGCAACTATACACCACAAAATCCACTTCTTTTGCATCGCATTCACGTGTCACGTATTATTTGAGATGATGGACAAACAAACGTATTCGCATTGGTCGGTCATTTGCCACATGCAATATTGTATCGCATCATGTATCATATCGCGGCACTTGTATCGAGACCATGTATCGTTGTAGCCCTGACAGGCTGTCGGTGAATCAATTCTGATTATTGTTATTTTTACCACAGGGGAAAGGCAATAACGATGACATCATTCTCGCTTGTTGCCTACATTACTGTGAAGAGAATTTTGTCAACAGGCTTGCTACAGGTATGCACGGAAAGGCATCTTTTCAAATATTTAGGCCAGAAGATGTAAATGGAAATTGGCGAGTGATCCATTTTTTCTCTTTTTCTTTGATGGTAGGAAAGTTGTACTTTTGCAGCTAATTTAACAAGTGACAACCACTACGAGAAAAGCTACTTAGGGAAAAATTCCTTCGCGGTTTCACTGAAACCTTCGATTTACTGAAGCCAGGCTGATGCCTTTGAGAAGTTTCTTCTTTATTCAAAAGCATTTGACGTTCATTTTCTCTGTAGTCACTCTGAACATTTTTTAGCTTTCTCACTCAAAAATTTTTTTCCGAAAAATCAAATAAATTGATTTTCTGTTCTGTTACCAGACTCCAAAGTTAAGTTGTATTGAGAAGGTTGTGCAAACTTTCATATTTCTCAACTTAAAACCCGCTATTGACTGTTAGATAGACGTTCGTTTGGTTTCTTAGACTGAACACCCCAAAATAACGCAGTATTTGTCTTTCACAGCCAACCAACCCATTACGATCCAGAGAAAAGTTGTACTAATGACAGATGACAGGAATTTACGCGTGAAAGCGTACACCAGAAATGTTCCTGTGTTAACAGTGCCACAGTTCAGGAAAATGGCCAGGCTGTGATATAAGGAGTGAGCTTGCTTCTTCCGTGGCCAGCAAGGCTTCAACGCCTCGTCGCAGTTCTGAAGAAGGTAGTGGTTGGTTTCAATATAAAGAGGTTGCTGGAAAAGGAAAGTGCTGCGTCAGAGCTGTTGATGCTGTCGAGTGCTTGGAAACCTGTGGTATGCAACTGTCTTGGTGGACTGTGTCAGCATGAGTTTGGCGGGTCGTATAACTGAATAAGTGGCCGGCAGAATCTGTTGACGTTGATGTAATGGTTAAATCATCACAAGGCGAGAAATACTGCAAGGCGAAGCGCAGTTGCTTTGTGATTGAAGTGTATAGGCAAGAACCATCCGATGAGCCTAACGATGCTTACTACAGCCTTGTGTGGCACTGTTTAAACCCTGCGAGCGTTCTATTCACTTTGTATTGAATGTTCAGCAGCTGTGTGTCCGCTTTCTGGTAGGGTTGGGGAAAAAAAAACAAGCTAACATTTCCACACAGCATCTCTACCATAAAAGCGGCAAGATAGGTATCCCCTTATTTCATTTCCTAATGGGAACAAGTTACATCTCTCTCTCACCTCGCTGCTGTGTCCCCACCCCCCTTCCACACAAGCTACCCCGCCCCGGTTGACACAGAACAACGACAACTCTTGGAGGTCCTTAGCAGGACGGGTGCGACCGAAAATCGTTCTATGAAAAAACGCTTAAATATGAAGCTTGTTATATACATAAGGAAGCGCTTATAAAAATACAAATATTTAAATTTTTAGATAATCATGCATGTAACCTTATAGGAACAAAATCAATCTGGAAATGGGGAAAAAAACAAGTGTAGTCCATCGGACCCCACAATTTCCAGATATTGCGATGACTAGCAAAGCTGTAAGCATTTCATACACTCGGGAAATATTTAAGGAAATACTGTCTTAACCAGGATATAAACAAAATGTCTTCATTTTACCGACGTATTTATACACGCTTGCGTTGTTTTAACAGTGTATGGTTTGTTATTAACCGATTGTGAATTAAACTATTATTACACGTTTATATCGTTTTGTGGTTATAATGCTGTAATGCTGAATTACGATAAGTCAAATCAGTGATATCACGCTTCGGCCACAAATACGAATGAGTGTCGTAATATTTTTAAGCACAGCTTGATTCCTTGCAATTCCTTGCAATAAGCACCAAATAATATTCGAGTCATGTGGCATTTCATGAAAAACCGAGGCAAAGAGAAAGTCGACTTCAGTTTCATCTGTACGATCGAAAGTTTCAAGGGATGCGTGCTTGTCAAACAAACACTTAAACCCATGCTAGATGAAGATGACCCATATTTGCCAATAATTAGCCCACCGATGTCGCATAATTGGCGAATATTAAGGGAGCAGGGTTGGCGCAGTGGTGAGAGCGCTCGCCTTCCACCAATGAGGCCCGGGTTCGATTCCCGGACTCGGTGTCATATGTGGGCTGAGTTTGTTGGTACTCTGCTCCGAGAGGTTTTTCTCCGGGTACTCCGGTTTTCCCCTCTCCCCAAAAACCAACATTTGATTTGATTTAGTCTCCACAATTAGTAGAGCATCTTTGCTCGGCTAGATAGATTTGAGACTTAAATAAAGTGATTATTATTATTATTGGCCAAGGTTACCTATACCTTCACCCTTCTGACAGAAAGGGGGTCCCAGCCAAGCAAGGCATACGGATGCCCTCGTTCCCATGTTTACAAATCAAAACCGCACAGAGGGTGGGTCCTCGACTTAATGGAGACAAACTTTAACTTCCCTGCTCCTTCCTTCCGCAACAAGGGTACGTTCTCAAGGGAGGAAGAGAGAACCCTGGGAACGAGGTTGATATTCACAGCACTCAACAACAAGACATTTTTGATAAAGCTTTATTATACTAACAGTGAGAGTTTCGATGTTTCATAAAACAGGTAACTGATGCAAGCAAACTGAATCTTACGATAGAAGTTGTTTTTCAAATGAAAGAAACTGACATATTTTGAACATACAAAGGCAGTTTTCAACAGTTTCGTCTTTCTCCACATCATGTTTAACAAGAATACGTCCGAGTTGTGATTCGGCACAGCTACAGTGCATTTACATGTTTTAAAGTTTCTGACAATCAATAAAACCGGCAACGTTGGATACCAATAAAACAATCTATGATTGTTTTTTTTTTTGCAAACAACAACGGGTTCCTAATTTAGCTAGATTTTCAACAACATTGACACTTTAAAAACATTTTCCACTTCTGTTTTCTACTTCTGATGTACAGTGCTGTATGCAACAACCGTGGTCAGAATTTGACCTCCTTAGTTAGGAACCTAGTAAATTGTCCTTTTTATGTACATGTATGCTCATGTGTTAACATAACAAAACCAATTAAGAACATTAAACTATTCAATTTAAAGAAACTATAAAATATAACTGAAACGTTATGAGCATCGCTGAAATCCCACAGAAAACGTGTGACTAACATCCCCATGTTTGTCCCACACAAGTGACTGGCACCAACCTGCTTTTTGGTTTGTAAAGCACTCCTATGTCAAGATGGAGTGCATCACGCAATCCACGGTTAGGGAGGAGTGTGTGACAAGCGTTTGTCATCAAAATCCACAGACAGAGCCATACACTGGTCGTGACAAACCTGCCCGTACTTTTCTCACATGAACGACCGTGCATCTGAACCAAGCTGTCATGCACATCTTATGCCTCGTGACTCACTCCTTCGTTGAGTGAAGCGTATGACAGGCCAAAAGAAAGGAATCTGTACAAGAAACTCAACTGAGCAAGCTCACTGCAAAAGCTTAAGCTGAAGTTATGATTTCGTAAGTATGGTATTGCTCAGCTAATTCATCGTTTTGACCACTTTAAATAAAACGTCCTTGAGCGTGCATGATTGCGTGGAGTCCGTGAAGACAGCGTGTCATGACTGTGAACTGGCGTCTTCAATTCTCAGTCGTTTCCAAATGCACACGACGTTTGTATCCGCCACAGCTACAATGTACTCCAGACTACTGCTGGCGCTGACTTGGTTAAACACCTTGGTTGTCTCATTCGGACATGAAAGAACCTGAAAGCACCAAATCCATGATTAGCAAGTGAGTATGGCAGAAACAGGATGGTGCGAAGGGGGGGGGGGCACAAACTTCAAACAAGGTATTTTGCATCATTCAACAACCTTCTCAACAAAGGCACCTTTGCCACTGCCTAGGTGATTCTCTGAGTAGCGTTATTGCAGTTGAATGTGCAGTCTAAAATATGCTTCAGCTTACAAGTAAGAAGGCAAACAAATGAGACTAATGGTGAAAATGAAAGCTACAAAGGAGACTAAAAGGTCAATACATATGGGATATTGGCCAAGTCGAGGTCCATAAACACGCAAAAAAGAACGGGGCCAATGTCCCGCCATCTTGACCAAACAAGCGTGGTCCATAAAGGATTTATTATATGACTCAAAGGACACAATTAAAAGATAGTAAAACGCGGGATGATGGGCAATCCCGAGCGGTCAAGATGGCTCCATCTTGACCTCGTGGGTAGCCAATCACAGCAGGAGACTGCTGAAAGAGCCAGTCATATAATAAAATGCAGTATAACCCAGTTGCCTCTTTGTATGTCAAAACCGCTCATAACTGTAATGACAGCTACAAGTATTTGAAATTCTGGGCAATTCTTTCCTTCCAGTCCACTTTTTTGCTGTTGAAAATGTACAACAAGTACAAACTGATAGCAAAAATGCGAACATGAAAAATGTTACTCGTGGTTTGAATCGATTGCTTCATTTTACCACTGTGATGTCACCACAGTGCTATTTATATTATTTGTAACACTACGCAGCCAGCCAGCACCACTACCTGATGAAAACCAGCAGTAAGCAGTCAAAACATCGGGATCCACACCAGTGTGTCTTGTGAGATCAACGATACTTTCACAGTTTTTATTTCGGATTTCCAACTCTTCTTTATAATTATTTGAATGATTACAACATACACTAAAGTGAAATTGAGTGCTTTAGTGTGACGTCACAAAAAATATAACTTAAAATTATGGGATTTGCTGAGATTTTCAGAAAGAGCAAGACGAAAAATGCTAACTTGCCAAAAATCAGCGTTTTAAGGCAAAATGGCTCTGAGATATTAGCACCTTTATGGTGTGCTGACTCCATATTTGACTTGGTTCATGAACTAAGTAAAATTTAGAAGGATTTGTATGGAGCCAGCAGACCATTACAGTCCTAATATCTCGCTCTCAAACTGTAAGAAAATGCTGATTTTCGGCAAGTAGGTCTTTTTAACTGTGTTCTTTCTGAATATCTGAACAAAATCCATAATTTTACAAAAACTAAGTTTACTGAATGTTACCTGTACTCTTTTGTGCAGTAATTTGTCTTTAGGTTTTGCTGCTAATAACTGGGAATTTACATCATAAAGCCAAACACTTCCTACGTCGTCCCCAGCCAACAATACTGAGCAAGCTAAAACAAACATTATTCCAGTTAATGAAAATGCCATTGTTTTGTTCTCAGAAGAAACCACGGTCTGGGATGAATAGTTAACCACAGGAGATTATGCATACCTACATAACATACATACATACATAAAACTTTACTTCACCTAAAATTTATGAGTACATGTAGCTAAGACAAGCTAGTTTCTTTGAGAGAAAAAGAAGAAAGAGGAAATAATGAAAAACAAAAAGGACAAATGAAAAAAGAAGAAAAAAAGGAAACTAGATCCTTAAAAACCGTCATTTTTAGGGGACTTTACTTCCTCCCAAAACCCTGGCCAATACTAAAAAATGAAATCCTAAAATATTGTAAATCCTAAAATACCTCACTTAAGTACACTAATTACCCTGACCAAGTGAACAAAATAATGCCACAGTAAAATTATATTGTTGGATTGCCCTGTTATTTAGCAACGAGGCAGCTCTAAGCTTATTAAGGTAAGGAGTTCCAGGACTTAGCGGCCAAACTGGATGCTGTCACAGCCTTTTTCACTCTTTCCTGTAAGCTTTCCAGCTCTGAACCAAATGATAAATGAATCCCAATTTAAATGAAGAACAGGGGTTTGGAGAGAAGAGGGAAGAGGGCATGAATGTTTGGAGAGCTTTGTGAGGAGGGACCAACTGCAGGTGCATGATGGAAATTAGTGGTAATATCAAGGAGGATTATGGGATACTTAAGGGTGGCATACTATGGAATGAAAATGCCATTGTGGAATTTAAAGGACTGAGAAGCATGATTTAAAAGGGAGTGATAACAATCAACTCCTACAGGAAGATTTCCACTTTGGTGTAAATTTTACACAGTTGCAACATAAACTCAATTCTAGAGGCAAGCGTAAATGTTACACAACGCTCATTTTGTTTTCCATTAATTCAAGCACAGAAGTTAAATTTAAACCCTCATCATCTCATGGCTTTATTTCAATTTGGATTTACAGCTTAGCAAAGAAACATGCTAATAACCCTTAAGCCCTAAATTCCTACCAGTAGAAATCAACCTTAGAATGACAAAGTGTGTGAGGCTAATAATACACATGTATGTAATAATACATACCTCTTACTAACCGAGTTCGAGGTCCGTACTGTAAGTTACGGACCAAGTTTTTTCCTTCTGATTTATGGCCCAAGCGTGAAGCGCGCGGGCCATGAATTAATGGGAAAAAACGAGGATCCGTAACTTACAGTACGGACCGAGAAAACGAGGTTAGTAAGATATTTATTATATCTCTGAGGCTAATCCAGCGCGCGGGAAAGAAAACTAGTTGAAGTCAAGTGGGCCCTACTGTAGAATACGACCCACAAAATTGACCAATCACAGCGCCCGTACTAAGTGAGAGATATAATAAATTCAAAGAGTGGACACCTAAGTGAGCACTTATTCTAGGTCCCAAGGGTATCTGCTTATGGGGAGTTTGAATGTAATAAAGTGTGATAGTCTCTACTACCCAAGGGTATGATCCCAACACTCAGTGAATGCTCTCATACCTGGTACAAAGTTGAATTTTAAAAATGGCACTTCAGTTAGCCTCCACGGCAATTTGTGAGCCACTTGAAAGTCATTCTAAAAATAACCACAAAGAAAGGAACTTCTATGGAACTTTTGATGGTAAACAAGAAACATGTACAACTAAAAGAAGCAAGGCGTGAAATAAGTGACAGAGTAGTTCCAACGGATTTCCCATTACCACATTACTTTTGTTACTAACCTCAAGCATTTCAGACCCCGAGTGCCAAATATGGATGCAGCCTTCTTCAACTCTCTTAGTGGCTAAAACGAAAAAATCCCAGTGAAACTTGTGAAGACAGGCAAAGCATAGCTTTATAACTCATTGAAACACGCATTGACCAAATTCTATGTCACTGACTTCTGCTTCCAAAATGGGCTTAAAAAATGGCTTGGCTTGAAAACAATACATGTAACTGAAGCAATCAACACAAAAAGAAAGAAATTTCAGCCAATCATTATTTTCAGACTCGTACAGGTAGTAATTAATTCAAAGCTTGCTATGGGTTGATCAGTGCACTTGAGTTAAAATGGGCTTAAGCTTACCAATGAGTTTGTTTGAAAGGCAAACAATGCTATCTAATGGAATGGTCTTTTTTCCTGGAAAATCCAACTTTCCAGAATATGTTCTGCAAAAGAAAAATTAAAATACTAAGTATGAGTGAAAACAAGAAACTTATTTTGTACCAATGTAATAACGGTGCACTAATGGTCCCATACCTATGATTGATTGATTGATTGATTTTTAGTGGCAGATGGTCATGATAGCAATGGATTGTTTCTTTCCTCCTGCATTGATAAAATCACCACTGACAATAATATCCCATGATGGTATATTTTATTTGTCTTTCAAGAAATTAGTTTCTTTTGTTGGGCACTCTTAGAATAATTTTATGTTTCTGCTGTGGTAATTAAAGTTAACCTGCCCCAATGGGCCATGTTCTAAACGAGTAAGGGCCTGGGAATGAATCCAAACTTCATTGAAAATCAGTGAAATTGAACTAAATTGATTCTCACATGAAAGGGTATCAGATAACATGCATTTAAAACTTAAAAAAGCCCACCCATACAAATGTCTCTATTTCGGAAAGTGTGTCCCTCCAAACCATACTAAGTCTCTAATTTTGACAATTTTCAAACACTCTTTTTTCAGCTCCAATTCAAATGAACAACGTCAAAGTTGGTTAGGTGACCATTTTTGAGATGCTCTTTCATGCAGTTGAAACAATTTTTTCCAATCAATAAAATTTATTGATTGGAAAAAATTGTTTCAACTGAATGAATTTGTTTCAATCTGCATGAATTTTAAAACCTCGTTCCCAGGCCCTTACTTGTTTAGAACATGGACCATACAGGCCAGGGTTTGTAACCTGTAACACCTATTACCAAAAGGCCTTGATAGCAGAAGACAAGTAAAGAAAACACACAACACTTTGACAATGGCAATAGAAACTGCCACAATATGTCTTCTTAAAAAGTTAAGCCATGTCATTTTAACTCAAATGCCACAACTTTGTTACAGTTTGATGTTCCATGCAACATGTGGCTTGAGAACTGTCAGGACTGGGATTTAAACAGCAGGGCCCGGTTGTTCGAAAGCCGATTAACCCTAATCCAAGATTAAAAATTAACTAAGGAGTTTATTTCTCTATCCACAAATGTTCTTCAACACTGATATACTGCAAAATGTTTGCTTAGAGGATGTTGATTCTGAAAAGCAGAAAGCGGACAAAAGAAACTTTCACTCAAGAGTTAAAAACTGCAACCAAAGTTTACGCTAATCCTGGATTAAGATAATTGGCTTTCGAACAACCGGGCCCAGATGGAGAAAGACAAGGAAAAGTGAGGTGCATAATCTAAGATTACTGCAGAAGGGCTGCAACTGAAAGTAAGAACAATTTCAAGGTTAGAAACAGTGTTTCAGAAGTACAGTATATCGCCTAACCTTATTTTGTCTTTTTTATCTCCTTTGTCAGATGAGTTATCATATAGTTTCCAAACATAACAACCATCGTCGCAGCCTCCAACCACCACTTTGCCATGAGGAGGGATGGAAAATAACCGTACGATTGAGCGAGACTTCAAGGTCAACAACAGTCTGAAGAAGGATGGATAGATAATAAAATGAGTTTACTGAAGATAGCATAGTCCATCGCAAATACTGTCAGGAAATTCTGGGCTGCAAAAAACTCCTGGCAGGAAATATACCGTCCCAACTTTCTTAATAATGGGCTCAAGGTTTTTTGCAGGTTCAATAGTTAAACATCTGGTTATTACTTCATATCAAACACCATAAGGATGGACTTTAAATCTTATTATTTTCCTACAAAGTATCAGTACTCTCAAATGAATGTGGGCTCTAAATTAACCAAATGCACTGGAAATTTGTGACAAGAAGAGTAAATAAATAAATAAAATAATATAATAATAATAATAATAGGAATGAATTGAGTACAATTCAGAGAGTAATCAGGCATGTGATTTTGGCCAAATGTATAGCATGAGGCTGATTTGAAATTATGAGCACAATTACCCCTGAATTGTACAACACTAAGCCCAATTACCAAATAATCATGTCAATAACAGAATGTGAGAAACTTAGGAAAGATTTAATGCAAGAACACATACGCTTCTGGTCAAAAGGTTGGGATCAAAATATGTCTGGATAAAAGTCATCAGAGCAGTTAATTTTTGTCCATGTTTGTTTTCAATCTGAACCGGTGAACATGCTCACTTAAGAAATTGATTTTGACTGGACAATTTCTTGACTCATGGCCTACGGTCCAAGTTCACCACATGAGTATACTTCACCAAATGCTCAATGAAAGATCTTCATAATTCCCTGGTGTCGCTTACATTTTAAACACAACGTCCACTTACTTTGATTTCCCTTGATACTCAGCTCCTTTAGGCAAACCAATTTCCCAAATCATAATGGTATTATCATCAGCTGCACTTAGCAGCCACGTGGGATGATGAGGGTGAAAAAGCAAACATTCTAAAACTCCTTTGTGTCCTTGAATTTCTTCAAAGCAAACTAGCTGATTAGGTTCTATTATTTTAATGTCACATTGAGATCCACCAGCTGCTATGAGGTTGGCTTTATGTTTTTTATCAGAGTCTGAGTCCAGACAAACTGTTGTCCACGCTAAACAGTAAAATGTTTCTCCTGGTTGCTTGTATTTCTTCATGACACGCCCAGAGCTGCAGTCAACAAAACAGACTGAATCTCCTCCACAAGTTGCACATGTCGTTGTTGTGTGACCTAGTAAAAGCAGAGGAAACAACATAGTAATGTGCAACATTATTTGACATGAAAGGACACTTGGACAGCATCCCAAAACCTCTAGCAAAATTGAAAGGGGTTTCTGCAAGAAATTAATAGGTTGTTGTCACAATGAAATAGCATGGAAGGTCTTAAACAATACTTATCAAAGATAAGAGCAATCACAATGGCTTTATACTCTCAATGTTTATAGGCAGCACCAAATCATGAAACAGCAATCTTTATGAAAGGGCTAAATTACAAACAAAACACCAATACCTTTTCTTTCAGGGTCTGGTTCAAATTCACATCCCCACACCTGTGTTTTCCTGTCATTTGGGTCATTGTTTAGTGAGTGTGTCTGTAGCAGATGAGACACTGCAAACTCACAGTAAACAGGACTTGTGGGTTCCACCTAGCAATCAAACAAAACCTACTTTACTACCAGCAACAATTTATAGTAAAAAAACCCCTGGGTCTTTGTGCAACAACACAAGCTGTGATTGACATCATCAGCAGTAGCTGTAGCACCACATAACTGTTATAAATTATAGTTGTTGTTGCTATTGGTCAGTCACTGCTCATGAAGAAAATACTACAGAACACTGGGCCATGGCCAATCAAACTTTCCCTGTTCCCAGCAAGCAAACCCGCTGTAGGAGTTCCATGTTGTAAGGCACTCCCAAGTGCACATGTGCCAGCGCATTTACCTAATGTCAGTGTTCTCTCATCTTGCGGTGTTTTTGTGATGCACTTGCACCAGTGCATCTGTCAGGGGTCTGTTTCGAATAAGTAAACTATTTTTACCCCATTAGCTATGCTGAATGACCATGGCCAGGACAGACTTTTCTCTTGTCTTTTGTTTAGCACTAAATTACAGGGCTTGACACTAACACTCACCCGCTTTCCGTTGGAGAGTAAGTTTACGTCTTGGAGAGTAAAAAAAATGAAAATGAACCAGAATACTCACCCGATCTGAAAAGTAAACTTTGGGCTATGATGGAAAGTAGATTTTTCTTTTATAAGGCTTTAGTCAAAATGTTTGCAAATGAAATGAGAAAACAACTCTTGAATTCATTCTTGATAAGGACAAACTTTACCATGCTTATATTCTTGCATTTTCCGGCATAAATAATTGAAGGATAGAAACAACTCCCAAGGAGGCCTGGGTACAATAATAATTTACACATGGCAAGTGAATGTGACATATTGGAGATATGTAGCAGTAAAGAATGAGTCTAATTTTGGAAAGTCTAATTTTGAGGTGGAAAGTAAATTTTGAAATCTGACTTTCCACTTTGGAAAGTCAGGTGTCAAAAGTTAGTGTCAAGCCCTGAATTAGGTATTTTTGCAGGCCCTACATTAGGCTAATTGTAGCATCTTGTTTGCAGAGCTTTTGCTTGTGCCATTCTGTTTCCAGCATATTTTCTGGGTTGTTCCCCTTCCCTCCCTTGGTTCCACTGTTCTTCCAGTGTGACAGGTGCCCTTCTTCCCTTCTGCATGTGGCTCATGGCTGGGTTGCCAGGATTTGCCAGCTATGGGAGCAGTCTCATCTAGGAGCTGGCTGCCAATAATGGAAGCTCCTGGATGTCTGGGGCACCCAACCTCCATTTAGTGATGCAGTTGTTAAACATATCAAATAAAAGTACAGCTGTAACATTCTGCCACTCTACCTTGTTTTCCTTTCGTGGCGTTTTTTGCTTCTTTTTGGTCACTTTACTTTCAAGTGTTTTAATGTCCTTAATTTTCTCTGAATCAATTTTCACTTTCCTGTCAACTTCTTCACTTTGTCCATTCACTGTAACATACATCAAGGGAAAACTTTAACCATTAGTTTGAAAGCAAAATAATGAAGACCTTCATTCTAAAAAAATGCACCTGTTCTCCCTCCCATTGTTGATTGGATTGAATATACCGGTAAAAGATAATTATTAATAATAATATTTATTACATGTATAAAGATAAAAAATTCTGATCTTCACAATCTGTTGCTCAAGCTACTACAACTACAAAGGCCATTAGCTTGAAAAATTTTGGAATGAACCACATTAATATAATATATTACAATATCGGTTTCACACTAAAAAGTTTATTCAACTGAATAGTTTGTTGCAAAAAAGGGTGTAAAATTCACTTTCCTTTGGCCTTCAGACTGATTATCATGTCAGAAAAGTAGGGACGCTTACAGTATTTTTGCAGTTTAAAGACCAGAATTCATAGAACTAGCACTGTACACCAAAGAGTAAAATTAATTTAAAGAAATTTGGATTTTAAGATATTAAATGGATAGAAACTTAATGCCCATTTTTGTACTCAGCCCCTTAATGATTGTTTCTTAACTTTAAAAACATTTAACGTTTAAATGTTATGCTTTTGTTAGATAACTCTACTTAGATAATTCAACTATTTAAAGAATCTTCAAAACTAAAAAATTCATAAGTAGAAGTGATGGGAAAAAATACCCTCCACTGTCTTCTGTCTCTTATTTGGTGGTTCATCATTTAACTTTTCCTCACTCATCTCCAGTTTCTTCAGATGATGTTTGCTTAAAACTGAAAGCTGAACAAGATATTTTACATTAAAGGAGCACTGTCACGTAATTTGGGTCTGAACCCAAACATGTTTGCAAAGTGGACGCTTAAAGGGAACCTCCACTCTTACAACAAATTCACGCTAAATTGTTGGAAATAATTACTAGCGTCCAAATTTTGTTTTGAAATGTAGATATAACATTTAAGTTAACAAAAAAAAAATCAATATCATTGTCGCCTATTTTCGCTTTCATTTTGGATTTGATGATGTGTAATGGTTACAGCTATTGTCAGGAAGCAAATGAAGCAGAAAATCCTTTGTGTTACACAATAGGGCAACCATTATACGTCATTAAATCCAAAATGGCCATGCCCAGGAAATTTAAAAGTGAAAATAGGTGATGATGATATCCGTTTTTTTGTACACTTAAACGTTATATCCATGTTTTAAAACAAAATTTGAAATCTAGTACATTGTAATTATTGCCTACAATTTAGCATCAATTTGTTGTAAGAGTGGAGAACTGTTCCCTTTAAAATTTATGCACTTTTCAGGACTACGAAGTAATTAATATGTGCATTGAAACTATTTGCAGTTGTCTATGGCCACGGATGATAATTGAAATGCATTGCAACTTGAAAAAAGTTAGGTTCACTTTTTGTGGCTACTGTTTCTAGAGAAGCGGTAGCCATTATGTCGGATGACCATCGCGGCTCAGTGTTACCTGATCGGAGATTATATTTAGAATTTTCACTAAAGAAAACACTTATCTGTTGTCTAATGCAACTAAATGAAAGTACTGTAGTTTGTTGGTTATAAGGCACATTTTTTTGCAAGATTAATCACTATTTCGATCAAAAATTATTCTTAAACTTGGGATGTGCCTTTAATGAAAAATGCAAATTCGCATTTTCTGCTATCAGGGGTTAAGCACTGACTTTCATAGATAGAGATTTTCCGAATCCACTTTTTACTTCCCAAGGTGAGGGTAAAGACAATTTGATTCAAAACTGGTAATGCGAGATAACAATTTTCAAAACCAAGCCGTATTTGCATATCGGACGTGCATAAAAGCACATGTTCTGTAATGTGACACTTATCGTGCTCACAAATGTTTGCAAGACGAGAATTGTAGTGTGTTTCTTTAGAAATAATACAAACCTTCTTTGTTCATCCATCTTTGTTTGTGCACTGACATTTGAAGCCGGTTAACTCGAGTATTCTCGTTGCTGGCAACTCAAACCAAATCGTCATTAAGCGTATGTGACAATTTATGCTTTTGTGTAATCAAGATGAATCAGCTTTAGTTTTATTCGCTCGCAGAAGTGACAATTTCGCTTGAATGGAATCAGGATGCGACTTTTTTGGCTTTGTTTGGAGACATTTGGTTATTTATTAGGTCACAGGTAAATAAACTTGATAAAATGTGTTCCCTCTACTTTTTCAGTTCTTTATTTATGCAAGGCTTTTTCGCACTTGTTTAGTACAACTTCTTTGTTGCTCCGCGTGCACCTACTCTAGCTGTATAAAGTTGTGCATCAATATACCATAAATAATAAGCTCAACTGTGAATTCACACTTCTTGTCGAGTTTATTCAACATAACTTTCCACAGTACAATACGATACAATAGTCTTTCAACCGTTTGCACTTGAAACTAAAAATTGCTTAGTGCTAATTTTCGTCATATCCGTGTTCTTTGTTTTTGTCCTTCAGCTGGAAAACCTCCATAAAAAGCTTGAAAAATGGGCTAGCAGTAGCCACATGCAGTTCTTGACTGTCTCTTGTTTCAAGTTTCGTCATTGTGACTCAGTAAAATTGCCATACAATAAAACTACTTCCTTTTCCATCCAAGAAATAATTAGAAATCTACTTCTTCGTGTTAGACGTGTCGCTCGTGTAATAGAATCAAAGTACAACTGTGAAGAAGTCGTGGATATGAAACTTTATTTGCTATAAGGGAGATTAAGCCAAGGTGACTCGAGGAAACGGCGTTTTAACTAGTTTAAATGCGTAAAAGCTCTTCCTGGAAAGTGTTTAAACAATATTTTAATACGTTTAAACAGCCAGCACTTACGAGCATCATTTTGTTTTTGTTCATGAGCTTATTAACGCAATTTAACCTCGGGGTGCATATTTACATATTTGCGTTTGAATGAATTATCGAGACAGGGAGATATCGTGAGAATTAAAACAATGTACTCCTTTTGAAAGCTCAACAGGTTTCTGTCTTGTCCGTATGGTCGGATAAATATCAGGCAAAAGGACAATTTCGCCAAAACGAAGCCAGCCAAACACTGTAGTATTTCTGGGAAATTTGTTACACAATGCTGTCAAACGAACGCAACCGAAATTTGACATACGGAAATTAAGATTTTTACTGCCGATGTGAAATGCAACATTTGCCGTCGTTTTCTTAAATAATCACTGATGCCATGTTTTAGGATATTAAAGTAAACAAGTTTCATTCAAAACTTTTACTGAAAAAAATGGCGCGTTTAGTTAAAACGAAGAGTATTTCTCAAAGCAAACTTGTGTTTACATTGTGGCTAGATGCGATGGCGCCACAAAAAGGTAATTAACACTGAAAATGGTTTCGCGAATGCACCTATATTTGTGTCAAAAATTTCTGTCATCAATTTCTGTGCACACTTGGAAAATATCTTGGGTTGAACGGCTCATATTTTTCCACAGAACGTGAATTGGATGAACGTAGGAGAAGCTGCGCTTGTGACGGAATATTGTTCATTATTTCTTTCGCTGTCTGGCTGTTTGATCGAACGTTCCTCTTGCCGTATATTCGTTCCATCCGAGCTGAAATAAAGTTACTTTACTTTACTTTTTTCATTCCATTCATCGGTTCGACTGTTGCTACTTAGACATACTTCAGGAAGCCGATAGAGGTGTTCGGGCAATTTTTCGGAAAATCTATATCTATTTTGTCTGCCGTTGACATATCGATTTTTGTTTACATCTGAGTGAGTGACAAATTTGCATAATCTGACCCCCAACAACAGTCGTTCCTACGCTTTCGTGTATCCACGACTAAAAAGTACTTCCTCATGATTTGAACAACTTATGACAAGATTTGCTGTGATAGTGCCCCTTTAAGTATTCAAAACACCCCACAGAATTAGTTCCTGACAATGGACGCTGCAGTATGAAGCAACTGGGAGACTAATACTATCTGCCCCTCCTCCTGAACAACACACTGGTAATCCATCATACTGTTATATTTTATTTTTAATTAGTATAAATACTAATAAATACTAATACTAGCATACTATCACAAATGCCGTCCTCTAATTGGCTACACTACTCGCTATCTATTCTGTGATAGATAGTGAGTAGCGGTTGTTAACAAAATGGCGGCCTCTTTTTCACCTTTTTTTAAGGGTCTGCGCAGAGGATTTAGATAATTTACTTGTTTAGTTTTGAAGGACTAGTATATTTATATTAAAACAATAAGATTATTCGCTCTTGATTTCTATGCATGATAGCTGATTCAGACTGCGCACTCATCAGCTATCTCGTGATAGAAATCTCATAATCTAACTGTTAAATACAACGGACAGCATAGTCCTTGTGTTTTGATCAGTCTAGAAGGAGTTTGTGATTAAAGTATAGAAACACCGATGATGTCATGAGCCGACGAAAGTAAAAAGCAAGGATGTCTTTTAAACAAGTACATTCCATGTGGCAGTGCATCCCGTAGGAAATGAGCAGCGCTGTACAGCGCCTCAAAAGGGCTGCAAAATGGCTGTACAGTGGATATGCAGCTAAAATACAGTAGTTGGAAAGCTATCCAACAGCCAAAGCTAAGCTGCAGCGGGCTGCAAAAAACGCTGTGCAGCCTTTCGAAGCGCTTGACAGCGATTTGCAGTGGTTTTGCAGCTAGCGAGATGGCTGTGAATCAGCTGCTACAAGCTGCAAACTAAGTGTACCACTCAGCGACTGAAAATTGCATTAAAGTGAAAGGAAACAGTGCGATGGTAATGGCGTCAATGGTGCGACAGCTTTGTTTTTTCTTCAGCTATCAAATTTGTGGTTAGATTATAATTTGAAAATAATTATATTCTTCTCACCATGCAACTCGCTCCGGCTCAATCCAAATAAACGACACAAACCAATATACGTTTCTGCTATAGTTGGATCGCTTTCTGGCCTTGCAAGGAATAATATAAAGATTCTAATTCAGTCATAAAGTCTGCAGCGCTGCCAGGCATTAGTTTTATTCCCATCCAACAGCAGGACGATAACTCCACCACCAGGAAAACTTCATTAGGATTTCATTTCGTGCAACAGCCGTCACATGTCTTCAGATCAAGATAAAACTGAATTTTTCACATTCGAAAAATATGACAGGTCCCTGTAATCCACAATAAATATTCTTTATCAAGGTAAAGAAGATAGTAGTAAACAGAATTCAAGCAAAATGGATATAAAAGCACAGAGTTGAAACGTGACATCCAAGTTCCTTGCGACAACATGTGTATTGTTGCCATTTAGCAACCATCTCGTGTTACAACGGTGATTCGAACTTAACCGTTACTGTTTTTAAAAACTGAAAGTGGGCAAATTTTAAGTAAAGTGCCTCAATTTAGGGATGAAAAGTACAGGAGTGTCTCTTTGATTTTGCCATGACATTAACAATATGCGATGTGAAAGCAGAGATTTTTCCGGTATCTTTGTTGGAGTTTATCTGTGGAAGCAAGCAACGTTATGATGTTTTTTTTCAGGGGTCGCTTCAAAATGTGAATGATGCCTTATTGGATGTTTGCTAAAAGTGAAAAGATAACCTCCAGGAAACTTACACCCATATAACTTTATGGATTACGAAGAAAGGGAAGTGGCAGACTGATTGAGACTGATCTACATGTAGGAGAGCATGAAATTTTACTGAACTTCGAACGTTATTACTGGTAGATGGACATGAAAGCTAGAAGGAAAGGATTGATATGACTTGAGTTATATTTCAGTATTTGCTGTTTCCACATGGTAGCTACGTACCATACATTGTTTCAACTAGAACCTTATTATAATATATTATTTTGCATTCTTACATCTGCGTGGTTTTCCGATATTCTGAGGCCCTGTTTGCACTACATGAATCTTTGTTTATTTTAATTAAGCTCTGGCTAAACGAGGCAACAATGTTGCAGCAACATGTTTCCACGATGTTTTCCCGTTTAGCTACCCAAGGAAACATTGTTGCGGCAGCAAAAAAAAAAATGTTTCTCCTTCAATGGATCATCATTGCAATGCGTTATATGTAGCGTTGGTGACGGTGTGAGCATGGATCAGCGAGGAAACAACAGAATCTCTTCCCATACTCGTATGTCTATGGAACAACCTTTCGGGAAAGTGGCGCGGGTGCAGATGGATTTCAAATCAAGAGTCTACAGGGGGAGGAAATATCCAATACGGATGAAAACTATGGTGATGTTGGCGTCTCCTTAGCTGAATTAAAACCTCCAGCCACGATCGCAATTTCGTGAGTTTTCTGCACCGCTGCTAAAAGCGCTGCTTATTGCTTCTGACATACCGTAAATTGATATCTCGTAAACACATTCCTGACACATTTGAAGCCCATTTACAGCCTTCACTCAGCGCTGATTGTGATTTCGTGGAATGTTCGTGGCGCTGTCAAATCGCTGTTCAAGGCTGTTAAACGGCTGCTTGTGGCAGCGTTTAGCAGCCAAAATTTGCAACTGCTGCAGCCAGCCACTTCACAGTGGTTTTGGAGTGCTTCTTGAAGCTGTTTTGCAGCGCTGCAACAGCGCTGCACATTTTGTACGGGATGTGTCCTCTGATAATGAATGGAGGACATCAAAACGCTACTCACATCCAACTCACAGCACACTTCCTTGTTCTTACCATGTTTCAACATGATCTGTGCATTATCAGAGTACACATGCACTAGTTACCAAATGGAATCTATTTGCTAAACAGTTCACTAATGCCCATTCACATGCCTGTGATGTGAAGGTACAGTACAGCTCAAAGGTAAGCGTCCACGTTAACGCGCTTCAAACGAGTTAGTTAGAAATGCGTTAACGCGAGTCTGTTTATCTAACGTGCTTCAAAAGCGCGCTTGAAGCACAACTCATTAGTATGTATGAGCTGGCGTATTGTTATTGGTTCATTGTTCGATAACACGGCAACTTTTGTCATTTTTCAAAGCTCCAATAAAGAAATACAGTTCAGTCTAAATCAGGAAAATCGAAGAATTTATCCGATTTCCAAGTAAACCATGATATTTTCATCAAGCAACTGCACTTACAAAACAAACTACCGAAGTATTAAACCGGTGAGAAAGCGACTATAAAAAATTGCCCGGCGGCTTGCGTAAATGAACCTCGCGACATACTTAACTGTTCATAATTCTGATGCCATCGATTCTTTTATAGTTTATGAAGTACGCCCTTTTTGCATACGGCTACCATGTTTTCAAGGATTTCAAGTACATTTCATAAAGAGTCGAATTGGCCGCACCAAATGTAAACAACGCCGCCAAATTTTCAGCGCAAATTTGCATAGATTTGAAGTGATAAATGAAGAGCGCGTGGTGTGTTATTTGATACGTGGCAAAACTTGAGTATTTCATACTGATTACAGTTTTTGACTTAAAGTAAGGAGTTTTTTTTTGGTCACTTTGGTGTAATTTGTTCACATATACATGTTTGTTTTACCGAGAGCTTCGACCCGATGTTTTAATGAATCATCGTCTCATTCTATAATTTTATGGCATCGATTCCCTTTATTTCAAGCCAAATTCAAACTATGAAACAAACTACGTCTACAAGAATCAAGATAATTTTTGCCGCTACATAAAAGCAAAAATAATACAACGCTCTGTTTGAACAACCACAAGCTTTGTTGTGTTCAAAGAGACGCCGTTCGCTGTCTTCTGTTGTGACAAAGCACTAACGAGCAATGCTTACTATGCACTATTTTTGGCCGAAGAATGAAGATCATCTCGGTGGCGTCGACAAAACCTGGATCGGATCGGATTGGATCAAGGATCGGATCGGATCGGATCGGATCGGATCGGATCGGATCGGATCACGGATCGGATCACGGATGGGAAAAGAGTAATAAACAAAAAGTATATTACAATGAACATTGGAGAAATGCTGACATCCTGTGACATATTGCGTGACATATTGGAGCAAGTGATTTCCCGCCATGGAAAGTGATTTCCCGACATGTAGTCTCCTTCACGGCTGTCGCCATGGACGAAAGCAAGCGGAAAGGACGCATTATTTTATCATTCAGTTATAATTTCTTTTTTTAATATCATCTCACGTGTTTATTTACTTTTTCTATATTTGATATCATTTTAGCAAGGGCAAGAGAAGAGACGAAAAATGAGGTGGGGAGTAACGTTTGTTAGATGTGACGATTAAAGTGTAGTGTACGCGAGCGATTTATTTAGTTCAATCCATGTTGGCTTCTTCTATGAACTCGCTCAGCTCCTCTTAACCTAAATCGCAATTATTACACACCAAACGACTTAAATTCTACGAGTGTATGGAACTCAGTGATGAACAGTTAGAGATCGCACAAACTCCAGACTGTAATGGCAACGCACGTGCTCGACCCGTCTGACGCCGTTCTGGTCGGCGATCATGCGAATTTACGCCACTGAAAAAAATACTGAGCTGAGCTGAGCGAGTTCATAGAAGAAGCCAACATGGATTGAACTAAATAAATCGCTCGCGTACACTACACTTTAATCGTCACATCTAACAAACGTTACTCCCCACCTCGGTTTTCGTCTCTTCTCTTGCCCTTGCTAAAATAATATCAAATATAGAAAAAGTAAATAAACACGTGAGATGATATTGAAAAAAGAAATTATAACTGAATGATAAAATAATGCATCCCTACCGCTTGCTTTCGTCCATGGCGACAGCCGTGAAGGAGACTACATGTCGGGAAATCACTTCCCATGGCGGGAAATCACTTGCTCCAATATGTCACGCAATATGTCACAGTATGTCAGCATTTCTCCAATGTTCATTGTAATATACTTTTTGTTTATTACTCTTTTCCCATCCGTGATCCGATCCGTGATCCGATCCGATCCTTGATCCGATCCGATCCGGGTTTTGTCGACGCCGTCATCTCGGCAACGTTTCTATCCAAATTATACACGTATTTCACTTCGGATGTTTCCTTGAACTTTTACTAGTGTTCCATCGAACGTTTATCAATTTATTTATTTCAAAGGCGAGGAGCGATTTTCAAAGTTAGCGTTTCCGTCCTCGTGGTTGATAAGTGGTTTTGTCGAATCTTGTTCGATCAATCGCGCCAGCCTTGAATTCCTTACGCTCGCCAAGCGGCTACTGGCTAGCGACTACACTATTCGCCTACTTGTACACTGTGCATTTTCGTCGAAACAGGGATTTCTTCGACCGCTCTTAGGATTAAATTTTACAACGTAACTCCTCCAAATTGGAAACACAAATGTGTGTAATTCGTTATGGTATGCAAATTTTCAGTTCCCACGCGCGTTATCTGTCAAGTCTATTTTTAATTCAATGTTTACTTTGCGCTATTTTTGGCCGAAGAGTGAAGATCATCTCGGCGACGTTTCTATCCAAATTATACACGTATTTCACTTCAGATGTTTCCTTGAAGTTTTACTAGTGTTCCATCGAACGTTTATCAATTTATTTATTTCAAAGGCGAGGAACGATTTTCAAAGTTAGCGTTTCCGTCCTCGTGGTTGATGAGCGGTTTTGTCGAATCTTGTTTGATCAATCGCGCCAGCCTTGAATTCCTTACGCTTGCCAAGCAGCTACTGGCTAGCGACTACACTATTCGCCTACATGTACACTGTGCATTTTCGTCGAAAAATAAGCCGCTTTGAAACGGATGCCCGGCGAATACGGAGATCTGTTTACGACAAAATAACTCTTAGCCAAAGTCATCAGTGAAAGCTCATTCAATGTTTGAGCGTTGAAAACGCCAAAGTCATCAGTGAAATTAGCTCATTCAATGTTTGAGCGTTGAAAACGCCATTATGTTTCGAGGTTTGAAAAGTCTGGCCAAACAAGGGATACATCTGTTAACGTCAGAGTTTTGGAACTGGCACGAATTAAGCGAATGTTGTCGTCGAATAAACATGAAGAGAAATACAATTGTAGCATTTCCAGTCCTATTTCTGGCCGCAGTTTGCTTATTTTGGCTTATTTCTTTTGTTTGTGGAAACAATGTTGGACAAAGGAAACTCAAGCACTGAGTAACAAAAGCGAAAGCGCGCTTCAATAACGCGCTTTCAAACGCGTTAACGCAAATGCGTTAATGCAAAAAACGTGCGTGTGTTTTGCGTGTGCGTTGGTCAAATACCTTTGAGCTGTACTGTATTAATAAAATGTTTGAACTATTGGCTACTGCACTATTGATCAGAAAATCAGTATTAAAAACCCAAATAACAGTCAAAATCACAAAATCCATCTAATGTATGCAATCCCTGGACCAAACACCCAAAAGCAATGTTCAATGATCACAATTATGCCAAATCAGTGTGACTGACAAAAAACTCTGGGCCTAGTCTACAAGCTGAGTAAAAAAAGCAGTAGTGATAAAATGAGCTCTTTTTCTAAAAACATCTAAATCAGTTAAAGGAAAGGTATGAATTTAGTTTTCAGTTGATGTCATGGAAAAACAATTCTGTAAGTTTGTTTTATGACATAACATTCAGTGCTGAAGGATAAAATGAGACTGTTTATGGACTGAGTTTAATGAATTATTGTCAACATGCACATTGAAATAAAGGTAAATACTGAATACCTTAAATTCCCTATAGTTCTTCAGCATAGCAGGACCACAAGTAACCTCAGCCTGAAGCATAAAACAAATAACAACGAGTTATTAGAACAAGCACAAGCAGTAGCTATCAGGGATCAAAGGAGCATACAGTCAAACCTCTGCTTGGAGGACACCACCCATAAGCAGACACAAATCAACCATGGTCCTAGTGATTTCTCCATTGAAACCTTTGTTTACAACTTCTAGACTTTAGTAAACTGACACCTCTGGTAATTAGACACTGATGCTTTGCTCCAGTGGTGTCCAGTTACAGGCCTTTTTTTACTGTACTTTAAAACTTTGTAATAAGCAGCTAATGTTGAAGGTTCAAAAGAAGAACAATACTCTTCTCTCAGACCTTGTAATTATTTCTCGGTAAATTACATGAAGTTAACAAAATTTATCATTACTCATGCACATGCTGATAATAGAAACTGAGGCAAAAAAGCCTGTCATTCATTGAATAACTGATAATTGGCTGCAGTATCTTTCACCAAGCTTTTGCTCCTGTAATTGAAAATAATTTGACATGAGCATTGCAACTATTTCTTAATCGTTATTATTCAGGAAAAGGTTATTGTGATCAAGGTCAAAGGGTGCCACATTATCAAATTCTCCTGGTGAATATTTTTTGCTTTTATCATTTACTGTAGTTTACCTTGAGCTTTTCAATAAATTCTTTTTCAAGTTCTTCTCTTTTTCCATCCTTTAATTCACTCACTGTGTACTTTTTGCTAAAATGCACTTTCCATACATCAGATACCTACAACAGTAAAGCAAAGGTCAAATCAGGTTATTTGCAAATTTTACACTTGCCATTCATTTTAGGCCCCTGAATCTACTGTAAATACAGTTTCTGCAAGACTGGAGTGTTTTTCAGGCCCAAGACATAAATTAAAGTGAAATTATATCTTAATCTTAGAGGAGTTACAGTGTATGTGATTTGCCCCTTCCACATCTCCCATTAACACACTTTGTTTGCCCCCAAAAATTGAAAATGAAACTAAATATTTGTTCTCAAACTGTTTCTTGCAACATTGACAGGTTTCTCAAAGGAAGTGCAAACCATAGTCAATTCTAATCACTGATTTTTATAAGACACAATGAAACGATCTGGAAAAAAATGAATGATTTTACGGAGCTACCATCCATTCCCATTCCCACAATCCTAAGCCAAAGAGTGATTTCAAAGCATTTCTAAAAGAAACCGTTACAGTCCCTTCAAAAGGCCAATAATTTTTGTCAATAGAGTGCTAAAGTGTGACGTCACAAATATTAGAATTTTTGAAATTATGGGATTTGTTGAGATTTTCAGAAAGAGCAAGATAAAAGATGCCAACTTGCCAAAAATCAGAATTTAAAGGCAAATTGGCTCTGAGATATTAGCACCGTTATGCTCTGCTGACTCCACACAAATCCTTCTAAATTTGACTCGGTTCATAACGTTAGGAACTGAGTAAAATTTAGAAGGATTTGTATGGAGTCAGCAGAGCATAACGGTGCTAATATCTCGCTCTCAAACTGTAAGAAAATGCTGATTTTTGGCAAGTAGGTCTTTCTGATCGTGTTCTTTCTGACTATCCGAACAAATCCCATAATTTCACAAATTTAGTTTTTATGACGTCATCACTTTAGTACTCTATTGTAACACACTAAGCACCTTATCATCCTTGTTTTAAAGAACATTTCAATGGTATCGTTGAAAGGGATTTTGGAAAACAAGCTATTTCTGGTGCATGCAGTAATTCCCATCTAAAATATGATCAGAGGTTTTTCATCATCAGCTCCAAACCTTTTGGGACAATGTAGAATCCAGTCTATTAACTGCATCTCTCATCAGACCAATGTCCTGCAAAATGAAATATGTGCATTTATTATTAATGGCAAGCTCCAGTGGTAAGAAAACTGGCTGGAATTAAAGGCAGGATGAAAGATGGATTAAATTATTCCAAAAGAATTAAAAGGAAACTGTAAAATATAATATACCCCTCACAATTCAACAAATTAATGAACATCATATCAGAATCTAGCCAACAGACTTGGGAAGGCTTTGGAACCCAGTCAACATAATATTTTGAGCCAGCCAGTGAATTAAATTTACAAAAAGCACAAACTTGAAATAGAGATACTGACCTTTCCATCCAACATTTTTAACAGAGGGCAGAGAGACACTAGTTTGTATTTGTCAGAAACCTGTCAATGTAAGAAAAACAACGCAAAGCAAATAAATTATCTAAACAATTTAATGCCTTGAAAGGCTTCTTGCCAAAACCATTAAAACTTAGTTTTCAATGGGCAGACATAATTCAGCTTAAGCCAGTTCCTGACTGCAAAAATAGACAGTTTAAATCTTTATCACTGACAGCTGAAAAATTTTGAACAATCCCCAATATCAAGGCAACACAAATTCTCATACTTGACTCAGAATTGTCCTCTCTCAGCTTTGCCCTATTTCAGTTTGATAGCTGACATTTTTTAATGCTAAATCTTAGATCCTCAACAATAACACTAGTATTAAAACAATGTTTGGGAATCAATGGTTGAATAGTTTCAATAGCAGGTACTAGTAAACAGTCCATTTTACCTCCAGAGTGGGGTTATTTGTGACATCCAGGTTTTCAAGGTTAGGAAATGCTGTTAATCCATTCACAATGCTAAGCTGGTTGCTAGAGAAGCTAAGTGTCTTTACTTGTGGTACAGTGCCATCAAGTTCAATAGCTGTTAGTTTGTTCTTTGACAGATCAAGATCCTCTAGATTTGGCAGACACTGCAGTAACTGAGCTGGGATGTGAGTTAATCCAAGATCTGACAAGCTATGGAGAAAGGATTATAAGTTTCTGATAAATGACAAAACGTTTGCCACTGAGTTAATCTATGGAACAAAAATTGGTCCCATTCCTTTCCTGTATTTGCATGTTGCTGCAAAATGTAGCTACACTGTAGCTAATTAATGTACATACCTCTTATTAACCGAGTTTGAGGTCTGTACTGTAAGTTACAGACCGAATTTTCTCCTGTTAATTTATGACCCAAGCACGAAGCGCGCGGGCCATAAATCAATTGGAAAAAATGAGGATCCGTAACTTACAGTAAGGACCGATAAAAAGAGGTTAGTAAGATTTTTAATTATATTTCTGAGGTTAATCTGGCAAGCAGGAAAGAAAAATAGTTGAAGCCAAGTGGGCTGTACTGTAGAATACGGCCCGCAAAATTAACCAATCACAGTGCACGTACTAAGTGAGAGATAATTATAATAAAACTAAGCATTGACTTATGTCTAAGAATGAATGGATGGCAATAACAAAGCAAACTACAGCAATGGTTCAATGCTGTAGTAGCCTCCTTCGCAGACGTCTTTGGGCTCGTCATGAGTTCCTTGCCCACGAATGTCTGCTGAACTGAACTGCCACTTCCGTTCGTCAGCGGTTAGCCTTTGTTTCGAAGAAACCAATAACGAGCTGCGTAAGAATGGAAATCGACACCCAATTTACATGCATCATCAGTGAAAATAATCCAGGGGTCAAAGTCCTACTTTCCATAAATTGGAAAACAAACTATGATTGGCTAACCGCCGCGAACAGAAGTGGTAGTTCAGTTCAGCAGACGTTCGTGGGCAAGGAACGCGTGACGAGCCCAAAGACGTCTGCGAAGGAGGCTAATACTGTAGTTACTCAAATGAGATACAACAAGGTTATATTCTACCAAGACCGAGAGAACAGGAATGGCCAATCCAATACATTGTCCATTGGATGGGTAAGGATACTTTTTGTAACACATATTCAAGCTGGTATCAACAAAATTATAGTAGAATTAGAGTCAAAAGCTGTGACAAAATTCAGCCAAGAGAGGAAAGGAGTTGAAATATCAAACAGAAAATCTATAATATCACACTTCTGGAGTAAAATATAGGAAATATTCTAGGAAGCCCAAAGTTCATAAACTAAATGACCTTGGGGTGTACCTGTTGAAATCAAAATTTCCTATAGAAGCTTTGATTTCCTTGACACCACAACTTCTTTTTGATGTATGATCAAAGTTTGTTATCTCACTGGTTTCCAAGCGATATCTGTTACCATAGCGATGGTAACATGTGGCTGCTCATTCTGAAAAAGGTCAGTTATCTTGAAATCCAGTCAGACACTTCATAACTAAACTTAAAGAGTGTAAACTACTCAATTCCCACAGCTTGTACAAGGCCAAATATTTAGAGAAAAATCTGTAACAGCATTTTCGAGTAAATTAGAAATAAAGTTTTAAATGTTGGTTTTGTTCATTTCTGACTTTTTCTTTAAAGTTTACAAGGAAATATTTAACTTTTTCCACTTTTTTCTCTGTTCAAGGAATTATCATGGTAGCAAAACATTTTTAATTCACATTGAGCCTCCTAGGTAACTGTGATTGTAAAAGCCAAGCAGAGTACCATACTTATAGGAACCTGTGAACTGTTTTTTTCATGGTAATCGTGGCTAGTGGTATTGCTCATGGGTTCATACAATGATGGAGTTGTCCAAGAAATGGCTAAATTGAAAGCATTGACAAGTCTCAAAGCTCGTAATTTGCAGAAAAATAGCCATTTTCATACTCACTTTCCTCCCTTTGTTGCTTTGATTTTAATGTGTGGACAAAAAGAGGAAACATTAGAAAAGTACAAAAACAGAATGAATTGTTCTAGGTTTTATTATGAAAGGTAGTCATCCTGTAGTGCGGAAATGTTAAATTCTTATATTTGCAGCTTTGCATGCTACATTCTGTGACACATTCAAATTAATGCAAATTATCAGGTGGTGAAAAGTGCTTTTCAAGTTTCCTGGATGAAAAATCAGCAATATCAACTTTAAATGTTTCTAATTGTTTACTTTTTACTCAAGACAAAATAAAGGGTATTGCAGTTGTAAACTGAGTTATCTACATCTATGCTTTCAGTATTAAATTTGCTGCATTTCACACGTAATACGATGACAGATGGACCGACTTCCGGAGTTGAAATACAACAAGCTTAAAACGATAGGACATTACAAAATAACAAGCGCAATCTATACAAACGCTATGTAAGCTATCTTTCGGTCATTCCAAACGTATTTGATGCAATAGAAACCAATGTTATTCCGCAGTCCAAGCTTAATCTACAATGAATGCATTAATACAAACTCATGTGTAGCTCATGCATATAGAGCTTTTTGCAGCTGTACTAATCAAGGGCAGAACAGCGTAAAATTCCCAGATAGGAAATTGCCTATAATTCTGCAATTTGAAATGCAAAGTGAGCTGCTAAAGTTACATTTTTTGAGATTCAAGTGAGATCATAATCCAAAGCGAGATCATTAATAATATGTGGCCTGGAGCTGACGGCAAGTGTTACTCACTTTAGCTGCTTGATTTGAGACAAATCATCGCAACCAGCACGCTTTTTTATGTCTTCTTCTGTGAGTGTTTGACTGGTGGACATCCTGCACGTTCTTGCAGCCAGCAAATATCACAGACGAGACCGTGTATTCATCAAAACTCCCACCCGTCACGGACATTCGAAGTAAACACTGCCAACCATAACACGTGTATGTCTGATAGTGGACTAGTCATGCGCAATGCTGGAAATGCTATTTTATAACGAAACTTTTAATTGGACAACTTGAAATTCAACCAATCACCGTTGCTGTTAAAAATGCAAGACTTCAAAAATTTTCAACATGGCGGCCCCTGAGGAAGTATGTGGTTGTACTGGCATTCGCAAGTGTTTACTGTGTGAAGACAAGGTCAAATTTAAGAACACATCAATAAACACATTAGAGGTAGAACGCACAAAGAGGATTCGACAGTATAAGCTTTGTATTCTATGCGGAGATACATTTCCAGCCGATGAACTATGCACTCATCAGAAAGACACGAATGAAAACGGATGCACATCACTTGAGGGTGTTACTGTTGTTCAGGATTTTGTAAATGAGCTTGAGGAGCAAACGATTGTAAAGGAAATCGACAGAACGATTTGGAAACCATCGCAGTCGGGAAGACAGAAACAGGTGAAATACGCTTTAATTAGTTGCCTGTATAATTTTCTAACCTGCTATATCAAATAAATTATGTATGTATTGTATGCATGCATGCATGCATGCATGCTAATGAAAGTTCATCATGACTGAATGCGTGCATGATAGACTCGATTACCAGCCGCTGTTCGGACCCGAGTGAGCGGCGGAAATCGAGCTTTAGTGGCTTGAAGACATTGTAAAAATTGAAATCTGATTTTAAATACAGTAGAACCCCAGTAACTCAGAAATCTGAAGGGAAACAAAAAACTGTTCCAGTTAGCAGTTTTTCGAGTTATCGGGGTGGATTAAAATATTCAATTTTCTAGGTTAATAATTAATAGTTTATTGATTTTCAGCACTTTGGTATACAATACAGTGCAAATTAAACTTCCGTCACAAGAAACTAATACAGTTTGTAACAACTGTAATGATTATGCATTCTTATGACACTGCAATACTGTGAATGTAACTTAGTTTATTTAATACACTTAATTTATGTTCAAAGCAAATTGCTCCTGTCTTTATTCTAGTGTTAGAATTTGATCACATGATAAGAAAAGCTAATGGGATATCTCAATGGGCATCCGTGGCAAGTTTTAAGAACCAGAAATTCAGGTTATTTGGGTAAATTTTTGATCAAGGGAAACAAAATTAAGTTCGAGTTAGTGGGGTTTTCGAGTTATCCGAGTTCGAGTTAACCGAGTAAAAATGACTGAAAAGTTGGGTCAAATCCAAGGGAATTGAGACTCAGTTTGAGTTAGCGGGGGAGTTCGAGTTACCGGGGATCTACTGGAGTTTTCTTATATTTGAAGACTGAAAAAATGATTGAGATGCCTTGTAAAAACATTATTACCATACTTTGAAAGAGATTTAATGGCAAAATTTCATCATTTTGGAAATGATGTACAGTGTTCAAATGAAATGAAGAATGATCCTCGAATGTACAAAGTGTTGGTCAAGGAGGCCCTGGAAGAGTAAATTCCGACAAGCTACATGGCCCAAAAAGTAACGACAGCAGATAAAAAATGAAATTCCAATGAGAGACATCATCCCCGGCAGAATTAGCGATTTAAACACAGATACAGGAGATTTTAAAATTCAGTCAAGTAACACAGGACCCACTCTGGCAGGGCCTTGTCAAGTGCCTTTCATCCCCCACTGAGGGGGGTGGAGGGAACACTCTACAAATGTTTGGGTGGAGATGTACCATTGGGACTCTGAAACCCTTACGCTGATCCCAGATACCCCCTACCCTATCCCAGACTTGTGCAGTTTACAATGAATGAAGTAATGAGTAATGAGTGTCCCCGTAATGTGAATATTGAATTACGACAGACATTAGGGGTGGTCACTGCCAGAGATGTGTTACGTCCCTAGAGGTTCTTTTAGTCCCACAGAGTAAGTGAAAATACTATGAGAATTGATCACGTCTTGGAAAATGATACCCCATTCTAGACCAAAACTATCAGATTTCTATACCCTATCCAGACTTGGTACTTCTGGTGTCAAGTGGTAGTGCATTCCAGAGTTTCGGAGCTACACAAGTAAAGGACCTACATGTATCATCAAGTGTTGTTCAAAGAAAAATGTTTATCATTAGAATTCCTAAGGTTTTATTGCAATAGCAGCTTAAGAGAAATCGAAGAAGATAAATAAGACAGCTAAACAATGAAGAATCTTATAAGTGATCAAAAGGATTTTGACCCCCCCCGACTCTCATCTGTCCCTATATCCACTGCATCACATTTCCTTCAGGTTGGGATCCCATTCAAACAGTCTTGTGACATATCTAATCACGTTTTTATAATTTCCATACAATTAACTGCTGTCTTGCTACAGTTGTAGAATGGTAGGTGGGTGCCTGGGGTATCCAGGGGCTTCCACTGTGGCCAGCCAGCCCCTAGATAGAATACCAACCCCATGGCTGGCAAATCCCCACAACCCAGCCATGAGCCCCCATTCCAGGCACCCGTCAACACTGCATGAATCAGTGGAAAGAAAAAAAAAGGGGGAGGGGAGTGGGGGGAGGGAACGCTAAGAAACACCGCTTGGAGCTGCTGTGAGAGGCGAAGAAACTGCTAAGAAGTGCCAAAAGATAAATGCTGCACGCTTGTAGAAGACTGCTAGAAAATCACAAGAACACGAGCTGAAGGAAAAAATGTAGCTGCAACGAACCACGTGAGCCTGCACTTGAACAGATTACCGCTGGCCAGAGGTGCCCGCTAAGCTCGTGGCGGTTAACTTTGTTAAATGACATTTATAACTAAATTTAATGAATTATGATGGAAACATTTTCATAGATTGTCTTCTGGTTTCTTTCAGGACTTTGGACCTCAGGTGAATTTCAAGAAAAGGAAATTGAAACTGGCTAACTTTACGGGGCTGCCAGAGTTCAGTAAGGCATTAGTGGAACGAATGTGGACACTTGTTTCTGCACTGCATGACTTTCAACCAGTAGAGCTGTGTAATTTAGAGTACATGCCTGACAGAGGCTCTTCCATTGATCCACATTTTGATGACTTCTGGGTCTGGGGTGAGCGGCTAGTGACTTTGAACCTTTTGTCAGGGAGTGTCCTTACTTTTACAAATGATGGAGATGACGTTGAGGTTGCTGTTCCAATGCCAAGAAGATCTCTGATCATAGTTAAAGGAGCAGCTCGCTATAAATGGAAACACGCCATCAAAAGACAGGATATTGTTTCCCGGAGAATAGCCATAACATTAAGAGAACTTGCTGAAGAGTTTTGTGAGGGTGGAAAAAGTTTCATTGTTGGAGAAGAATTAATAAAGACAGCATTGACATTTCAGGGGAAATCAGTTCAAGCAACTGTTAAAGATCATGAATGCTAGCGGCACTTAAATATTTTAATAGTAAGAATGAATTCCAGTGAAATGATTTTACACATGCACTGTATATACATGTAACTGTTCATGTTGTCAGTATAACAAAAGACCAGTTTGTATGGATCTTAATGGCAGGAAAAAAGTAATAAAAAGAACCAGACAAACAGCTGGACACTGAATGGCCATCTAAGTGTTGTATCGTAATATGAGGCAGTTGAGTTGTTCCTGGTCACCCTTACCAATTCCATCCAGCAATGGTATTCTCTCACATGCACACATCAGATGAAATTCCACTCACTTTAAGTTGAGTTGTAGACTGCTAGTGGTCCCTTTCTCGATAGTTGAACAGGTGCACAATAAATGAAACATGAAGCAAAGTGTCTCTTCACATTTTTTGTCCTCACTCCAGACTTTTTGTGCTACTGATGGATTGCACTTCTGACTATCCAGAAAGTGACTTCTTTTTGTCTCAAATTTTCAATCAACTTTGAATTCGATCTGTATGGAGTATTCAATTTCTTAACTGGTAAGACTGTGCATCTAGTTAATCTCTTTACCTCTTGGAATTGAAAATCAATGAAGTTGACAACTAATAGATTGTGTCAAAAACAAATCCTAGAAAACCAAAGTGGCCTATCAAGTTCTACATGTATTTGTTTCCTTCCCATTTACAACTTGTATTCAATCATTGCAACTGTGCTAAGTACATTCAAGTGGCTTTATTTCCCTTTGGGCTCTAGCAAATAGACTTGTCTCTACTAACATGTATCAGACTAAATATTAAACATCTGTCCTAGATTTCTGTAATAAGAGATGTTTTCTTGGGTGGTTTGGATCCACCCCAAGCCTTCTCCAGCTCCTCTCTTTGTTCTTTATGTTGTCCGTGGTTCATAGACAATTCACTATGGACAAGTTGTATGCCAAGAACAAGAGGATGTAAAATGTTGGTGTTTGCATGCACCCAGGCTAACAAAAATTCTGCCTTCTTTTTGGCAAGCCACATGGATTTGTATAAATCTTTGTCTTGCTGCTTCATCTCACAGTTCTTTAACTTTTCTTTTGCTCCACTGAGAAGTCTACTCAGATGAGAAAGAGCACATTCTGTAAAGTTTACCTTCTGACCCTCTTTAACCACATGTCCTGCAACCAAAGATATGATGTCACAAACAGCAAGATGAGACAATTCCTCTGAGCAATACAAATCCTTAGAATCCTGCACAACATGCAGTGAATTATGAATTACTGATTCTACACTCTCAAATACTGCATTCTGAGATAAAACAGGAGAAAGCTGCAATAAACTCTCTGCTGCCTGCTCTAAAGTGTCCTCTGGACATCCATTGTGAAGTCTCATTACATAAGCATATGAGAAAAGGACATCAATACAGCTGAACTTGACATTTGCATTTGGAGTTGAATTTTTCATGAGTGAACTCAATGATGGAATGTTCCGTTTAACAGGTGGCAGGTGATGATATCTATTTTCTTCCACTAGTTCAGATTTGCTTTGAGTTTCCTTTTCAGCATTATCCTCTTCATTTATTTCATCAACTCCCTTCCTAAAATTTAAGAAAAATATGAAGATTAGCGTTGTCATTTTTCAGTGTCAAGCCAATTTTCCGTAATCCATTAGCTGACTATTGGACAGCACATGGTGAGAGTCTACTACTGACAACAACTGTGGTTCAAGGATACGATACTAATATGTTGTTTTATTATATGACTGACTCTTTCAGTGGTCAAGATGAATCAATTCTCCTGCTGTGATTGGCTACCCACGAGGTCAAGATGGAGCCATAAACACGCAAAAAAGAACTTGGCCAATATCCCCCCCTCCCCCACCCCCATCTTGACCTCATGCTTGGCCAATAACCCATATATATTAGGGAGATACATGTACAAGGATAAAATCTGGGTCACAAGTTATTCTGTTACTCAAATAATGTGAACTCCAGGAGTCAGTGTTTGACTGTTAATTCTGTCATCAGTGTGGATCCAACATGTATTTGCAATACCCCTGAGGCAGTAATTACTTCCAAAGTTTATTATTATAGGGAGAACAATTCCCCTCCTCTCCCCACCACTGCCTTAGCTTTCTTGCTAAGTTAGATTAACCCAGTGGGGAAATGTTATTCACATCTTAGTAAGATTCTTATTACCTAAGTTTCTTATCAAGATTTTCATAAATATTCTTCACTAAGAATCTTACAAGATCTTACAAGAATCTTACAAGATCTTGGAAGATTTTTACCAAGACCTTATAAAAATCTACCTGCTTTTATTATCATCTTTATAACTCCACCACGGAACCCAAAGGTCAATGATGTTGGAAATCTCTCCACTTTTCACAGCAGACTCGAAATCTTTCCGCTCTTTATCTGTTAGTGCCGACCAAACAGCCTCAGGGTCCGCACTGTTGATGTCGATCTCGCCGAGACGTTCTTCTAAATCCTCAGTTTCCAAGTCTTCCTGAGCCTCTCTGTCCTGTTCCTCTAGTTTCTGTAGCATGTCAAGCATGTTTCGTTTGCTTTCGTCGCTTCCGTTCTGTCCATTCATCGCTTCCATGACGCATTCTTTGTAGAAAACTTCGGAACATTGCAGGTGCTTCTCGCTCTTGTAACACGCACTGGAGCAATAACGAACATTACAACGAGGACAAGTGTACTTGGAAGTTTCTTTAGCACAAATTGCACAAGAAGATTGCGCTTGAGGCGATGAGAGGACGTCAGAAAAACGTACTCTGGGCCTTCCGTCCGCCATTTTGGTTTCCCCAGCTAAAATTCGTTCCCAATCCTGCGCTGTCTCACAGGAACAGTCTTTGTCCTCGTGTGCAGGCTTACATGCAAAACGGCCAGAAAAATGATTGATTCCTACTTTAAAACAGAACCCAAATCCAGCAAACGTAGGCTGGACCAGGAAGAAACTGAGAATGGATCTAAATATTTAAAGAGGCCGTGTATCATTAGTGATGGCCCCTTTCATTCTACCTCAAACTCAAAATTGTCTTTCCTTGCAAACTTTGGTGGAAAAAAAGACCTGCAGTGGAAAAAGATTACCGCCGAAAATTTGAATCTTGATTATGCTCAGCTTTTCAGCAAAACTGAGGCAGATGCTGTCTTCCAAGAAGCAGAGAAAGTGATAAAGTACAACGCAAACAGCAAAGTATTTGTTCATGGAAAATGGTACAATGTTCCCAGGAAGCAAACCGCTTATGGAGATACAGGGCTAACTTATACTTTCTCTGGTGCAACGGTTTCTGCACAACCATGGAACAATGCTCCTTTCCTGAAAGATATGAGTGATTTGGTTTCGTCGCTGACCGGTCATAAGTTTAATTTTGTTCTTGTAAACAGATACAATGATGGCAATGACCATATGGGGGAACACAGAGATGATGAGGAAGATTTGGTCCCCAAAAGTGCTATAGCATCTGCTTCATTGGGCCAGGCCAGAGACTTTATATTCCGTCATGCAGAATCCAGAGGTAGTTGTGCTAAACGGAAAATTGATCCTGTCAAGCTTGAACTGTCCCATGGGAGTTTGCTGATGATGAATCATCCCACCAATGTGTATTGGTTTCATTCCCTTCCTGTGCGCAAGAAAGCAATATTCCCACGGATTAACTTGACATTCAGGGAAATGGTTGTTCAAAGCAAAACTTCCCTTTAGCATGAAATTGTTAAATTTTCTCACTCTCAGACCTGTAGTTATTAAGTAGTCTGCTATAGTGAACCTCCTATAGCATATAGATGACCACCCAAAATGTCAACCTAGGTGGTAGCCACTCGTGTTTGCTTGTGAGAGTTTCAACTGTAAGGGTTGAGATTTTGATTCGCATATCCATGGCGATTTCAGAGGCTTAATCCATTAAAGAAATTGACAAAGACAAATTCTAACTAATTTCTGCCTGTAGTGTGGTCAAATATGTGCCAAGTTGTCGCTTAGTAGATGACAAACTAGCAATAACAATTAAATTTAAAACCGTCAGTCTTCAAAATGCTTGTGGTTTCCTATAATATTTGCACACAGCTATAGTGGATTGAATTGCAAATTTTTCATGGTTTTGAGAAGTGTTTATGGTAAAAGCTCTATTAACCCCCCCCCCCCCTGGGGGAGGGGCTTATTTAATTTCAGGCCCTATTGACGGGGGGCTTATTGGAGAGGAGGGCTTAATAGAGAGGGCAGGCTTATTTCAAATCTTTGAACACTGTTTTCGTGTTTAATAGTTTCTGTACAAATCTCAAACAATTGCAGTGAAACTTAAGTATTTAATTCCGAGTAGGAAACAGTATTGTGTGTTTTATTGTGTATTTGTTTAAAAACAAGACAACGGGGCCGCATAAAGTGTATTTCGTAAGAGGGAAGAGTGAGGGAATAATTACAAAATCTTGTGTCCCAAGGGGGGGGGGGGGTGGTTATTAGAGAGGGGGGCTTATTACAAAAACCGACTCCCAAACGGAGGGCTTATTAGAGGGGGGGGGGGGTTAAAAGAGAGGGGAGGCTTAATAGAGCTTTTACTGTACTTACAAGAGGCAGTTGCACATGAGAGGTGCCTAATTCACAGGAAAGTTTGACTGTATTTTTGGCCTCTGATGTATAAAGAAAAGTCTGTTTTCAATTGACTTGTGTTTATTTTAGATCAACCAACTCAAAACCATTGTGATCCTTGAACATTCTATCAAAGAAAATTGAATCCCAGCTGAGAAACAATGTGCCCATACAGGAGCTGTTGACCTGGATGTTAAATAATTGAGATTTTTGGGAAATGGCTCCCAGGTTTATTTGGAACCAGTTAGCCCAGGTGTTTGTGTTTGCATTTTTTATATCCAAAAAATTTACATCTTAATTAAAAAGCTTTAAAACTGGTCTACGAAGCCCAGTTTTTTTTCTCAAAGTACAGTAAGACTCTTGAACCTCTATAATTTCAAAACCTTAAAGTTATTAAAATTAAAAAGAATAATTTGCAACCCCACTCCCCCATGGCCATAGCATTCTTTTCTAACTTGTGATGTTAAAATACGGTACGTTAAGGCCGTTTTGAAAGGCCAAATGATTCACAGAAACTATAAAAAAAAAATCCACTTCAAAGAATGGATATGGATATTCACACATCCATGCTTGGCATTTGTGAAGGATCAGGAGCTTATATAGTATCTGCTTTCCACTTTGATATTTCTTTCAAAATTAAAAGTTGGCCTCATGCTAAATACTGTTTTAACCTTTGCAAAAAAAGTAATATTGGGTTAAAAATATGGGGTGATTTATGGGTTATGTTGTCCTTTAATGTCCAGACTGAATTACCATAACTTGTGATGCTTTGTTCGACAGATTGTGTCCTTTTCTAATATCATCTACCAAATAGCTAAACCGGTGATTATTTACAGAACAGTGACGTCATGTGACATCCGGCTGGTATTCCCCAACCCTCCCGTCCTCGCCACCTTCAGAAATGCAAAACACAATGGCGGAGGCACAGGGGTCATATTCGCTGCGAGAAGTTGAAATGAACGTCGACGATAGATATGGGTTTAAGAGAGAATTCAGGAGACAAAAGTAAGCATTTGATTTTGGTGTTGATTAACGTATGATTTTGACCAGAGGAACTTTGCGATGCGTCAAACATTACTGATCGCACGTCTAGCTGAGAAGGTCAAAAAGAAGCTTCTTGCACATGCATTACGGAAGATTTTGCTGTAGGATTTCATCTAAGGCTTTTCAGTGCTATAGTGTTGTTTAAAGACAAACGATTTCATAGCAATTACAGACAAACACAGAGTGTACCATAAAACGCAAATTGGCTTGCTGCTGCTTTTCTGATCATGAAAATCTTTAATAAGCTTACTGTAACAACTTTTAGAAGCTTATCCAGCATTTGCAAAGCTTTATAGCTAATTTGTCTATGTTCAGCTCCGCCCTTGGCTCTCTAGACGTCGGTCAACAAGACATATAAGTTTCTGTGAATAGTACAACAACTTACTAGGGGAGTCTAAGTGAAGAATTTTTATAAATTGATCGAGGGGTCTGTTGCTCAGATTGCCACAAAAGCGGAAGAGCCCAACTCAGGAAGTCAGATTTTCCCTGTCTGTGAACAAAAGAGTATTCGCCGTGCACAACAAATTCTGGTTATTCTCTTTTCCGTTACCTAACAACAAGCTGAAGTCAACTTATACTGCTAAAACCCTTTTAAACTTAAATTATATGAGGTATATGAAAGGATTACATCAATGCACTGCAGTGATTTATTCGTTTGCAATTTTAGTAGAAAAAATTTGTCATTGTTGTTCTGCTTTTTTTTTGTTTTGCCGTCATTGTGTGAACCTTAGTGGTGTCGACAAAACCAGGATCGGATCGGATCGGATCGGATCGCGGATCAAATCCGATCGCGGATCAAATCCGATCACGGATCGGATCACGGATGGGAAAAAAGTAATAAACAAAAAGTATATTACAATACACCTTATTCCAGAATGGCGGCCACTTGGAATGATCTGGGGAGAGCAGCATGGAAATCAGACATTAGGGGTTGGCGTGAAAATCTTGTGGTGTTTACATATGGTAATCATGAGCGATCATGCTTCAAAATTGCTCTTTTTCATTCTGTCCTAAGAAACTTTACGTGGAAAAATGGTGTGAAAATCTCTTATCAGAAGTTTCCAGAAGACTGATGTGTAGTGTGTTCAAGCCGAATGGACTGTTGCCATACGAAGGGATCTCGGATTAACTTTAAGTGACAAAACACTTGATCAAGGGTATGTTTGCGCCACTTCAAGTCTTCAGGTTATATTTGCTCGTTTGCTGGTCGCGAGAAAACTTTGCAAACTACTGCTGTACCATCCGCTTTTCTGTGAAAGAAGTGTTCGTTCATAAAACGAAAAGCACCAAAGCATAGTAGTCCGATCAAACGAAAAAGACTGAGGAAAACCTCAGCAACTCCTGACCTACTGTCATCAACCAAGACATCGTGATTCAGATATTTCTACTGATAGAGATTCTAGGGAGCTATAAAACGACTGTGAGAAAGCTATCCATGATCTGGACTGTGAGAAAGCGGAGCTTACTGAAAAACTCCGACAATTCGCAGCGGATATTTCCAAGATTTACAATCGAAAGTATTTAGCGTCAATAGATTTTAGAAGTCAGTTGAAGATTTAGCTTTTTATTCTGGATTTCCCAATAGAGACATTTTCAAGAGTATAATTCAGTATTTAAATCCAGTAAAAGAAGGTGAAAACATTAATTATTGGCATTCACCTTCTCATGATGTAGCAAATATGAATTAGAGAAATGATGAAGATGCCCCTGAACAAGGAAGACCAAGGCAATAAGCCTGGATTAATTTTATGTTTCTAAAGGTCAGCATCATTTCAGTATGACCCTCAAGGGCAAAGATCAATGACCACATGCCTACTGATTTTAAAGGTAAATATCCTACTACCAGGGTCATAATTGACTACAGTGAGCTGTGCTGTCAAATGCCTAAAAGTCTTCGTTTAAACAGTGATCTTTTTATAGCTCGTATAAAAACCAGCATACCAATCTGAAGGAGCTCATTGGAATCTCACCTGGGGGTGCCAAAACATTTATTAGTCAACTTTCCATGGGGCACTTTTTATTGGAACCAAAGGTCAAATGACCTCTGAGGAAGTTGTGCAAACACAACAAAATAATTGTCTCCCTTCAAATCCACGTGGAGTGTGTGAACAACAAGACAAAAAACTTCCACATATGGGACAGTCTAGTGCATTTACTCTGTTTAGTGTTGTCAGTCAAATGTGGTGTGTTTGTAAGCATAAGCATATAACTCACGTACAGGCAACATGACCATTTATTTTGAACTATTATTTCTGATTTTCTGAACTACATTTCCAAGAAAAAAAAACTTACTTTAAATCTCCTTTTTAGCAACCATCACGTATTTTTCGTATTGTAATATTATAATAATCTTTACAAACCCCTTGGCTCTTTTAATAATTATTATATAATATAACCACTGTGACCAAAAATATGCTCGTTGATAAATTATTTTATATGGAAAGCGACAAGTATTTTTTTCAGTGGGGCGAATTCGCATGATCGCCGACCAGAACGGCGTCAGATGGGTCGAGCACGTGCGTTGCCATTACAGTCTGGAGGCTTTTGTCTGGGATGTTTCAGTGACAGTCGACCAGATTATAGACTTTAAGACAGTTTTTCAAAAACTTAAGACCATAAATCGAATTCTATTCTACACACTGAGAAAACTCATTTTAAGAAAATGCCTAGCCCTCTGGGTTTTCCTAAAAGCTCCGCTGGCAAATTCACGCCGCTGAAAAAATACTTGGTGCTTTCCATATAAAATAATTTATCAACGAGCATATTTTTGGTCACAGTGGTTATAGTTATGTATATAATAATTTATTAAAGAACCAAGTGGTTTGTAAAGATTATTATAATATTACAATAGGAAAAATACGTGATGATTGCACAACTAGATGGCCAAAATTATTGTGCGATCTCTAACTGTTCATCATTGAGTTCCATATACGCGTGGAATTTAAGTCGTTTGGCGTGTAATAATTGCGATTTAGGTTAAGAGGAGCTGAGCGAGTTCATAGAAGAAGCCAACATGGATTTAACTAAATAAATCGCTCGTGTACATTACACTTTAATCGTCACATCTAAAAAACGTTACTCCCCACCTCGTTTTTCGTCTCTTCTCTTGCCGTTGCTAAAATAATATCAAATATAGAAAAAGTAAATAAACACATGAGATGATATTAAGAAAAGCCGTGAAGCCGTGTCGGGAAATCACTTTCCATGGCGGGAAATCACTTTCAGTAGGGCCTAAGTTCCAATATGTCACGCAATATGTCACAGTATGTCAGCATTTCTCCAATGTCATTGTAATATACTTTTTGTTTATTGCTTTTTTCCCATCCATGATCCGATCCGTGACCCGATCCGATCCATGATCCGATCCGTGATCCGATCCGATCCGTGATCCGATCCGATCCTGGTTTTGTCGACGCCGTGAACCGTAGTAAATTAAGTTATTTTAGGCTTTCTTTCAGAAATATGGAACCTAGTATGGAGGATCACAAGGAAAGCAAAAAATCAAAACCAGTGAGTGTTAATTTTACCAAAGATAATATTTAATAATAATAACCTTCTTACTAGTTAATGGTTTATTTATACTCTAAATTAATATTAATGCCTGCAATTTTCTGTGGCAAATCCAGTATGAATTTTTGCCTTTCACCATTGAATTACATGACTTAATTCCTGTTAGGTAAACTATTTTTGCACAAATTGATTTTGAAGTACAAGACATTAGTACATGGATAACCTGCATAGCAAGCGTTTCCATGGGGTTTCCGAGCAAAGAAAAGACTGCCAAATCTGCAGAATTGGTCTCACGTGAATTTTCTAGGGCAGCAAATATTCCAAGAAATGACTTACTTAAAGCCAAAGTCAAGGAGTCTAAAAAGATTTTTCCTTTTGTTCTCACATATAATCCCAATTTACCGTCTATTAATGGGTTAATCAAAAAGCATATTCATCTTTTGCTTTCATCCCCAAAACTTAGGGAGCTTTTCCCACCAAATTCTATTATTTCATCTTTTTGCAGACCTAAGAACCTCAAAGAAATTTTGGCACCTTCTAAGTGCAGTAAGAGCTCGCTTCAATCAAATATAGCATCCACAGCCAGCTGTTTCACACGTGATAAATCTAGATGCGATCTTTGTAAGAACTTCTTTGTCAACTCTCAAACTTTTTCTAGCGTGCAAACTGGTAAAACCTATTTTGTTCGGCAGAAACTTTTGTGTAATTCCTCAATTGTGATTTATTTGGTTCATTGTAAGAAATGCAGTCTCCAGTATGTTGGCTCGACCACCACGGAATTTAAAGTTAGATTTAGAAATCACAAATCATCCATGAAAACCAATAAGAAGACTTGCGAGGTCGCCACACACTTCAACCGACCTCCACACATGCTATCGGACTTTACATTTCAATGTATCAATCAAATCCAAACTAACACGTCCAAAAATACTGAACAGTTATTAATTACAAAAGAAGCATACTGGAGTGCGCAGTTGTTTTCCCTTTCACCTTATGGACTTAATAAAAGACAAGAATTTCATTCAAAAAACCGCATCCATTATACTTAATTTCAGCTGAGTTTGGACAATAGGTTGCGATTTTCTTAAGGTGCACATTGGTGACTCATTAATTTTGTAGTTGTTTCAGTGCTCAGGGGCCCTCTTTTGGGGATTCTGTTATTTTTGTGCTAGCCAGGTCATTCAAAGGTTCTTTGTTGAGAAATTATTACTTATTGTTTAAGGGCCCTCTTTAGGGATTTTGTTATGATACTGACAGGTATGGTGATTCAGAGGCCCTTGATGGGGAACCTGTCACGCTGTGACAATTACATGACATTTATCACTAGTTCTATTATTTTTTATTTCGCATCCTGTTAATCTACCGTAGTTGTTTCATACTTTTTGTACGTGTACCTATTGTTTTTTGTTTCATTTTCATTACCACTATAATTGTCTTAGTTACGTAACCTGTATGTAATTTGTAATCATTGCTGTAAAATTGTACTTAAGTCGTAGGTTTTAAACATTCTATTTGTAACTGACGAAGGTCGAGAGACCAAAACGTTTTTTATTCATAAATTTTTAAATTTTTATCTTTTTTGAACCAAAAGTTGTCCATTTTCGGTCTCTTTTTAACTGGTTTATATATATATATATATATATATATATATATATATATATATATATATATATATATATATATATATAAAGTTAATTTGCAGAACTGTTCTCATAGTGCTCAATAGAAAAACTAGAGCATAAATATTTGAAGACAGTCTGATCAACTGAAGATTTGACTTGGCATATTTCTTACTATATAGTTTCGTACCGCACAACCTGTACGGCACTCATCAGATAAATAGCCAAATGCTATTTATCATTTATCATTTGGCTATTTATCTGATGAGTGCCGAACAGGTTGTGCGGTACGAAACTATATAGTAAGAAATATGCCAAGTCAAATCTTCAGTTGATCAGACTGTCTTCAAATATATATATATATATATATATATATACATATATATATATATATATATATATATACATATACATATACATATACATATACATATACATATACATATACATATATATATATATATATATATATATATATTTATTTATTTATTTATTTTTTGTTTATTATTATTATTTTTTTAATTTTTATTTTTTGTAAACCAATGATTCCCAGTTTGGCAAAGGACAACATATAAAAGCGCAGTCTAAGGATGATGCCGACTGGCTCAGAAATTGTTTGAACACAGTTATAGTTTCAGGTTGTTGTCTTATTGAGCATGTTTTATTATTTCTTTAGTTCTGAGAACGACCGTTTTTGAGGAGGTTCACTCCAGTTTTTTGGCCTTGGGGTGCACCTGTTGAAATCAAAATTGACAAGCTTTGATTTCCTTGACACTACAACATCTTTTCAATGTATGATCAAAGTTTGTTTTCTCATTGGTTTCCAAACAACAGTTGTTACCATACCAGGGCGACAATAACATGTGGTTGCTCATTTTGAACAAGGCCAATATTATTTCTAAATCCAGTCAGACACTTCATAACGAAACTTAAAGAGTTTAACTACTCAAGTACGGCTACTTGTAGGCCAAATTAGAAAAAAAAACTATTTGCAAGTCTCCTAAATAGCATTAACTGACATTTTGTCAAACTCAGTTAATTAGTGTCACATTGATAATCAAGCTTTGCAATGTTAACACTTGCTTTAGGCAGTGTTTGACTAACAGTCAAGTTATGTAATATTTTTCAACCTTCTTCTTAGTCACATGACCATGATCGCAATCCTTTCAACATGACGGCAAAGAACTTTCCAAAAAGAAGGTATGATCAGCATTATTGTAAAATGTTTCATCTGAGTGTTTGATTTGCTGCAGATGTCCTAAAAAACAAGTTCTTTCTTTTACTGTTTCATTGCAGAAGCCGGATGCATGCCTCTGTAGCTTCTTATAATCGAACCAGGTAAAAAATTTTAGCAGTGGTTTGATTACATGTACATGTAGTCTTTTGTGAACTTTACTTTACTTTCTTTGATTGCTTGAGTTCCTAAATATTTTGTAAAATTTATCTTAAAATACTGTTTTTTCCCTCACATATGCATCCAGGTGCTTCTTCTTTTTTTACACTGAAGAAATCTTTTGGTGCATTCAATTACATTCCCCTCCTATTAACCTGAGCCTTGTTATTACAAAGCAGTTGAACTGACTTTGTCTTTTTCTATCCCTGAGAAATTTTAATTACTTCATTGAAAATTATAACATTATCTTCTACAACTGCGATGCCCATCTTTTCTCTGAAAATCAAAATATTATTTGAAGCCACAAAAGCCATTGACAATGACAATGAGACGCTACAGCTATACATAACCAAGGTTTGAAAATAACTGAAATACAAACGTAGATATATATATATATATGTAAATACCTTCGAAGCCATGAAAGCCGTAGAACAATATACTAAAGGAACCATGCAAACACAGTTTGCCACTCAGCTTTCAACACACATCTCTGTTGAAAGAAAAACTTTTTGCCCCGAGTCGGAATCGAACCGACGTTCCCCAGTTACTAGTCGGGCGTGATAACCACTACACTACTGGAGCAACCACGCTGGCAACGCGGCCACTTTAGAAAGTGAATAGTATCGCACGTCGGCCATTCCTCGGAACATTTTTCTTTCGAGACTTTTGTGTGTTTCCTGGCTTCTAAATTCCCTGGACGGGAATTAGAAATATATATATGTAAATACCTTCGAAGCCATTAAAGCCGTAGAACAATATACTAAAGGAACCATGCAAACACAGTTTGCCACTCAGCTTTTGAACGTCGGTTCGATTCCAACTTGGGGCAAAAAGTTTTTCTTTCAACAGAGATGTGTGTCGAAAGCTGAGTGGCAAACTGTGTTTGCATGGTTCCTTTAGTATAGTGTTCTACGGCTTTCATGGCTTCGAAGGTATTTACATATATATATTTCTAATTCCCGTCCAGGGAATTTAGAAGCCAGGAAACACACAAAAGTCTCGAAAGAAAAATGTTCTGAGGAATGGCCGACGTGCGATACTACTCACTTTCTAAAGTGGCCGCGTTGCCAGCGTGGTTGCTCCGGTAGTGTAGTGGTTATCACACCCAACTAGTAACTGGGGAACGTCGGTTCGATTCCGACTCGGGGCAAAAAGTTTTTCTTTCAACAGAGATGTGTGTCGAAAGCTGAGTGGCAAACTGTGTTTGCATGGTTCCTTTAGTATATTGTTCTACGGCTTTCATGGCTTCGAAGGTATTTACATATATATATATATCTAATTCCCGTCTAGGGAATTTAGAAGCCAGGAAACACACAGAGTCTCGAAAGAAAAATGTTCCGAGGAATGGCCGATGTGCGATACTACTCACTTTCTAAAGTGGCCGCGTTGCCAGCGTGGTTGCTCCAGTAGTGTAGTGGTTATCACGCCCGACTAGTAACTGGGGAACGTCGGCTCGATTCCGACTCGGGGCAAAAAGTTTTTCTTTCAACAGAGATGTGTGTCGAAAGCTGAGTGGCAAACTGTGTTTGCATGGTTCCTTTAGTAAACGTAGATATGCTATACTTTAACTCAGAATCTTGCTTTCTCTGAAGTAATGCTTTATTCTTTTCCAATAAACAGGAACAGATTGGTTTGCTGTCAACATTTGCAATATCATAGCATGGGCTTAATTTTCTGCTGCTATATTTTTCACACCAGCATTAATTTTTATTCAGCATTTTATTGCTGCAGTATATCCTAGATAAATGAAAACTAAGAGGGCTTGTTTCCTGGGGAGGTTTCAATAAATTATTTGAAGTGATCTTGTTGTAGTGGATGGTTTGTTAAGATTTAGTTCTCTTTCTGTTAACAGGGGGAGCACAGTAAGTGCTAACAAAGCTCTGGAACTTGTGCGCGCTGCTTTACAACCTTCCCTCAATGCAGAGATTGAGTCGGTTTTAAAGAGCTACCAAGAGGTGCGTTAATTTGCAGCGTACCTTACATAGAAATGTCTATAAACCAGTGTTAGGCCCTGTTTACATGGAGGCAGGGAGCCCCGGCTAAGAGGGTTGAAATGTAGGGGGATTCATGCTTACATCATTGTTTACATTTTTGCTCATTTGCATATGGCTTTGCTTACAGAAGGAAACGTGTTAGATGTGATTTGACTCCAGGCAGCTAAAGAGCTAGTGAAATTTAATACATTGTGAAATGTTTAGTTCTTTAGGTGTAGTATTCAACAAGATATTGTCTTCCAAAAACTGCAAAATTTCTGGGTGGCAAAAGCACTATAATTGAGCTCATACATTCTTTGCAAAATTTTGAGTTTTTAAACCCGCATTGCACAAAAAGTATTCAATACTTGGGGCTCATATTCATTGGCAGAGTTTTTCATACTATGACCTTTCAATATTCAGAACTGATTTATTTGTAGCTCCATCAAAAACTGAATTGTTCATGTTAATGAGGCAAATAAAATTACTGTAAACAAGGATTCCCCTATAGCCCACCTTAGCATGCAACTAACATCAGGGGGTGTCAAGGGGAGGGGAGGGTGAGCAAGGATGGTGTAGTGGTGAGAGCCCTCGCCTCCCATCAGTGTGGCTCGCGTTCAAATCCTGGACTCGGTGTCATAAGTGGGTTGAGTTTGTTGTCGGTTCTCATCCTTTCTCCGAGAGGTTTTTCTCCGGGTACTCCGGTTTTTCCCTCTCCTCAAAACCCAACATTTCCAAATTCCAATTTGATCCTAAATTTTGAGGGCCACAGGTTTGTCAGTCATAGTCTGTTAAGTGTCACCCTTGTTAAACAAAGTGGAAAAAAGAAACTTTTTGGCGACAACTTTAATTTTCTTATTGCTTGTTCTGCTAGCAGCTGCTTTTCGGTGTGTAGGGTTGTTATTTTCCTTTGTTCATGCTGCCAGGCCTTCATATCACAGAATAAGTGCAGAACTACATTTCTGACACCATAACCAGTCTGTATGCCAAAGAAGGGCAAGTTTAGAGAGACAGAGATTTTAAGGCCAAATCACAATACATACTCTTTTTGTGGCAAACCCTTCAATTCAGGGGACATTTTATGATGTAAGAGAAACCTTAACACAGCTAATAATAATATTCTATGGGCAGACAGACCAATATTTACTCATTTTATCACCTTTTTAGATGTTTCGTATGGCAGCACGAAACATTAAGGACAACACAAGTGAATCTGTATCTGAAGAACAGATAAAGGCTGTTTTGAGGAGAAGCCTGGATGAGGTACTCACCATTTTACTATAATTTTGCTTGGATGGTTAAGGGTCTTGGAGTTAAAAACATACGTTAAGTAGACTGGCGCTAGTGAAGTTGTGATGTCAGCTCAGTCTTCCAGTAACAAACGAACAACAAAAAGTGAGCAAGTCAGTGTGAAATCCACCTACATGTAAGTCCTTCACGATTCCAGATACCAGGCTCCATGCACATACAGCGTACCTGGCATATTTCTTATTTGACAAGCTAAATGAGCATGCAGAAGGCACCAGGTTGACGTCACAAGCTAGTAGGTCCCAAGTCTTTTGATTCCTGTTTTTTTAAATATTCAAAATGGTGGAAAATGAGCATTTTCAGAGATCTGATAAAAAAAGTCAAGATTTTTTTCATCATAGAATGTCTTTGGTAGACATAAATTCATTATCATTGGGTAAGGGTGATAGGCAATTTAAGATGCTGATCTATTTGAGGGCATTCAACTTTACAAAGTGCAAAAACAGTAGTGTCCCCAACCCTTGACCCTTCTGTCTACATTTCCTTTAAAAATTCCATCAGCCATCAAGGCAATACTTTCCTGTTAGAACTTATAGTAGAAACAAAATCAAAACTGTGTGTAATTCAACTCATCAGTGATTGGTTGTTATTCACAGGCTAAAGTCCTGTTCAGAGTAGATAGTAAAACACATCCAGACCACAGGGTAAGCATTAAAAAAATTAATCAATGTTCTTTCTTTCACGAACTGTCTGAGAAAAATATTGAATTTGTTGTATAGCTAGTGTCAAAGGTTGGCCACATGAATTCATTCCCATAATTGAAGGGCTGAGAGCATAAACTGCCTATGTGTAATTTTAGGTCGTTTTTCGATTTTGCTCGGAAATGAAACGAAAATCAGTGAATAAAAATACCGGAAATGTTTTTGAATCAAATTGCTTGCAAGTCACATGCCAAAAAGGTGAATTGGTGTCTCCTTGTAGTAGGGCTTCTGATAGGTAGCGGAAAAAAAAGTTAAATTTCGTGGGATTTTCAGGGGCAAAGTCGCGGAAAATCGGCTGATATTGTGGAATTTTTGCGGGAAAAAAGTCAAAATTTGCTGAAAAATCGGCCAATTTCGTGGAATTTAGCTAAAAGAGTCAAAATTCATGGAAAAATTGACCAATTTCGCGGAATTTTAGTGGAAAAATCAAATTTCAAGGGATTTTCAGGGGCAAATTCGCGGGAAAATTGGCCAATTTCATGGGACATTTCGGGGGCAAACTTCGTGGACAAACAATCAGTAAAAAACAGCCGATTTCGTTGGAATTGTTTTGGCAAATTTTGCTAAAATCAATCAAATTTTGCGTCAATATGACCAGCGTTTTTTAACATTTCTTTAGCAGAGATAATCATTTGCTCTTTCAACAACAGTGCACTCAAGAAGTTCACCAATGGCAAGGCGTTTCACATCGTGGCCAGTGCCCAGTTTTTCGCAACATTAATCTAAGAACGCCTGGTAGTTAAATTGGGACGTTGTTTACTCGTTGCATTGACGAAGTTTCAAGATAAATTTGGATGTTTGTGGTGAATAAAACAGGTCTAATAGCCAAGATAAGTGTCAAATATGTTTTATTGACATGTATTTGGTAATATTTCTGGCGGATTTTGTGGTAATTTTGCGTTTTTTTTTTGGGGGGGGGGATTTCGCAGGATTTTGCGGATTTACCTGAATTTCGCTGGTCCGCAACCGCGCGCAATATCAGAAGCCCTGTTGTAGTAAATGTTGTGTGTACTGTATAGTGTTTGATGAAGTGGCTTTTGGAAATGAAACTTTACCTCTGGGCTGTGGTGATCATACAAGAGTTACTATAAGTTGCTATATGGTTGTTGAAAGGAGAGGGGTGCACTTTTTATATAAACACGCATACTTTCCTAGTAGTGCTCTCCATATAGTTGTATTAGTGAGCAAATAAATCTTAATTTCCTTTATGTTTAATAGTCTAATAGTTAATAAGTAGTGATATTGTGAAAGAGATGCTTTTGAGGATTAATATTCATAACTTTGTTGTGCAGATGAGATATGAGAGAGGAGAAAGTCCTGTTGCTGTTAAAAAGGTTTGTCATATTGCAAATAGTTATGTTGTGGGACTAATTTGTAATAAAATTGTATGAATTCACAATTCTGTGCTGTCATACATAATAGAATTGATTATGGTTTATGCAAATAAGAATCTAACTCTAACTTCTGTAGAGGTTTACTTTAGGCAAGTAATTTGGCAAGTTTTTGTGGTGTCCCAGTTCTTTACAAAGACATTTATTATTATTTATTTATTTCTTCATTACAAACAGCCCCTGAAAATTTTACATTTTCCTTTAATGGGCTTACGGAAATGTTGCTTTCAACCAATCAAAGAAAGCATCCTTTGAAAACTAGATTAAAAGTGCTTTGCATCTTGTTTTGTTTGTTTGCTTTAATTTAAGACCTTGCTTATCTGTTAGTAACACTATGTGTTGCTATGGATATCAAAGTGTTATGGACACCATGAAAGTGCAACCCCTTACTCTGGGTTGCAGTTTACTGGACGGCAGGTGAATTCATGCATACTGGCCATAGACTGATTTACAGACAGATATTTATGCTTGCATATATCTTGTTTTTATAGAAGAGGGCAAGGCCAGATCTAGACAAAGAAAGGTGACTATAAAGCTGTTACTAATGAATAAATCCATTAAATAAGCATTTGCATTATTATTTTATTGAATTGTTGCTGTAGATAAAGGTTGTGTGTACACGCTTTTTTTTCATTTAATAGCATATAATACTTCCTGTTGTGTACACTCATCAGGAAAAATGCACTTATCCTTAGTAAAGAACCAAAATTAATGATGTCCAGAATTGACAAAAGGATTTCTAAGGGTCTTTAGAGCTAACCCTTTCAAAGATTTTGGGACATAATATTCTAGATTGTAGTTGATCATTATTTTGTGACATCAAGTATGTATATTTAATTGCTATTTGCAAGTTTTTGGTAGCATATCTCAAGTATAGCAATCTGCTGGCCCATCAGAGAAGTTACTGTAGCAATCAAAACATTTAAAAGATGTGGTTTGAGTTGAATAAGTAATTATACCTTCTTTATGGAAAACTTGGGAAAGAGTTGGGATTCTTTAAGACGTGTTAATGGTTATGACCTTGGAATGGGTTGTGTGGCAGCAAAGTGGATGTCATCAAATGCTTGTAACAAGCTCAAATGCCATGGTTTGGGAAGCATCTATTTTGCATCACTTCTTTCTTTATGCTTGTACAAGGTTTGGCCTGGCTGTTGGGAGGAGAGTTAACATACTTACATACTTTATTTGAACAGCTCCCTGTCTAGGGGGCTTCCGCCGTCAATACTGACAACTAATTACATGAATATATCCTAATATGCTAAAAACTACAAATTACAAATTTAACAAATAATTACAGACTTTAGTCTTAAACTTTTTTACATCAGAAGTTTGCTTAATCTCGTTTGGGAGGTTGTTATACAACTTTGCACCCTGAAAAGCAAAAGATCGTTGCCCTGTTTTTAATCTACAAATTGGAAGGTCTAACTCTCCACTGCATCTAGTGTTTCTGCCGTGAATCTTCGAACGCTGAATAAATTTTCCAGTAAGATAGCTGGGTATCTGGTCATGAATACACTTATGAACCATTAATAAGTCGTTTACAAGCAGTCTATCATTCACATTAAGCCAATTTAGAGATTTCAGGCCCTCCGTGATATTATCGTATTTCTTTAGGCCTAAAACGATTCTACATGCGAAATTTTGGATTAATTGAAGTTTTTTAATGTTTTCTTTAGTCGTGTTGCCCCAAACCGTGGAGCAGTTAACAAGTTACCATTGGGTGACAAAATGCTTGAGAGTTCAAATCCCATTATTTAGGGAGGCTCGAGGGAGCTCTATATATGTCATGATCAAAGGCAATTTATATTTAAACAGAAGGTAAATATCCCCAGGTGAAAATGGATACTATATCTTTTTGAAATACTTCTATCAGTGTTTGAAAATTTATGAGCAACAAATTTTACACGGTCATGGTTTCTTTTGTATAGGTATTAATAGCAGCTACTATTGTGGGTGTAACTAGATATATCCTCTTTCATTTCTTTTTAGTGATGGGTCACCTGCCAAATCAAACAAGGTGGAATCCAAAGCAATCACCTGTGATGTAAGTTGTGTGTAGTTGGTGATGTGGAAGCATGGCATCACTCATTCTAAGACAAAATACGTTTACGGTGGCTGGTACCAGTTTTACTCGCGTGGAGAGTCTGGCCATTAGCATGCGCGTCACACTTTATACGCACGAGATTTGAAGAATGGGAAAAACAAAAACAAATATGGCGGCGCGAGGCTTTCTTCAAGCAAGGCTACGTTTGTCCTGTTCAAAAGAAATTCGCCTTTATCTGAGGCCATATGTACTCGATCGACTTAAGTTAATTCAATTTACATAGGAAAATTTGTTTCTGGAGATTGATAGTGCATATCAAAGTTCCAAATAGATAATTCCCACTCTACTGCAATCGATCGTGTCGGGAACCGGGAGGATAAGAAGCTGGAAAGTAAAAGCTGCAAAATTGGGATAGCACTTCAATTTCACTTACAGGTAATACATCTCAACATTCTATTATTTCTCTGCCTCACCACCTCCTGCTGTTTGCCGTGAATCAGATCTGGATTTGTGTCAGAACTGCATGCAGTTGACATGTGTTCTCAGGTGTTCTGCGAGCAATTTAGTCAATTCCACGCTTTCGCTTGGTGTTATTTAACAAAACATGCTTAGTCATGCCACAAGTTGTGGAGAAATTGTTTAAGTGAGCCCAAATGCTTGGCCAAACAATAAAAACAACAACTGTGGACTATTAAACTCCACTGTACTGAAATCAACTCAGCTCGTGGACTGCAAACAAGGCTACGGTAGGTGCCTGTGCGTGTACGTGTAATGGTTAGCGGCAGTCAGCAAAGCACATGAGCAAATATCGATCTTTTAGAATCCAGATTTTGAATTTTTTTTTCCATAGCTTTTTACTGGGTACAGGACTACCCAGTAGGGGTAGGCATGAACGGGACTCCTATGTCCCATGCAAGGTGCCCCCCATCCCCCCAACCCACCCATTCCCACAACCCATGAAGGTTGACCACGTGAAAACGGGCATGGAAATTGCTCAACTCATGAAGGTTTTTGCAAGAAAGAGAGGGCTCCCGGTGACCCCCTCTTTTTATGGTTTAAACATTTTTGTCTTGTAAAGAGGAAACGTCACACAAAATTCAAGAAAATTCTATCAGATAAATTTTACACTACTCATAAATTGCCTTTTCTCGTGTTTATGAAAAATCCGCTTGATAGAAAAAACATTTTGCACTTTCCTTTTGGCATTTTCCAAGTGGCAAAAGTAATCACGTGAAAAAATAGGGGGTCACCGGATTAGTTTTCAAATTATAAGTGCCAGAAGCTTAAATGCAGCTCTGAATAACCCTCAAGTACCGTTGCCATGGTAACAGCTGATGACGTAATAATAGTTATTTTCGGTCAACGACTAAAGGTATAATTTAAACTTGCAAAAGTTTTCCTTACGGCCTCGGTTTACCTTTGTGTTCTTTTCTCTCAAAGTTTACGTCGTGAAAAAGCTGAAAACTGGTACCAGCCACCTTAAATTTGTCAAATTAGGCTGAAGAAGGGATTGAGTACTTGTTTTTACTTGTATTGCTTGAAAAAATGAATCTGCTTTCAAAAGGCTTTATTGGTGAGTATCATTCTTCTATGTAATGTTTCAGTGGGATCCTGACAGCATCAATGAAGAAACAGAGTTTATTATGGGAGTCAAAGCAAACAAGTAGGTTACAAATGCATATAGCTTCACAATATTTATGATTTGCTTAAATGAGCCAAAAATACTATTTAGTGTACTTCAGAGAAACTGTTAGCTAAATGGTCGTTTGTTATCCTTTCCACCAAGCTGTAAATGAATTGAAATTTTGGTAGAGCCTAACAACATCATTTTGTGAATTTTAGGGCTCTTGGTTTTGCTGCAACAAGAGGAAAGCTTTATTACAGACATCCAGAACTGTTCAAGGTAAATGTTTGAATAATAATAATAATAATAATAATAATAATATTATTATTATTATTATTATTATTATTATTATTATTATTATTATTATTATTATTACAAGTGAAACCGGAAATAACAATATATAATTATATATCCCATAAAAAGGTAGATATAAGGCAAAGAAACAAAATGATGGTCGAAAAGGGTAACTTTTAATGCCATATATTACGGCGAGACATGACTAACCTTCTTCAGGGGCAACACTGAAGCAAAGTAAAAATGGAGAAAACGGTTACAATACAGAAATAGAAATAATAGACGTGTACTGAAGCGGCTACCAAAAAAGTGGCATTCCCAAGGTGGTAAGAACAATGATAAGTTGTGATGAATTTGCAATTTTGTTAGACTCTGCAACAAAGTTAAGACATAAGTAGATACTGCTACGTAAGGGGTAGAACCAGAAGAAAAAAGTACAATCAGTTGAAGGTTCAGAACCCCTGCCCCACCCATTCATGCACTACTGACTTATTATTTAGACCTTGTAGACTATGTTACTAATAAATGTAAAAAAAAATAGTTGTATTGAAATTTGGGGGTTAAATGTTGTACAGACGGAAGATTGTATTCATATTTTTGTGGATATTTCTTATGAGTGGGCTTGGATCGAGGCAAGTTGGGAAAATACAATTTTTCTTTATTATTTTTACCTTTTTTAGTTTTTGCATATTAATTCATTCATACCAGAAATCACAAGTGTTAGTTGTGAGTGAGAGAGAGAGAGAGAGAGAGAGAGAGAGAGAGAGAGAGAGAGAGAGAGAGAGAGAGAGAGAGAGGGAGAGGGAGAGGGAGAGGGAGAGGGAGAGGGAGAGGGAGAGGGAGAGGGAGAGGGAGAGGGAGAGGGAGAGGGAGAGGGAGAGGGAGAGGGAGAGGGAGAGGGAGAGGGAGAGGGAGAGGGAGAGGGAGAGGGAGAGGGAGAGGGAGAGGAGAGGGAGAGGGAGAGGGAGAGGGAGAGGGAGAGGGAGAGGGAGAGGGAGAGGGAGAGGGAGAGGGAGAGGGAGAGGGAGAGGGAGAGGGAGAGGGAGAGGGAGAGGGAGAGGGAGAGAGGGAGAGGGAGAGGGAGAGGGAGAGAGAGAGAGAGAGAGAGAGAGAGAGAGAGAGAGAGATGCTCTGAAAACACGCCTATCCGCTTTTGCATATTTTTTCTTTGGTTAAAATTACGAAGAAAGACATTGCCCGCTATGTTTGTCATCGAATCGTAGATTCTCCACACCTCGCGAGTCACACGTCATTTTGTTTAACCAATTACAGAAAGTGAATCGACCTTCTGAAACGAAGCGACGGTTTGCTTGCGACAGCGCTGTAGCTGTGGTGAAAGTGGCATTTGCGGACAAGTTTAACAAAGTAATGGGAAATTTCTAGTCCGAAGCTTAACTACATTAAAAACGGTGAAATGATTTTGAAATTTGGTTCATCCTGTCTCATAAAACCTTAGACCAAGTCAGTGGATTAACGAGCACATGAACGCCGTGCGATACCTCGTTCGACTCTCTCGTTCTGCCACTTCGACTAGGTCACCTGAAGATGTGTTAGACTGTGAAAAGGATTTGTGTGGTGAAAGAGCTGTGCTGAAAATCTGAAAAGGTCGCCAAAATGGGAGATTTGCCGTCAAATTCAACTAAGTAATGGAAAATTTCTAGTCCGAAGCATAAAACTTTAGATCAAGTCAGTGGATTAACGACGTCCACGTCAACGCTGTGCGATACCTCGTTCGACTCCACTCTCCTTCCGACACTTCGACTAGGTCACCTGAAGATGTGTTAGACTGTGAAAATATTTTTTAACTGGCCACTCTGGGAAGAATTATATCAAGGCTTGATGGACGGCTTTTTGGATGTATCTAAAATGTTGTGAAAGGGATTGTATTCGCGCCGTGACTGCATTCGACAACACGTAAATTTTCCCGCTGTGCTTTGAGCATGACTAAATACGAAGGACGTGCGATTTACGCAGTGGCCCGATGTAACCTCTTCGACGATTGGAGAAGGTATTTACCATTGACCTTTTATTTAGTCGTTTTCTTCAAAAAACTTACGGTCAACCGATAAGCCAGATAAGCGTTGTCTTTGTTTATGTGCCCGACTTTTGTATGGCTCGGCAAGAAGTTAAGCCTACTCTCAAATTTGGTTTTCAAGTTTATCGTCAATTTGTTTGTGAAGAAGGTTTTCAGGATTTCTGTGTTGGACCCATTCTTATAGCAAATTACATTTTAATTTCCCCTCAATTTAAAAAATAGATTCAAATGAAATTTACCGTAAGCTTAAGCTTATAATTTAAACATTGTTGTAAAAAGGTTTTTCCTCAGACTACCATTGTAAATAGGTGCCACAAACCAGAAGCGTAACTCTTTGTAAAACTGCCAAATCTATTAAAACAATTATTTGCTAATCTTTCTTTGTTTTTTTCGACTGGTTCTTGGTCGGTTTTGACATAAACTTAAGTACTTGACGTCTTCAGAGTTATTAAGCTTAGGTACTCTCCGCGTTTAGCGCGCACGTACACGAACTCGCACAAACAGCCGTGATTTTAAAACTTTTCTCTGTTTCTGCATGCTGAATCTTTGATATACAATTTTTAGCTTTATAAAATTGAATTAAATTATGTGAACCCCCATGCATTACAACCTCTGTGAAAACGTTTTTTGTAGTACAGTAATTTTTCAGATACAACAAAATGTTTCGCCACTCAAATTAAATTTATGTGTCGGAATCGTGTAATTCATTAGGGTAATCCGTTTGAAAGCACGAACTGTTCCAGTATTTGTTTATGCGCAACTATTTTTCTTAGGCCAATACTTTGAATAATGGCCTTATTGTACACTTTGTTATAATTGTAATAGGGAATTTAGTTCATGGACAGTATAAAATAAAGTTTTGATGTCTGTGCGAATGAAGGTAACGTTTTAAGTTCCGGTTGAAAGTAAAGTAATCATTTATTCCGTCACTGTTTAAGATACGTTTTTAACCTTCAAATATCGTATTTAGTAAAATTACTGAGCTTGCATCCGTTGCCTTAAGCAACTTTAATTCTTTCATTTAATGTTAGCATTAATTTGATTTCATTCGCATTGCTGCAACTTCTAGTTTAAGTTTTATAATTTCAAGAATTAAACAACACTTTTAAGGTGGGACGTGCATTTAAGTGTACCACAAACGCGCTTTTTTTTTTGTTTTGTTTTTTAACAAACAGCAACAACTATCTGTATCAACTTACCTTCTCAAGTATGCATTGTCCCTGAGCAGACAGCAGCCATAAAAAACAATAATTAAAAAAGTCGTCAAAAAGTTCCGTTTAAAGAAAATGCAAGTCCAGTCCGTGGAATTTTTTTTTCCAGCTAACCTTTTGTGGCGCGGCGTCGCAGTGAACAAAAAGCGCGCGAAAGTATAGCCTCGTTTTCGTTCTTTCCTCCAGGCCCTCTCCTCTGAAAAAAGTCTTAAACATCGATCCTCGCCAAAAGCAATTGAAATTAGAAGAAACTGACAACGCCATCATAAAGAGCATACTCTCAAGCCTTAGGCAAAATTTTCTTTTATTCCTACCTCAAATGGTTGTTGAGCAGGAAGCTGACAAACTTTTCAGTTAGATTTTCTACTGCCGCACTTTTTTAGGAAAAAGTAATCATGGCCATTTTTTAAAACACTATTTTTTAAACTACAACTTCGCTTAAAAATATTCTTGGAGAAAGGTTCTAGTAAACTTTAAGAGCGAATATTAAGCTTCGGTCCGTTCTGGTCACGTGACCGATGACGTCACAGCATTACAAATGTCAAAAATGTATATTTCATAAAAATATCTACCAATATCCAAATTTTTGTTTCCTCGCGTTTAATGCAACGCGAGATAGCACTTGTACCCAGACTCCCACTTTTTGAAAATTGTATATACCCCCCTTAATATTTATATTTTGTTCGGTACCCGGGCAGTCCGAAATTGCTCACACCATTGTGCTTCAAACCACGTTGACTGCTTTCTCAATAACAAAATAATTTCGTCACAGTGTGCAAAAACGCACTTGTGAGCAAAGTCACGTGACCAATGACGTCATCGCCCTTAGTCTTGTACAATAATTAGTTTATGGTAAGACTTATCTCTAGACAACGTGGGGGTCTTGCTGCCCTCAAACTGACCAAGTTATCTGGGATTGACGATTTTCCAGCTGCAAAGGATTCTGGGAAGGTTCTTATTATAATTATATATTGTTATTTAATTATTATTAGTGTTCAAACTTGACATCTATTGTGTGTAATGTAACAAATAACAATGTCAGAGTTGGAACTAGTAACATTAATTTATCTATTGTTGTTCTTATTTTTTACTTGATTATTTGATTGTAATCACCAACCAGAAGCGACTTTATTACTGTACAATTTCATGTCAATCACTTAGAGCATCGAAATGGAAGATTACGTTCAACCAGAAGCATATAACCTTGAAGCGATTAGGTCTGTCGCAAAGCTGGGGTTTATTAGCGCGCGAGATTAGCCAATCAGAATTTACTTCCTAATATGGATACTCGACATCCTTGCGTGATCGTACAGGGAAAAGCTGCATCGCAATGTAAACAAATGTCAACAATGCATTGTAAAAGAAAATTACAGTTTGTTGAGGTCAGGTTTGACCAAAGTGGGACGCTTATTCCATCTAAACGCCCTAGAGTGACTGCCAACGGACACCCCAAAGGCAACTTCGCGAAATTAGGAAAAGAACAACGCAGGGAATGTGAAATTGAAAGCGCTTTAAGTTCATGTAACGATCCGAGCGCAAATGATCAAGAATATTTGTCATTCCGGCAGCGAGGATATCGTTTTATCGCTCCGCGACCAGCCCAGCTATGTGCAGAACTGAAATAACCACAAGATGGCTAGTAACACCGTAAATGTCCTTCAATCGGAGACCTCAAACGTAGCCGGGAACGAAACGCCAACAAAGTCATCATGTATGCCGATCCATTCCGCTCATTCAGATGTATCCGATGATTGGATTCAGCGAGTCATAAAAATTATCTCTCGCAAAGCTCCAGGATTTCAATCCACATTGTGGAAGGCTGGTCACGGTGAAGTATGTATGGTTTCAAAAACTGACTTGTCTGGGTACGATCCTAACTTGGTGTTTGTGAGTGGTTGTGCTCCGGTGTGTTTACATGTTTCCTCGGATGGGAACTACGCCATTAAAGTAATCTTTCGTGATGCATTTAAAGGCACATTTAAGGATGAAGATGATTTTGCCTCTCTCCTTGATGTTATGAACAACTACAAAATTTGTCCTGGCCTGAAAACGCCACCAGAGGTCAACTCGGCTTTGAAACGGGCATGGGGTTTTCCCTTCCAAAGAGCGGACAGCCATAAATATTTGCTGTTACACCTACCTGGCAACAAAAAGCAAGTGCCTGGTTCCGCCCTCTTTGATGTATGTACGAATTGCAAGAAACTTTACCGGAAACTGAATAATATCGCGAAGAAACGTCGAAGTAACCGAAGAAATCGTGTGCTAAAGTCTTCAACGTGTAATTGGAAGTTCTTAAGCCCGAAAAGTGCGAAGAAAAGACTGCGTAACTTAACGGCGGATGCTCGACGACTAACGAAGGAGGTGGAAAGAAAAAATCACAGATGAGCACTCCAATGTTTTGCAAAAGATGTCAGATGGTTATAACTTCTTTGTTGGCTGGGCTGACTATGCCTGGGCACAACTATTAGGTATGATTTGCATTCTTTAAAAAAAATGAAATGTCCATTGTGACAGTTCTCTCGTTGACAGATTGCCTGTTTGGGATCTATTCTACACTCCTCTATAATATATTAATTTCCAGCTTCTATTTGCTCCTTAACGCACACCATAAATATTTATTGGTAGAGTGATTGTTACGAGACAAACATAAATGGACAGCCTTAAGAAGCAATGTACAATGTATGTACTTCACACTTGTTTTTTTTCCAAATCATTTGACAATTTACAGAACCAAACTTGACTGCTTCCAACCAAAAAGGGTTTCTTGCATGGCAAGTAACATTTCTTCAATCATATTATTCAATATTTATTGTTTATTTTGACCAAATAAATGTCAAAGCAATTGATATTTCATCATAACCGTTTTAATGGCAGAGGCAAGTTTAATGAGACTTAAAAGTCCAAATATCAACAACTCATTATTAAGAAGCTTGCTAGGTAATCCTAGTCTCCTTTGCAGCTGTTATTTGGGTCGTCATGCAACGCTCCTCCCACTAATGGCTGCTCACTTGAGCTTTGCATTCCTTTCCCTCAAACTGACCAATAAGGAGCAGGCTTCCATTTTCTAGAGACCTGATCCTAGTCCTTGTCTTGTTGTGTTTTTGGCGGCAAATATAACAAGAAATATGATTGGCACAGCTGCCAAGGATTACATGCATTTTATTGGTTCTCGATAACAGAGGGAAAGGAATATAGATCTCAAGTGAGCAGCCGTTGGTGGGGAGGAGTATTACGTGACAACCCTAATAACGGCTGCGAAGGAGACCAAGGTAATCCAAGCTACACGAAGAAGAATTTGAAAGTACAACAAAAATAATTTCATGTCAAACTTTTTCCCTCTTGTTATTTAATTTTTTTCCAAAATTAGAAGCCACTACCAAACCTTTTTACTGTCCCTACAGACATGGGATTTAACAAGACTAATGTATTATGGCTTCACGGAGTTCTGCGAACACTTCATAAGTAACTTCCCAGGCTACTACATATGGCCTCTCCGGTTAAATGGAAGTGCACTTGAAACAATATTCAGTCAGCTGAAATTCAGCATGAATGGCCAGTTGTCCAGTGTCAACTATTCAGCAGCCCTCACAACACTGAAGCTAAAACGACGCATTCATGGGTGGAGGGGAAAGTTTGTTTACAGAAAGACACCATTATATGTAAGAGAAATTTCACTTAAGAGAAAGTAGTATTCAAGTTTAGAGAAAGATATCTTTCATGCAGTGTATAATCATTGTAGCCTAAACAATGAATTGATAAGAAAAATGTTTTCATTATCTTGGAATAAAAAAAGGTACATGTATCTTTTGCATAAACAAACACCAGAGTCAGTATTATTGTACAATTCATTTTATTAGTAGGCCACATGCAAAAAGTGATGTAAATATGAGCAAATTAGTTGTAAACATATTCGTATAATTGAGGTACGATGTACGTACATGCAGTTATACTGTTAGGACCTGAGTAAGAAAAATGGTACACATATGCAGTTATAATAACTTGAGTAAGAAATGTTTTCAATAAAACAGTAACAAGTATTTTATTATGTAACAATTTGCTTCTTGTAACAATATAAAAAAGAACCATAACAATTGAAGATTGTCAGCATCAATTATTAAAATCATTAAAGAGTTATTTTCCCCAAAGGTATGTTGCAGTACATGAAGACACATTATGGCAATGGGTAACAAATGGTTAACTCTCAACATCATGACATATTCTACTAACGTACCCTGTCTGTCATACTACTCTGTCTACTATTCCACTCATAACTACACTAACATGATGTCTAGAGTTTATTTCTAAGCTGTTAAATCACAACTACAATTCCCTAGTGGTTTGGAACTCTCTCTTTCATACCATAAATCTGGATTTCTTACTCATACACAGACACACATACTTCGCAGAAATGCATGATTAAGGTTAAGCGATGATGAGAAACATTTGACTCTTCAAATTACACAAAATGTAAACCCAAACAGTTCCACTCTCATCTTGTGATATAGAAAATATTTTCAGGGAAAAAAAGACTAATATTCTGTGGTTAATGTCTTAAATGCATCTTCTGATTAGCTGGCAACCTTCAGCTTATTCCTTAACATAACTTGTCTGTCCTGTGTTTGTCTCTCATGATGTTCCTCAAGACATTTCTGTGCTCTAACAAATTCATTGCATCTGATGTTGAACATTTTGCGTAACAGTCTATTGTAAAGATCTAATTTCATACTTGGGGAAATTGTAATACCAAGGCATGTCAGTGCTTCATAAAATTTCCGCTTTATGCCACTGTCACTCATCACCTGTTGTTCGGCAACCTGTATCAGCCAATTTAATTATCAGTAAAAAATCATAAAACAATGGTAATACTTCTACTAACAATGAAGGCATTTTGAATAACCAAGATCACGCAAATATCTTGCACCTGCAAAATGTGTTGGTGTGTTGCAGAAGAGTTCCATTTACTGCAGCTGTAAAAAGGTAAGGTGCTAACAATAAAAAAAACCATATAACCACATTTGATGACAAGAAGCATATGCCTCTGTGCTAACCTACTGTATTCAGGTACTGATTGGTTTCCAATTTTTGAAAATGCAAAGGGGTTATGCACCAGTCAAAGTAAACCCTGAACTCCCCCCCCCTCCCCCGCCCCCACCACCCTGGGATAAAGGTGGGGAATGGTTCTGAATACTGTACAAAAATTGACAAATGTCCCACCATATGGAGAAATATTTTGTGGACAACAGCACACGTCCCACCCTCTAGCTGCCCTGTTGGATTCGAACAAATCCCTACTAATGCTCCACATCCCCCAAGACAAGAATGACAAACAAAACAAATGCCCCACATCCTTGGGGCACAAAGAGCTGCCAATGAGGTGATAACTCCCCACCAAAGCCCCACTTATGCTGGGTTGGGGTTTAAACTGACTGGTGCATTAATATCTCAAAGGGAAATACTGTGAAATGAAGTTAGGAACGGAAATAATGCTATTGATACTCAGATGCTTGTTAACAGACCTAGGGGTGATATCTTGCTTAAGTCTAAACTAACCTTGAAGAGTCTTCTGCCAAACAACTGATATCCATTTTGATTCTCAACCCTTCCGAATATACTTGCGTAAATTTCCGCAGGAAAGAAATAAGTTCCATCTTTAAAACAAGTAAGTTTCCTTCGTCAAGACTGTACAGAAAATTGGGGATGTTTGTCTTTTCGTGATCCTCCATTTTCTCAAGAGCGTCAATTTCCATGCATATCATATTCTTGAGACTCTGTTTAGATCTCGAAAGTTCTATGGCAATTTGTCGCAAACGTTTTTTCAGTTTCAGTGCCGCCGCAGAACCTAGCTTTAAAAGCGAAACATCGTCCTCAGAAATGTTAATACTCTCTCTAGCAACCATGACTGTACATGAAACTGTAGCTTCCTGACTCTCCCTCACAAACTTAAAACCAGCGATCACAACACTCTCCAGAATAGACGACACTATGTCTTTGCCGCGCGATGGAACCGCCTTCACTATTTCCTCCACATCTCCGTTAGCTAGCACCTGCCTGACAAATTCATACCACCTCACCTGTATTAAGGCATGCTTGTCAAACGAACCCTTAACTCTTTCGGAAAATAGATCAAAGAAATGATCATTACAACGCTTCACCAAACCACGAAACGGTCCACTCGCCTCCAGCACATCCACATTTGCGGCCGTATTGGAATTAAAAAAAAAACTGAAGTTTGCTCTAGCCTCTCTGAATATCCTTTCAACCACAGTCTCCTCCGGGAGCGCTTTCCCGGTTAGGCTAATCGATTTTATTTTTGCTCTGGAGAGCTTTTTGACGGACTCTGCGAGCTGCCGCCATTTTTTCCAAATGAATCTTTATTCCATATTTGGGCTAAAATGCATCTGTGCTTCTGATTGGTCGGCTAATAAACCCCAGCTTGTTTCGTAACATAACAGGGCAATTTAGACGCTTCGAGGTTATATGCTTCTGGTTCAACCAATAGGGTTACGTTCATTACAATATGTGAACATGTTTATTGTAATTTTGTGATGAAGTTATTCTTGTGAGTCTACTGAAGCAATATGAAGTCCAGTGAAGGGAATCAGTGTGGTCGATGTGTCTAGCGTGTGGGAATTTATGATCTTGAGACCTATTAGTTGTGTTGGCAGCAATTGAGTGATTCCCAACAGTCAAAATACAAATAGAGCCTCATGCTGAACAGATCAACAGAAACATAAATTATTTAATGGCATCTTGTATTTCATCAATGCCGACTGTTGGTTGTAAATTAATATAACTGTGTTCTGTTTTCAGTACTCTGGAGACTCTGATGACAAACTGTGGCTTTATGAACAAAATGAACTGCCCATCACAGGAGGCAAGGTACTGTTGTATTGAAGGAAATGTTTCAAATTCAATGTATTCCAAAATGCTACTGTCCATCATTATACAGCAAGCACGTTAAACTTTGTAATCAATATTATTTTCGTTAATTTGGTACCAAAGTCTGCAGTAACGAGATCAGTAATTTTTATCTATTTCTTAATGTAGAACTATTTTTAGCCGGGAAAAAGAAGTTTTTGCTAAAATCATGCATCTGCAGCTCTGTTGGAGACCTCTGGCTTGTGTATCTTTTGTTTGGTTTGCCTGTGGCTGGACAGTAGCTTGAATATACCTTCTAAGTTGAGTGTTTTCTGACAAAAATGAAACTGTTTTGTTTGAACTGCTACATCACTATATGGAAGTAAAACAAAGGTTGCAAGTGTGAAAACATGTAAATTCATGACCTTTGTGGCAGAGGTGCAGAT
>JAEMWC010000107.1:845000-1007500 GCA_016490735.1 Pachyseris speciosa | reverse complement strand
ATAACATCTACTCTCTTATTTTTTTCTAATTCAGGATCTTGAAAAAGAGTTTGATATGGTATAGAGCGTTTTTACATGACATCACGGCGGCCATGTTGGTGTCCCAAACTTAACCTCTGGGAATTGAACCCTATTTTAATACAAATACTTTCTTTTGTTTGAGTAAACTAATATGGCCAGGAGTCATGTGAATGAAAACGCTCTATAATGTAATGATCGTGAAGTCAACTAATTAGTTAATATGGTGGGGGAAACGAGAACAGTGGCTATGTTATGAACAGGTGATGACATTTTATATTACAGTTAGTTCTTATGTGACACTGAAGACTGTGATCTTGGCTGGCTCAAATAACCGTGAAGTTACTTGAGACTAACCATCTTTTAGTTTAATAATTAAACTGGACTGCTATTCTTATCAGAAGGGTTACACCAAGCAATTTTATTTCCTGGTTAAATCATAAAAGTCAAGTATATGTTCCTTGGATTGCTGCATTTCTAAGACTTTCTTAGGATTTGTACAAGGCAGGGAAGTTTCAAACCTGGACAGTAATGGAATTTAATTATGAATCCGGAATGGCAATTTTTAAAAACAACAGGGCTTTTTTAGATCGTGGAAAAAGGTGGTCTGAGAAAGTGACCTGAGAATGGAGAAAGGTAGGAAGGAAGGAACCAGTTGGTTTACTTAATTGTAGCAGTAAAAAGTAAAGGTCATTTATTAGTGACAAGTTTAAAATTTTTTCGATTTAAATGAAACTACAAATATTTCAGCTTGGTTAAAAGCGTTTTTCTCAAAAGTGTGGATATTTAGTATTTACGCGTATGTGTTGTTTCAATGTGCGATTTTCCAAGACGTTTCTGTTCAGACGTAACTTCGGTTTACAAATGGAAGATAAAACGCATTAGATTACGTTATTTAAAATTTTCCCCCAAAACGGTGCCTTTACTGTTACTCTTAACCTCAAAGCGTATTTACTGTAGCTATCATAATTGTCAGATTAAAAATATTTCACGGTCGCCCAAAGTAGTGAACTCTGGAAATTTTAAGATATACTGCCCTTAATTTGCGTCACCACTCAAATGATTAACTACGAGTAGCCCTTATTTTTCTCACGGATAGTAAAGGAAGCGAAGCACGCGAGAGCCCCTCGCGGGGGGCAATTTTCGCGTGCGCTTGCGTGTTTTGTTCGCTTTGCTACCGAGGACAAACTCGTAGTCCACTCAGAGAACAAGGATACCTCACAAATTAATGTGATCTGGTAAGCTGAGCCTCTCTTTGGGCACTAAGGCCACATGGTAGCGGGCATTAACCCTTAAATCTACCAAATCAAAGATTGAGCGAGGCCTGGTGCTCACCATTCATATGAAAATAAGTTTAATTTGCATGTGAATGAAAACCTATTTTCATATAAAAAGATGAGCACCAGGACTCGCTTTGAAAAAGAGGCCAAAGGTAATTCGGAAATGGCTTATTAGCAGCCATGGATAGCTTTGTGTCCATGGCTTACATTGCATATGCTTTTTTCTATTTGATTTTTGTGATATTTAATCATTTTAGCAAACATTTTATTTGTGAATAATGAAGAATCGTTCTCAAGTCGAATTACTCAGAAAAAGAATTTTCTGAGCCCCCAACGGGAGTCGAACCCATGACCTTCCAGATTACCGGTTGGACGCTCTAACCACTGAGCTATGGAGACTCGTGGTGAGCGAGGTCATACACTAGGTTCTTATGTGTGACACATGTCCTGCCATCTGCAAGGCTCAATATGTCGCCATGATAAATGTGAATATATATGATAAATGGAATGGAGACTTGGATAAAGTGTGAATAACGAAGAAGCGTTCTCAGGTCGAATTACTCAGGCAAAGAAAATTCAGGGCTCAGAAAATTCTTTTTCTGAGTAATTCGACTTGAGAACGCTTCTTCATTATTCACACTTTATCCAAGTCTCCATTCCATTTATCATAAAGATTTTATTATTTGAGGACGAATGGAGGTAACTATGCGTCCAGCCAGAACACGTATGCGATGATGTTATGAACGATTACGTTGAGGACTTTGCGTAGATTTCTCTATTGTACGCTAGTAGTTTGTTCGCCCCCCTCCCCACAATTGCAACTGACTCTTATTAGAGCGCTCTTATTAGAGTGTCGTAAAACCAAAACCATAGTAATTACTCTGACCAATCACAACAGACGTCAACAGCACAAGGAGCCAATCAGAATTCGGAATAATTAAAAGTAACTGGTACCAAGGGCGGAGAAATGCGCGCAAGCAAGTCACGTTTGATTTTGGTTTTGGATTGGTTGAGAAAATGGCACGAGTTTTGTCAACCATTTGCAAAACTGAAGTAGAGCAAAACAGAAGGTAAACGAGAATTGTTTTCGAAAATCAATTGAAAACCATTCTACTCCCGTCCTTTTTAGCATTATTCGAGTGAGGTTACGTCACCCGGATTGATGTTTTTATCTCGTGACTAGATTCCCTGGGTAAGACGAGTCAGTCAGAAGATATCAAGTGATTTTCTTGAGGGGTGACCACGTGAAACCAGAAATCAGCAGGACCTTTTTTAGCAGCTTTTCATGGAAACTGGAGAATAACTCGAACAAAAATTGACTCCAGGCATTTTTCGTGTTACATACAATCCATTTCTGTCAGCCACGTCTATCCCTTCAGAAAACTAGATAGAGTAGTTTTAAGACTTGACCAGTGTTTTTAGGTTTTGTTCGATACTATTTAATATGCAGCAAGTCCGCTTTTAACAAAAACAATCTACAAAATTACGCACTGGGTAAACCCAACTGACGTGGCGGAGAAGGACATTTTGCTACGTGGACAAGAGCATTGAGGCCAAAAATGTGGCTGGTAATGAGCAGATTCCTTTTTATGGATGTTTAAAACCAACAGCAATAACACTAACACTTGACAACAACAATTGACCCATGGAAGGAAGGGAGAACTTTGTTGTCGCGTTCATTTTCTTTCATGTAGCCCGGGACCAGATTTGTACTCAGTCGCTATTTACGTGTTTTGTGGGGAGAGGGAAATTGCTACAAGGATGGATTGAGGCGCGTGGGCTGTCGTGGGAAGTGGCGAACGCGTTAACTGCGGTTAAACGGTAACGCATGCGCAGTGCACTAGTACCCCGTCGCCGGACGCAGAAAATTTCCCCAACCTCGTACCAAGGGTCTTCGTTCCCCCTGACCAGCGGTTGAGAAACGATGGAAAGTTCCGATGTGGAAGTCCAAAAATATCGGACAGCTACGGAAGAAGATGCAACAACATGCACATTCTCCGAATGGAAACGAATCGAACAATAATCTATTCTTTTCTATGCTCAGACGTTTGACCGCTGTGGACCCAGCGCGTCTCAATCCATCCTCGCATCCAATCTTCTCTCCCCACAAAACACGTATGTTGCAACCCGTTCTCCTATCTGAATGCACTATTTAGCCAATGATCAATTCCTGGTGAATTGTGGGTAGATCAAGTCCTTTGTGGGGGCAAACGGTCAAAATTACAATTTCAAATTACGTCTTAAAATGGCCGTTTACCCCCACAAAGGACTGGATCTACCCACAATTCACCAGGAACTGATCATTAGCAAAACAGTGTATTATTATCTAGCTCGATTATCGTTAATTCTCAAATTGCTCTGAATTTTTTCTCTGAATTTACAATTATAGTTAATTTAGAACACTCAAAGTCTGAAGGTATAAATTCTGGGATGTCAACATATCTTTTTGTAAAAGAACAATCCTCAGTGTTTGGACAAGATTCGAACCGACGACTCTTTCGTTGACTAATCGTTCTTCTTAACCATTAGACCACCACAACGCTGGTTAGACAAATGTCAATTTTTAAACGTTATATAATTCATGCGCTTATCCTACATTTTAGAAAGTATTGGAAAGGGTCAATCACCAAACCTCAGCAAAAAGCTAACCATTTAAAATCAGCCCTTAGGCCTACTCACTATAGATCAGTGATATTCTATGCCAGACTCTAATAAATATCTAGTTATAGAATTCCCCGTCATCTTGTTCCTCAGTGGTCTAGTGGTAAGAAGCCGTTCCTACTAGCGGTGGCTCCGGGTTCAAATCCAGTCCAAATAACATGGCAACTTTTCATTATTTGTTCTTTTCTGACAAGTCCTGGGCCCGGGGGTCCTGGGGCACAGTGTTCTATATTGAACGATAATCGTCAATTCAGAGAGGAGATCATGTTGCAAGGACCTAAGGGACGCTAGTTGTCCAAGTTGAAATATTGACCTAGTGAAAATTGCCTTTTGACGTACCTTAGGGATAGCGGATACAACCAGATTTAAATTTATTTACACGTTTCTGGTTGAGTCAAATGCCCAGCTAACTATGTTGGAAATCTTGACCTGAACAACAACCAGTAGCCTGGTACTTTTCTCAGCAATAAAAGGTGGGAGGGAAGGGGAGGGGAGGGGAGGGAGGGAAGAGAAAAAATAACCTTCACTTTTTTCTCTTACGATGGCGGAACCTCCGGTGAATCTTTCACCGGGTGGATATGAAGAGGCATTTGTAAGTGAAGTTGACGAAGATTTCAAGTGTCCAATCTGCCAGTTGGCTATGAAAGATCCTTTACTGACAAAATGTGGTCACAAATATTGCAGAGAGTGTCTTAACGAAACCATCAGAAGGTTTGCCTTCCTTTACTCACGTTTTACTCAGTAGAATGCAAATTGTAGAATTTCATTGACGTCTTCATCTTTGGGAGAATGCCTACCGCAACGCAGTTTGGCAACTTAAACATGGTTAAGAGACCTTAAGAGACAGTGTGGACAGTAGGATTTTACTGCGGAGAATCGAACCATTCATCAGCCATTTGATCAATCCTATCAAGCGTACACGTATGTATATAGCTGGATTCACAGCGAGATGGATAGATGCGTCGCGTATCGCGTTTGAGGGTGGCCAGATTTACCTTAACCAAATTACTGATCATTAGGTAGTCTTGATTTCCCTCTCATCCTATCGCCAGATACGATGCATTTCTAACAAGAATACCCTGCAGAATGTTTTGATTTACATCAGCTGCTGCTGCTGCTGCTGAAATTCCGTTTTTGTCTTTGGCACGCGCTTTATAAACTTAAGTACTTATTTCTATTTATTCTTCTATTCCCACAGGCAAGTTAATGCCAGACAAACGCCTTGTTGTCCAGTAGATCGAACCGAGCTAAATACAAAAACGGTACGTGCTTAATACCTGCTATAGTGACAGCAACTTGACTACTCGCATAGTCTCCCCGACGTCTCCTCGTTTGCCGTTATTTCTATCACATTGCATCCAAAGCATACCCGGATAGAAGTGATTTAAGTTTATACCTCCGAGTTATGAGGTCTGTAAGTTTATTCTCCAAAAACCTCGGGCTTGATTATCAACCGCTTTTCAGGAAACAAGTCCGCACTCCTGGCCTCCTAAGAACAGAACCAGCATGTATTTGATGAGTCAAACTGTTATGTATTTCTGTAGGATATTTTTCCTGACAAAGCCACCGAAAGGAAGATTCTCTCCCTGATTATCAAATGTCCATCTGAAGGTTGTAAGTGGACTGGCGAACTGAGGTCAAAACACGTAAGTTGAGATACTTGCACATGAAGATTATTTTAAAATATACTTCATTATGCAGCAGCAGATCCGGGAGGCGGCATTGTTTATTACATTTTTTGATCATAATACGCACGCCAGCTTTACGCTTAAGTCGGCTAATGTGTCTCTAGCTCACTAGTGGTACACCCGTCGAGTCAAGGAAGCTATTCACTAACAGGAACATCAACAGGAACATCAACTGAGATAGCGGAATCGAAGGGTGCGTTTGATCAAGAAATACAACAGCCGATCGGTACAGGCAACAATGCAGATCGAAACGCATCAATTACAGCCAGACACCGTAATACAAATGGTGACGGGAAACCAGTCGACCTTATCGCCTGATTGGGGCTGAGCAGTCTAAGCATGGCGACCGTATATCTACTGTGGCTCATATACAATTTTTTAAACTTCAACTTGAAACTCGGATTTTCAATCCAAAAATCCAATTTTTGTAATTTCGGAAAGTATAACCCTGATTTTTACTCAAATAAATCCGATTTCTATGTGTCACCAAATTTACAATTCGGATTTTTATTGCAAAATCGGAGTTCTATTTACCGCCAAATTCACAACTCGGATTTTTACTGCAGATCCGAGTTCTATTTAGCACCAAATCTATAACTCGAATTTTTATTGCAAGTTCACAACTCGGGATTTCTCCAAAAACTGACAGAACAAATGTCACGTGACTTGAACAGAGAGATCTCAGTACAAAAGGTAAGTATTTTCTGATATTTGAGTGTCATTTTCGCTATTGACAGACTTGGAGTAAATTAAACATACAGCTATATCAAAATTATCATGCCATGATCTGCATCATTGCAATATAAATAAAATACTTGAGGGATATTACACGGCGGTGAGGACTATGAAATTAACCATACTTTACGAACGAGCGCAATGAGTGGGTAAAATATTCCTGGAATATTGTTTTTACATTGAGAAAATAAAATTCACAGCCACCGTGTAATTTTTTTTGTTATATAGGCAAAGAACACCAATCACAAATATTATGAGTCGTGAATTCTTGCAGCTGCATTGTGGGTGCATGGAAGTTTTGCGGTTTCTCTCACTGTCTTCTTCACTTGCAAGGAACTCCACCCTTGAATAAATTTAAGTCGTATGAACTTTCCTTCTTCGCGTTAGCATTTTCCTGTTCCTCAGTGAAGGATTTTACGTCGCCTTCAAAGAACTTCATGAAACTGTTACTCGCCATTTTGCATAAGCAACCGGCAAAAAACGTGAAGTGACGTCATCAGTATCATCATTTGAGAGGATCTGGAAAATACGTCACTCGGGTCCGGGATGAAATTTCGTATGAATTTTACGAGTGGTGTATTTTCCTGTAAAATACTCTTGTCTGTATGATAAAAGGAAACAACTTACCAAATGACCTCCCAGTAGTAGATGTCGTGTGTATCGGACAAACCCGTAACCAGGATTTTGGGTGCGGGAGTGCAGTGGGACAGCCACCGGAGGACCGCACGGGGTGGGGGAGGGGTCGGGTCGGGTTGGGGGCATCCTCCCCCTTTGGAAAAATCTAGCTTAACTAAGACTGCATTCCAGAGGTTTTGAAGGTAGTCTGACACGAAATCAGGCAGCCAAAAGCAAAATAGAAAGTACTTGCATAGATCCTACACGGAGAGACAATTGAGCTACCTTTATAGCATCAAATCGTAATTACAGTCAAACCTCGGGGACCGGAGTAATAATATCGAACCCAGTAATAAATCAACTGGGATCGACTACCCGTACAAACCTGAATTGTTCAGGCTTTATTTTCACTGCTGCTTAAGTAGTGTTCATAACTGCGATGATCATTCACATCTTCATAAATCAACTAACTCGTCCTGTAGTCCTGTGAGGTAGTGGACGTGTACCTCTAACGTTGAGGACGTAGATGTGAATCAGAGCCAGTGACGACAGCCTCTTTTAGCTTGTTAAGTTTCTTTCTAGCATTCTGATTAACTTGTGCAGCCGTCTAAAGGTACAAGCACTTCTTTCTCATTCGCAGCTTGATGGTGGTATGGTGAGCACCTTTTCAGCAAGACATAAAGATTTGCTGGATACATGTCTCTATCGCACTCTTTCTAAGGTTTTGAACAACTGCTAAGTGTTATCAGAAACAGTGATTCAATTTCAAACGGTAAGCGTTGAAGATTTAAGCACCTTGTTGCATATATATGATAACACAAGGAAAGAGATTATTGCTATGATGGAGAGTCTCGATGTAACCGAGGAAGAGCTGCGAGTATCTTGTCATAGCCGCAGAGTTCGCAAATTACGATGATGTTTTGGTTTATTACATTTCACAAGGCTCGATTTCTTTTGTCATCATCATCATCATCATCATCATCATCATCATCATCATCAACATCATCAGTCCTCCGCACCAAATGGTGCATAGGGCCTCCTAAAAGGTTTCCGTGGCCAACAAAGGCTCTTGGGGACAGGTGGTCAACCCATGGCTCAGCCGCCACCCAACCCTGAAATGTGTGTGAGGGCAGATCACAGCACCGCGAACTATGCTCATATTGAATAATCCCCACTGTCTGGGGGGTGGGGGGGGATGCTGGGGCAGCTTTAATTGTAAAGGGGGATTGCGGGACGGATATTCCCCTGACATTTCCCAAAAAATTGCAAACAAAACCCACAGCAAGGCAAGAAAAGATGTTTATTCCACCAGCTTTAAGTAATTCTTACATTTTGAATACAACTGAGCATTTTGAATTTTTCCATACGTTCGTCTTTAATTTTTTGCGCAGAAATTTTTCAGCACGCGGCAAAGAATTACAGACAATTGTATGGAAAATTTTTAAATGCTACCAGCGAAGGTGTGTCCATACACATTGGCAAGCATAATCCTCTGCCCTGTAACTTCAGTTCGCATTTCATACATTTTCCAGAGCTAACGTTTTACGACAATTACTTGACATCAGATCCTCACACAAACACTAAATTTTCTTACGCTTTGCCCTCCTGCCAAGATGGCGTCTTAAGCATTGCTGAGGTACATGCTAAACCGCGCGTTATCATTACTACCTCGCCGGAGGCGGTTCAGTCGCTGTCACCTCGTCAGCCTTACTGCTTACATTTAACAAGCCACTAAAACTGTTCTGTGTAAGAAGCAACTCGTCTTTCTCTAATGTTGGAATGAATGAACCTTTGACACGACGCAAAACCATTTTGTGTTGTACGAATTTACCGCATGGAAGTCCCAGTGCGTACCACACATACGAAGAAATTCCGGTACACACATTGAGCAAAAGCCTTTGTTTATCATTGGCGTATCAACCTTGCTCAATTTGAGTGTAAGCCGGTTACTTTTAGGCATCTCGTAGAAACGTGACTTATTCACCGAGGGCGTAATAAATCGCGTATCCTTTCGTTGGCTAAAAATAACCCTAGCCTTACTTAAGGACTGTTGATCGGATGGACCACTTGACTACAACTTCATTTCCAAATTATACGCTGGCTAGTTTGGTTTTTCAATTCTCTAGGCGGACACGGGAGGTGGACCTCCACAGCCCGTGAGCGTATGAATTCGTTGGTAAATACAACTCGAATTTTACAGTAGAAATACGAGCTTGTAAATACAACTCGGATTTTTGTGGTAGAAATCCGAGTTGTGAATTTGGTGGTAAATACAACTAGGAATTTTCGATAAAAATCCGAATTGTAAATTTGGCGATACGTACAACTCGGATTTATTTGGTAAAATTTGTACTTTCTGAAATTAAAATACATATATCCTGGGAGAAGCCCAGTAGCCAATTTTCTCTCCAATTCAAATGTTTCTCGTTCTCCCTTCGTCTTCCCTTTCATACAGCATGAGAGTTTGCACAGGGCCGGATAGAGCTACCCTCCGTGACACTCAAAACTGAGAGCCGTTACGTTCTTGATTTGTATGGTTGTAAACAGTGTCCTATTTCCTGATACTTCCTGTGTATTTACTAAGCGGTAGAAAGATTACAAAACTTCCAGGAATTGCCTGGAACCTACATAAAAACGCCTTTGAATTGCATTCCTTTTGCAGGACCATTTCGCGTCTTGCCCAAAGACCATCATTTCCTGCCCGTATGCCCAGTTGGGCTGCATAGCAAAGGTAACAGTGGTGTGAAATATAATAATCATAATCATAATCATAATCCAAGAATTTATATAGCGCCATTTCCATGAGCTCAATGGCGCTTTACAATAACCGTAATTCCAAAAAAAAAAGAAAAGAAAAGAAAAGAAAATACATTTGAATTATTAAAATTAGCTAAGGAAAATATACACAGTTATACATAAATATAGATGACATTAGTATAAATCCACTCACATACTATCACGAATCCTACGATCACTACCTATCCAGTGATAGACAGTGCATGAGTAGCGAAAAAGGCCGTGCGGATTTTGAACAAAAACAAAAAGAATGGCTGCTCGGTTTTGCGATGTCTCGGAGGAAGAAGTGGAAAAACTAAGTAATGATACAATCCCAGAAAAAAAAGAGAAACAGCAAAAGACGGGATGAATAAATTTAAAGCAGTAAAAGATCAAGAGAGTCCAAGACACCGCTAGCGCACTTTCCAAGTAAATTTTAACCACCCAAAAACTGTCCACAAAGCTCCCATATCCATCCCGAAAAAAGCCTCACGTCCTCCTTTATCTCCGCCCTGGGAATAATGACATCTCTAAGCAGAGTTTATTACTGGTCAGATGTCCACAAGTACGAAGTCGGCGGTGAAGGTGGCTTGTTTTATAACCTTTTTCATTGGTGATTTGAAAGAGTTTATAATAAATTCAAACACAAAATCAGAACTAAACAAAACATATACACATAACACACAAACAGTTCTCCATTGTTTTTTCATCTTTGTTTCGGAAACACTTTCAAAGTAATGATGGTGGAGAAGGGCGCCAGCTCCGGAGTTTTGGGGAGACGGAAACGGTTTTGACAGTGTTTTAGGTATCGACAGAATACAATACGAAAGTAATGGGTGAACCCTTTAAGAACTATTGATTACTTTAACAAATTTTTTCTTATAGGTACAGCGAAGAGATGTTGAATCCCATCTTGAATCCACGATGAGACACCATCTTGACTTAGCTTGTCTAAAGTTAGCTGCTGTTGAAAATAAGCGAAATGAGGTGTACACATGGAAGATCACCAACTTTAACGAAGCTTTTAGAAGAGCAAAGACGGAAGAGCAGGCTGAGATAGAAAGTTTTCCATTCTCCTTGGGAGGAGACTACGGCTATAGTTTTAAGTTACGCATGTATCCAAATGGCATTGAGGAGGGAATTAATACTCACCTATCATTAGGAATTAGAGTAGTAAAAGGTGAATATGATGCCATATTGCGATGGCCTTTAGATAAATCATTTAAGTTTACGTTGATAGATCAACAAGAAAAATCATATGACAGGCAAGACGTGGTTTTTTGCCTTAGAGTCTCAAATTCTGGTTTTGAACAATGTCTCTCGAGGCCTGTGACAGCGGGAAACCCAGGCGTTCTTTACAATAAAGTCATATCGCACAATGATCTTAGGAAGAGGCGCTTCATAGTAGACGATACTTTGTTTATTCAAGTCCAATTAGTCGATTTACCTAGCTAAGTTGTGAATCCAAAAGAGCACACGTGACCGAACAGCATACATTTGAATATTTTTATCAGTTGTATCTTGATATCTGCAAGTATCTATGAGAGGCTGTTTTGTTGGCTCGTATTATTTGTATGCTATGGAGTTATGTCAAAACTGTGCTTTACCTAACAGCTATTGGTACAGTTTGTAGTACTCTCTGCAGTTACACAACAAATATAACCAAGAAATAAACAGACGAACGTTAGCTTACTTTAGTTGTAGCGAACTTCTTTAGGATGTAATTAAAAGCAAATTGCACAGAAAAACAAACAGCATCATTTGATGACTGATGATATCGGCCGGTTTCTTCGAAAAACGTGCTCTCCCTTTGTCAGCGCCATTGGTTCTCAGTTCCTGTCCCGAGCAATAAAAACATACTTTTCGCCTCTTACTCTCCAATTTAGTATGCCAATTTGGTAACAACCGGATTTGACCACGCCTGGGGTTTGACGGTGTGGCAATATATTTTTTCCCCGTATCTAACATTTAGCTGGTCATATTACCATAATCTGCATAAGTCCTTCCGCGCTCAATGTCGCATAGGGGGCGTTGCCGCGTAACTGTCGTTATATTCGGCCGTATAATTTAGTGTACGAGTTACACTGAACCTTGTTAAGGTGTTATTTTTAACTGTAGGTTATAAATATTCATTTGTTTGGTAGCCATTTTAACAACTCCCGTGTAATGTTGTAGCCGACTAACTTTATCTTCATTCATTTGTATGGCCAAAAGGAATAAAGCTTTACCTTATTTTACTGTTGTTTACTTATTGTTGATCAGTGTTCGTGACTAACTCAAGATCTCTTTTTTGAAAGTTGGTTACCGAACTGACAAGAGTTAAGAAGGCTCAGTGAAAATGAGACATGCATTAGCCAAGAAACCCTTTGGAAACCAAGGTTTAAATACGGACAAGTTTCTCATATACGGGACATTCTTACCTTTACTCTGTTTAATGGCTAACAGTCCTCTCACTAAACGCATGTAACACCGTTTAGTTTATTGGTGTCAAACGTGTTATCAAATGCGTTAGTAAATGCCAGTAGCATTCTGCCCCCCTCCCACCCCACCCCAAGTCAATCTCCGGGCATAAGCATTTTCTTTGCGTGGCAAATTCCTGAGGGTGTGGACAAATAAGCCAGTCCCCCTCCATCTCACTCGGGTTCAGAACGTATTTATTTTAGAGAGCTTTGTTATGGTTTTCTTGAGGAAACAGTCACAAGTGCTTTCCGCAACGAAGCTTTACTTCTGACATAAAATATCTGAAATATGCCTTTCACACTATGGCGCCATGTTACTACAATTACCAAATCCAGTTTATTTTTTCTTTCTTATTTAAATTTGTGAATGATGTATATGTAATGAATCATATATGAACTGCGGAAATGAAATCAAATGAAGAATGATCCTCGCAATTGTGAACGCAATTTATGCAATTGCGAAAAGAAGCCTGAAAAAAAAAATGCAGGATTTCAAGGGGGTTTGAACCTGTGACCTCGCGATACCGGTGCGATGCTCTAACCAACTGACCTATGAAGCCATTGACATTTGATTTCATTTCATCTCCGCAGTTCATACATGATTCATTTCATATACATCATTCACACTCTTCTCTATCACGGGAAGATACGAACCCACAATTGACCTGCTCCCAACGTCAGTGGCTTCATAGCTCAGTTGGTTAGAGCATCGCACCGGTATCACGAGGTCACAGGTTCAAACCCCGTTGAAATCCTGTATTTTTTTTTCCAGGCTTCTTTTCGAAATTGCATAAATTGCGTTCACAACTGCGAGGATCATTCTTTATTTGATTTTATTTCCGCAGTTCATATATGATTCATTTCATATATCACTCACACTCATTTCTTTCACGGGAACATATGAACCCATAATTGACCTGCTCCCAACATCAGTGGCTTCATAGCTCAGTTGGTTAGAGCATCGCACCGGTATCGCGAGGTCACGGGTTCTAACCCCGTTGAAGTCCTAAATGTTTTTCAGAAAAAAAGCAAAACAGAAAAGATTTTGGTGCTTGTAGTCGAATGGCAATTGTAAAAAGGCCTCTTATCTACCGCACGGTCTGCGGGAATCATCTCTTCATTGGCATTTTACTCATTATGTTCTGGGTACCAAAAACCTCAGAGGCGTTTTCTACCTGAGAATCATGCAGTGACTACTTTGCGCTGACACGGCTGAGAATAAACCCAGCCACTGCTGACGACTATTGGCTTTAAGACATACATTTACAAGTTAAGCACTTTACTTAAACACTCTCATAACGTCCACTTTTTTCGTGAGCCAACTTTGGAAAACCACTCATCGCTTTTATCTTCAGCCATAGCCTAAACGAAATGAACAAAGAAACAAACAGGTTTGTAAAGAATAAGACTGTCAAAAGTCGTTCTATTGGGGAAATAAAGTCGGAGGCTGTACTCACCTTATCCAGAAGCTTGTCTCCTTCTGGATCAACTTTGGACAATTCTCTGAAAGCTTCATCGCCGACGAAACAAATCTCATGCCCGTCCTAAAATGGCACATATAAACATTTCTTTGATTTGAAGCAAGAAATAAGTGAATATAAAGGAGCTAACAAAAACACACATTGCTGACAAAAGTTTCATCATTTTATAAGATAAAGCATTATTTCAAGTACTGACTAAAAAGTGACATTAAAACAGCTAAGTTTTAGCTCAATATTCAGGGGCACCCAACGACAAGTTTCGGTGGATATCTGTTCGGTGGAGGGTAATTCGCCTTGGCCTTTCGGCGTCGATTAGAGAGTGCACTCGGATTTTCGTAACTGAAACGTGACCTAAAAGATTCGCAATTAAGAAATCATAGCCCCTGAGCCGTTTTCGGAAAGGATAGGATAGGAGGAATTTTATCCATGCACCAATACTTTTTACTTGGCTTCTCTTTGAAATCTCAAATGTAAGGATGACATGCTTCCATAAAAGAGCAAAGTCCATGAACAACGTTGTCAAGTGACCGGACATATTCTTTTTTTATATACTATTAAATGTACATCGCAGGTGCAGCCTTAACGCTGCCACCTTGCAATTTTCACTAGCAACACAAGGAATCCATACACAATCAGTTTGAAGAAGAAAACTGTGAATGAAAAGGTTTTGTTACCGGATCAGCTAAGATGACAACTTCCACTGTCGCCTTTCCTGGTGTATCTAAACTGACAAGAGGAGTCAGTATCGTGTGGCCAGCTTCTTTGATTTTACTTTCAATGGCTGGTAACTGATTGCGTGGACATGAGAATGCAATTCGTCCAAATGCTGTAGCATGATCCACTGGGTGTCCAAGATGAATCAATTCAAGCTTGCACTTTTCTGTATCATAGCCCAATAATGCTTTCGTGTCTGTCTGTTCAAATACAGTCATTCCCAGCAAGTTCTGCCAATAGTCTACAGAATTGGTGAGGTTTGAAACTCCAAGGGCGACTTTTGTTACAGGGTCTGGGAAGAGAATACCGGTAATATCAATCACTTCAATGGTGAAAAGAGCTTTTTGAGATACAGTGCTAACCAATATGAATTTTCTGGGAATCTTTTATTTTAAAGGGACTATGTCACAAATTTCAGCATTAATTAAAGAGCCACAAGAGATGTTTGTAAAGATTTGAAATCCAAAATAACACTTCTTTTGTTTAAAACTGCTCTACTAGTGCAGTGAAACTATAAATAAGGGCACTTGGAAATGGATTGTCAGGATGGAAACAGATTGCAACTTGAAAAAAGCAGGCCACTGTTTTTCTGATAAGAGCCATTATAAACCGATCACACTTGGTTTTTCTTTCAAGAATTAACTTAAAAATTAATATTTTTCTGTTGGAGTGAATAAAAATGCTTGTAGTCTTGATTCAACCCAAATTTTGGTCCAAGACAGAAAAATACCCCATGACATAAACCCTTTAAGTGTTGTTTCCCCATCAAGTTGCATAATCAAATGAAAGGCACTGAATTGTTCAATAAGGATTACAAGAAAGTTCATTAATTAACTGAATAAAACGTTCTTGGTCTTGCCAGCATAAAATGAATAATTCATTAATATTTTACACGTGTATTATCACCCTCAATATCCTTCACATCTAGTGGTGTATAGAGTGGATTGACATTTACCTAATAACCCATTGTCTATATATTTTGTAGTTCACATTTGTTTTTGGTTTTACAACTGCTTTCCTTCCTGTAGTTTAATTTATAGCATAAAAATCGAAAAGACAAAATAAGCAAAACAAAATAAATAATCAGACTGATTTAGTCAAAGCTCACTTATTAGAGCGTGGGTACTTATTCAAGGAAATGCAATATAAGCTAATCATTTGAGTTACCTCTGGAAACATCCTGATCGACCAGTGTAAATTTATAGCCACCAGGAGCATTGACTGTGATGCAACCATCTTCTTCTTCTGTGATGGGGTAATTGTGCCGTTTTGCATCAGCGACAGCAGCCTTAGAGTGAACTGTAAGACCCTACAGAAAATAATACCACAAAGTTACACCAATGATGAACTTGCAGAGAACATTTTGAATTCATTTACTAAAACAACAGTGTCATTTAGGCATTTTAAATTTAGTGAATAGAAAAAACATAGTTGTTTTGAAATTTCCAGTACCTGAAAGTCGTTTCCCAGTTGATATTCTTTGATGCCATAGTTGTACGTCAATTCAACAACAAAGTGGTCATCCTCAGATCCAAACCCAGCCATAGTTTTACTCCATTTACCATCATAAGGTCTTTAAAAAAAAGATTACAAAATTGAACAGTGACACATGGAAAATTAATAATTCAGAGAGTGACCATGTTTGGCAGATGCCCAGAAACTCAAGCAAAAATAACAACACGATCATTAGAAAAACTTTGTCAGCAAAGGGGACAAGAACATTTGTATTGTAGGAAAAGTATGAAATCCACAGTATCAATAAAATTATTGTAATTTATATACTCACCCATTACATGATGCTTTACATCCCTCTTCAAATTCTTCATGACGCAAAACCTAAAAAGGAAATACAGAATAGTAATCAGACAAATGTCCAGAGCAAATCACTGGCAAAGGGTTCATCTAACACCAGCTTACCAGATTTTATGAAATTAAAGTAAGCTGTCTGATCCCATCTGATGACTTAGAACAACTTTCTATGCATAATCTATAGTTAACAACAGAACGCTGCATGAATGTACATCAGACCAAGAAAACTCAAAATGCAGCTGAAGACTTTGGAGTTCAACAAAAATCAGTAATAATTAGGGTCAGACCATTACAAAAATCCAGAGCAGGGGAGGGGGGGGGGGGGGGGGGGGGGGTTTGGTGCATGAATGTTTTTTGAAGGCCACTTGTCTGCAGGATTTTTTTTCCTCTCCATGAATGTCTTTTTTTTTCTTTTTTATTATCATTTTGCAACACCATACATACATACAATACTACATACTGTTACCTACATAACAGTTCACAACTCTACACCTGCACTGCTTACAATTACAAATTATACGGTACGTTACTTAAAAAACTGGAGTACAATAATTATTAGCTACAATACTTAAAATACATATAAACTTTTACATGTTCGTTACTTCTGTTCGTTATAATTAATAAACACAATTTCAATCTAAAAATATCCAAAGGATTATTTTACATTATTATAGTATAGATAATTGCAACTAAGTCTTAATACACATTTTTACTTTTATTTTATCTGTGTTTTGTTTCATTTTATTTAATTCTACTTATCTTTGGTGAAGGAGAAAAAGAACGAGCAAAAAAACAAAAGGAAAATATACCACATTTTTTAGGTACCACCACTTGCAGGAATTTCTTTTAGACAAGTTTCCCTTGCATTAATTTTTTTTGGGAATTATCACCTTCTCCAGTTTTTTCTAATGGCCTGTTCCTTAGTAATTACTGAACAAAAATTTATACTCAACTTAAAGGCTTTGATTGTTATCGATTTCCAAAAGCAATTCATTAATTACTATTTTACTTAAGATTGTTAATTTTATTTATTAAACTATTTCTTACTTTCAGTGATTGATACCACTGGGAATTAATGTTTTGAGAGGATATAATCACATATAATATTTAATTCTGTTTGTATATCAGTTTCTGTCTTCTTATGCATGAGTGGTTTAGAAGTTGTTTAAAGAACTAAAATCCAAAATGCACGTTTGAGGAAGACACCTAAGGTTATTTAAGCTTAAATTTAAGACTAATTTACCGCAGAGCAACATAAGCTTAGGCAACATAAGCTTAAGCTTACATAAGTTTTTTAAATGTTAAAACCTGTCCAGGACTAGCTATGTCAACGTGCTCAAAACGATTAATTATTATCTCTTACCTTCATACCAAGAATTTCACGATAGAACTTCATGGTTTCGTTTCTATTTCCAATCTTGAAAACAAAATGAAGAGCCCTTCGGAGAGACATTTTTCCTTCTTTCCTCACATAAAATATGTTGCGTGACGTGCGTGACATTCAATGCTATATTATGCGCAGGGGATTATGGGAGACAATGACACAAGCAGTTTACCCAACAACCTGGGGTGATACCGCGAAGGATTCAGAGGATTTGCTCCATATCAGGAAGAAAGCGAGCTTTCGCGTTAAAAATCTTATAGAACACTTGCCACAAAGGTGGCAGCGAGGACGAAATGTGTGATGTTTCCACTCAACAAGCTGTATGTTCCTGAGAGTCTGATATGAGGCTATGGGACTCTGGGCTATGGCCTTAATTTATCGGGAATTAGTGTTTTTAAGCAAAAGTCTTCAGCCATGCATACAAGCAACATTTGCACCTCTCCTGTTTTTAAGAACGTTCATATACGCTCTATTCGGTCCATTTGTACTACATAAAAAATGCATTCCTCGGCCTTGTTTCTGTTGCCTTATCAACACCCACCTCAACCTGGAGATATGAAATCTGGAAATTTTTTTGGGGCCCCAAGTGCCACGATTTACCCATCCACAACCACAACAAAAGCTATGAAAAGCACACCTCCCCACTACCGTCCTTCCCCCCCCCCCCCCCCCCCATTCAGCCCCTCTCCAACGGCAACGATGACAAGAACGCATCACAGTGCGACCTCTATTAAGCGGCCACCCTAGGGAGTTTGAGAAGTGGCCGCTTAACAGAGGTCGGCCGTTTAATAGAGGTACAATGTAAATTGAGTAGAAATGGCATTCAACGTGATTTATTGACTCTATAGAGCAAAATGCTTGTTGAAAAGTGAAGATACATTCAAAACTCATTGTAACAAAACACCAAATGCCCTGTATTGGCGCATTTCCAGTCCGTGTTAAGTTGTACTGTACTTCTAAAACAAAGGGCATGCGACTTGAAGTACAGTACGAGTGTTGCCTATGTGCAGAAAAATGTGCTAATCTATGTAACAAAACCACGATTCTTAGACCTTTTTTTACACGAACAGTCTGTGTAAATTCTACTGTAGTTCAAAAACTTGACGGACGATTTACTTAAAACAATCGGTCACTGCTGTTAGTTGACGTTGTGGAGCGCGAAGTTGTAAAGAGAAGATCAAGGCAAGGTCCGCGTAGCCATGACACTGGGAAAGATTTGCTCGTGTATGCATTTTGCGGCTTATGACATGTCATCACCGAAACGGGACCCCAAATCGCCTTTATCCGGGAGATTTAGTGAGCCGTATGGGAAACCGAGAGATTCGTTCCTTATTGGGATGCTCTTAGACTCATCGAAAATGAGGCCTGTTTAGATGGCTATATCTGTACTTCATGCCAACATCATACAAAGCACACATTCTTAAATGGCAAACTGCTTTGAATACTTGAATGGACTCCATTTTAAACCTGTTATATAAACCATAAAAATACTGTTTTTTTTTTCAGTGAGTGTTAGTAGAAGACATACGCTTAACAGTCGCCTACTTGATTCTTTTTATATTGGTAGAAAAGGACCACTTCATGAGTGTCAGTTTTGCCATTGCCTTAATTGTTCATACTAGATGCATGCCCCATAAACTTCACTCAGATATTTTCAGTACACAGACCATGCTGATGAGAACGGAATGGAACGCGTTTGGGTGCAACCAATCACCACATCCAGGTCACTCAAGGACTACAGAGGTGAATTGAGAGACCAAATTGTCTTTGAATTATAGGGCTCATAATCGACCTAAAAGCGATTTACAGGGCAAACTATGTTTCAAGTGAGGGGCGGTACATATATTCCCTCACCCATGAAATTATGTCATTGATTTATCCCTTTTTACTGTCCCGTATCCCTAAGCTTCTAACAAGGCCAGATTTCCTATGATTTATTTCTTCCTTTTCTTGGTGACCGATTAACCACGATGGTTACCATACCAAATGAAGTCAAAATAGAAACGAGAAAAACAAAAACAATACAAACAAACGGACGAAAAAGCGTGCCACGGACGACATTTTGTGGTTGTTCAGTCCTAGGGTATTTTTAAAACTAGTGGTTCCACATTGGAAGTGATGTGCTGCCCCATACAGACACTTTTGCCTATATCCAGTCAAGTCTTCAACTTTCAACTTTCAACTTTATTTCAGTAAAAAATAGGCTGTGCTCTAGCGGACTCTGAGGCGACTAACGTTTGGGTGAACTCGGGCGACTGCGAAAAATTATTTGTGCGCCCGGCCGGGCATTCTTGCTTGAAGTCCATTGTGCAATAAAACAGGCCAAATGGCGAGCATGCGTGTGGGCATTCTTGCTTGAAGTCCATTGTGCAATAAAACAGGCCAAAAGGCGAGCATGCGTGTGACAAATAAAACATTTGCATCTTTCAACTTTTAGTTCGCGCTTGCTGATGCGGTTATTGCCTTAATTATCATTCCTGACCACGTAGCACTTGGCCCACGCACCTGAAAGTCGTAGCTCTCATCTGTTCTTACGCACTTATGATGAGATCGAGAGCTGAGACTAAGAGCTAAAAGCATTTTTATTTTCTACACTCGTTTTTGAATCGGGCTACATAAGTAACAACATGACTCACTTTCTGCCCAATTACATTACCTTTGTTTAAACATTGTAGATATACATGTTAAAACAGCTTTACAAATTTATAGAGCTCGGGATATATTTGCTAGTCATTCTGAAAGAGTGATTAAAACTACACCAGTTTTCAGATATTCTACTGATGCCACTTAAAAAGAACATATGCACTTAAAAAGAACATATGCATGTTAAGAACGTTTCAAGCTCGGTTCAGCCTCAGCTCGAAGATAAGACGTTCTTATATACATAAAAAAAGAGAGTGTATCAGTCCCTTGGGTTCGAACACTAAAAATACTTGTTGGAGCGGAAAATCTATTCGAGAGTTTTTGGCAAAGGACTCCTGGACTTGAAACTCCAATCGACGTTACACGAGCGTTATATACACGACACTAGAGAAACAAAATGAGGTTGGACACCCCGGCGAAGTAGAGCAAGGATAAAGTAAATTTGAGTAATTTGAAGCTGTCAATGGGTTTATTGATCGGAGTCAATACGAGATTGATCGCTCCGAATTGGAAGTGACTGAGGAACAGAAGGGGTAGACCACCGAAGCTAAAATCAGGAACCTATCGAAGGGACTGGGGAGCAGGAACTGGGGAACAGAAGGATTACACCACAAAAGCTAAAACCAGTAAACTAACGAGCAACCTGGAGGGAGTTGTATGTGCTCTGTTGCCATCCGATACGACTTAAATGAAACCGCGATTTATAATTTATTGGAGGCCTTATGGAGGACAGGCTGCGTGCTTAAGCTGTTTTGTGTTGGTTTAAAAGTCGGCCTACTCTGGAGGGCAACTCCCATGGTTGATACTAGGTAGAGAGCGATCAAGACGTACTAAGTGCCCAGGATGCACCTATATATTCCACTTAATTACTAACTAATACAGATTTATTCAAAGAATTTTAGAATCACTTGGTTCTAATATGAAGCATTAACTATTTTAACTTAATATTCCATTCTATAATATTAATGTTTGGTAGTCATGAATGCTCAATATAAAACTACGCTTAGGCCTAAAAAATCATTCATCACTGGTACGGACAGCCAGACAACAAACTGAGGCGAGGAATCTTCTAATTTATACTTTAATAAGGTAAGAAATTCTGAAATTATAAAGTACAAAAGGATTTTAAGACTTCATTTCAATCATATTTGGGGCGTATCGCAAACTGATTTCTGGCTCTTTTTGGCTCTTTTTTATTTCTGGATAGCCATAACGTTCAAATATGATTGCCGGCAAAATTGAAAATGGAAACACCATCTAAACTTTCTGACCTAACCGACCCACAAAGTTTTTTATTTTGTTGGGACCCTAAAATATCCTAACCAAAAATGTTCATATTTCACAAAATAGCGTCTTCTGTGAGACTAAATTGTTCTAAGTTGCCACAATACTAAGCTATAAGTAATAGTAATTGGACCGAGTGGAGTACATTTCAGGGAGTAATCGCGCGAGTAATTTCAAAATCGGACGAGCGCGAAGCGCGAGGCCGATTTGAATACGAGCGCGATTACTCCCTGAATTGTACGACACGAGGTCCAATTACTAATTAATCGTATCTATAACAAATTTCGGAATTAAAAATTTCTTTTGGGAAGGTCTTTTGAGTGAAAACGTCTGTAGCGCTTTCCATATGTTTTGAAAACTGCAGGAAACGTTTGCAAAGGAAGCCATTAAAGCGCGCGTAATTGACGTGAAAATCACGTGGGTATCCAATTACAGGTATCCAATTACAAAAACTTCAAATTGGATACCTGTAATTGGACACCCACGTGATCGCGCGCCGATTACGTGACAAATAGGCACGCGGAGAATCAATCACTATCGAGAATTTTGTTATAGATACGATTAAGTTTATTAAACACCACCGCACTACTGTTTTGGTAAAAAGTTTGCAAACAACACATTCTGGGGAAAATGCTAGATACTACTATTGTGGAGATTCCTGGGGATAATCGTGTTTTTGTCTCCAGAGAATCAAATACTCTTAAATGCTCGGTACCAAAATCTGAATGCCGATTTAATTGTGCCTGAAAAGTAAATTGATCAAGCTATTTCAAGAATGACATCTATGCACACAAAACTACAATTGTTCGGTAAATATAACCTCTGTGTTTTCCCCCACAATTCAGTGTGTGACTGAATTCTGGTGACTTAATTGTCGAACCTTGGAGTATACAAATATCATTACAAATTCATCCACACATTTTTGGTGCTCTAAATTGTGGAATAAGACTAATATGATTTTTTTGTATGGCTTAAGATAATTTTTTTGTGGGCACCCGAAAGTGCCCTCCAAGCGTCTGCACAACTTTGTACGCAGAAGGTCTGCATAGGATTAGACAGCTAATTTTTGTCGAGCTTAAGTTGCAACTGCAAAATCACACGTGTAAACCGTTAGGTGCGATTTCATTGTCATTCGTCGCCGCGATACACGGCGATTTGAAATACAACTCACGAAACACAGTTTCATCAAAAAAATCGTGTTAAAATTGCATCAAGTTTCGAGCAAGTTCGAAACCCCTGCGAAATCGCGGCGACAAATTGCACCAAAATTGCGCTGAAATCGCACCTAGTTTACATGTACGATTTAAAGTTGCAACTTAAAGGGAACCTCCACTCGTACAACAAATTGACGCTAAACTGTTGGAAATAATTACTAGCTTCCAAATTTTGTTTTGAAACGTGTATATAAGATTTAAGTGTACAAAAAAGATTGATATCATTATCACCTATTTTCGCTTTCAGATTTCCCGGGCGCGGGCATTTTGGATTTGATGACCATGGTTGCAGCTATTTTCAGGAAGCAAATGAAGCAGAAAATCCTTTGTGTTAAACAATAGGGCAACCATTACACGTCATCAAATCCAAAGTGGCCGCGCTCGGGAAATTTTAAGGCAAAAATAGACGATAATGATATCCAGTTTTTTGCACACTTAAATGTTATATCCACATTTTAAAACAAAATTTGAAACCAAGTAATTATTGCCTACAATTTAGCGTCAAGGCACACTATCACGGCAATTCTTGTCATAAGTTGTTCAAATCACGAGGAAGTACTTTTTCTATTACGCGATCGGCCCGTCTGACACGAAGAAGTAGATTTCTAATTATTTCTTGGACGGAAAAGGAAGTAGTATTATTTTATGGCAATTTTTTCCGGGACACAATGACGAAACTTAAAAAAAATTAACCTAACTTTTTCGAGCTGCAATCCATTTCCTCCTCATCGTGGCAGGCGTGGCCATAGACAAACGCAAAATAGTTTCAATGCACATATAGTATTAAGTACTTCGTAGAAAGCTGCATTTTTTTAAGCGCTCCAGTTTGCAAACATATGTTTGGGTTCAGACCCAAATTACACGACAGTGCCGCTTTAAGTGGAACAAAAATTGCACTGGGTTGCGCAACAAAAATCGCCATGTAAACGGGTTTTTCTAGAAGTTTCGATGAGTAGAAAGCCGATTGGAAGATATTGCTTCCTTAGGTTCGCTTTACTCTGGGATAGCACTTCAATAAAACGCGTATCTGGTTGACGGGGAGGGGAGTAACTAGCTACTGAACCGTCCGAATGTGTTGATTTAAGTAAACTTGAACAAGAAGAGGGGAGGGGTGTTCTAAATGGGGAGAGTGGGAGGGCTGTGGTGGGGATATACTTATCACAGGTGATTTTTATGGGCGGATACACACATCACGGGGATACATGCACAAATATCACTGCGACACCAGGTATGTACGCTACAGTGAAATCAGCTGTAACTAGCTACTGAACCATCTGAGTCCGAACTGGGGGCAAATAACGGGCATTTTACTGTGTCCTGCAAGTGTCCCCACTCATGACATTTACGACAAAAGCTGTTTTTATCGGAATGAGCGAAGGCGCATCCTGATCCGTACTTGCAACGATTCTTGAAATTACATTCTCTGTCCTTCCGTGGGTTTCTGAAAAACTTCTTTTCGTCATCAGTATGGTGATGCGTGCACTTCAATCTGTTCCCACAGTTAGAGCGGTATTTGCACTGTTCCGAGTACTGTTGGATTCTTCTTCGAGACTGGCTTTTGACGACCTGAAACTCTTCATCAAGATCGTCCTCCACTGTATGGGATTCATGTCGGCCTGTGGCCCATTCACCTGGTTCTTGTTGATCAACTGCTTCCGCTTCATCTTCATGTGAAGTACCCTCAAGAGATGAGCTACTCAAGCTTAACTCTTCATCGATGTCTTCTAAATCTTCTAATGCTCCAAACCTGTTGGTGAGGAAAATCTCCTCCTTCTTGGTTTGATACTCCTTGCGATACGCCGGATAATTTACAACTTTACCTGGGTACTCCTGTTCGAGACGCTCAAAGATCTTCTCAAAATGATATGCAAAGTCTTTGTGATCTGTAGCCTTTACTCCACTAGCAAAAATAAGAAGAATGTCTTCATAATCTAATGGACTTTCCAACTCTTCTGGCCCTATCGAGCAGAATTGAAAAGGCCAGCCTAATTTCTCACTGAGGGCCTTCTGCCAATCTTCGTCTGGAGTAAAATCAAAACTCTTGATGACAGCAGATCGCGAGTTTAGACGTGACGTAATTTGTTTGGCATCAAATTTAAAGTTTGTGAAAGAAATGTTCTCTAGGTGTGAATCCAAGGGACAAATGGCGAGTAAATCTGGATTCTCTTCTGCAAGACTTTTCAGTTTTTTTGAGATACCACTCTCCCACATCCATATCTCAGAAGACCACTTTTTAGTCAAGCCTTCTTTTATGGCAGGAATAACGTCAGCATCTCCACTAACAATGACTATTTTTCCCCTGGCGATCCCGCTGTCCGAAACAAGGGCGGTAATGTCGGCAACCATTTGGTGGTCAACCTGTTTTTCTTTGTTGGTGAATCGGCTCCGCTTAGTGGTGACGACTTTCCAACCACACTCCCTTATCTTCTCCCAAACGCTGTCTATTGGTGGAGGTTCAGATCCATACAACACACCCCAGGCCACATCTCTTCCATTTGCAACAGCGTCCGCCACTCTTCCTATGTCCAAGCGCAACCTTGGATCCTCAACGCACTTCAGGTTCAATTGCTTGGCAGCAAGCTTCTTTGCCTCAATCCACATATTTGAATCATCAACATAAATGAAAACGTGCTCATCAGATAAAATTGGTCTGACTAACGTAACAGTTCTGTCACAACATGGGCACTTTGGTCTCACGTCTTCATCGAGTGACTCCATCAGATCCATGTAACAGTCACGACAGGTCATGTGCTGATTTCTACACCTCCAGTACTTGTGGTAACTTGTCAGTTCTTTACTACAGTCTTCATTTTGGCAAATACTTGTTGCAAAGAAACCTGGGGAACAATGATATCTTTATTGAGTGCTACAAGTAGAGTTAATGTTTAAGAGTGGTCGAGTGGTTAGAGCGCTGGACTTGTAATCTGGAGGTCCCGGGTTCAAGTCCCAATCTGACCACTAGGTAGAGTTGTTTCACGGTAGTCCCGAGTTCAACTCCTCAGCCACGCTTATAAATAGCCAATTTAACTGGTCTGCCTCCTGCCAGTTGGGTTTCGTAACCTGTTATGTTCTGTTTGAAATATTTCTGTCTGTCAGTCATTATCCCTGAAAAGCCCCAGACGAGGAGAGGATAATTAATTATATTATTATTATTATTATTATTATTATTATTATTGCAAATCTCTCTGCGCCTCTGCCATAACAACTGATAGTCCAAACTGTTGGCTCTTAGCACGTAGCACTGGACAATCCTACGCAAAAATGAATTTGTCAACCAAAAATCAAAAGTGGCACTCTCGCACGTTTTGATTGTAATGGTTCATTGGTTATTTACGGCTGTTGTGATTGGCTAGAAACTGCTCTATGACCCAAAAACAAAAGCAATAACCCATTTTACAGTTGTCCTTTGAGTGGAACGAAGGCTGGAGGTGACCTTGAATGATACAAACCCCTCTGTCTTTCTCATGTAAATGTAGACTTGTTAGCTTGAGAACAACATGATTTACATTAGAAAAGTAGTGAGGTCCGTATCAACACAGGGTCACCGCCATCTTCATTCCCATTCATATGCAAGGTCACTGGATGACCACTCATTTTGAAAGGAAACCCCACTATTATTCATCAACTCCGTTTTTTTCCGAGAAACGGCTCACAGTAAGGATCTTAATCTGTGAAATTAAAAGCATTAATTATGACGACAACGGTAAAACTGAATTGGCATTACTAGGACAATCACGGTCTTGCAATTTCTACACAAAAGTGTGTTATTAACCATTTAGGCATTTATAATTGAAATACGGTATGATGAAAAAATATGTAGTTGAATGAAAAGGAAATTTTGGGGCAGAATTTCATGACATAATTTATGCCGTGGGCACAGTTCTAAGGAAGAATGTCTGAGGTCTGAACCACGGTCATCTTGTCCGGTCAAACAGCTTTTAAAAGGCACTGAAATAACTAGCCAAAGGAATAATGTAGTAAATTTACTTCTTTTTCGCCTAGCACACGTTATGTGCACAATAAGGTAATAGTAACGACGTAAAAAGAAAAACAACATACATGATTAAAAAATGTAGACCCTCTCACTTCTTGTTGCAGACAAGTTAGAAACCATGAAATAATCGTTAATGGTTTTAACCCAGGAGTCATATCGTAGCTTGATGAAGCACGATCGTCCAGTTAAAAGATTCAAGTGAGAGGGTTTAATTTGTGTCGGAGGCAATGGTTTAGTGTTGAATTTTATTGAATTTTCTCAGGTAATAAAAAGTAGTCTATACCGCCGAGCTCATGAAGGCATCGAACACCAATTCAAACTGAAGCTAAACAAAGTGATAGATAAATGTGAAAGACAGAAAGAATATGATATATATATCATTCTTTATAGGCTAAGATTGATGGCAATCCTCTGAGATATCATTCACATGAGCTACAACTACCGGGTAAAAATGAAATGTTGTCTACGAAATGACACGTGTACAAATATTAAAAAGGCTTCGGCTGCTGCTTTACGTTATCACATTCGCGGCGTTAAGTTCCGAAATTCTGATCTAATGTTGGCTCCGAGTCGCGTTTATCTAATATACTTAATGAGATACTTAATCAAGCTCAAGACTGTTAGGTATCAAAATGGGAAACTCAAGAGTAACAATTTGGAAAGAAAATTAGCAAAATTAGCAATATATTCAACATATAGAGCTATTAAAGTGTACTTGACCACGTTAAATAAAGGTTTACTTTAGTTTTACTTACTACGCAAAGAACTCAAAACTAGCGATGGATTTTCGAGCAGAATTACAACAGTCGTAACAGCTTGCGAGCAGAATATAGACAACTGAAAATGTGTACAAGCAAAGTGTGGAAGCAATCCTTTCCTTTTACAAAAAACAAAAAACAAAAAACAAAAACAAAACAAAAAAAAACAAAAAAAAAAACTTTTCCGACGCGAGTAAGAAACCTTTTTTCTGAACTGACAGAAGCCCGGAGAGCATCATTGGAAAATACATCGGTTTCTCCAAATAGACTAACAAACAGTTTGTTTTACGCACTAAGATGGCTTTAGACTACCCAAAAACGTACGAATGAACAGTTTTCGGTCCCGCAAAGCATTTTTCAAGTTCGTTCCTATCGAATGGTAGTAGGTTTTCGAGGAAAGTAGCCCTATGTATTTATTAATCTTACGGTTTTCAACTTTTCCCCATCCAAAATTTGTTTAACATTGTGTTGAACATTGTGCCCGTGAAATAGTTATCGGATGCGAAATATTTTCCGAAGTTTTGAGAAACGCATACCTGCACCCGCGATGCCCGTCAACTTTAGTAGGGCGCCCCTTACGAAAGCAATGGTGATGTTTTGGAGCCAAAAAACTGCTAGAATGGCGCCATTCTCGATTTATCCATTTTAATTAAAACTGTTTGATTTTCCTGTGCACTTATAAATATGGGTTTGTCATTAAGTCTCACCAAGTTTTCCTTGACTTGAATATGAAGCAAGGTTGGATGCGGCCATGGTCTTCGTTTCTTCGAGTCTTAAAGCGGATGTCTGTAAATATCGACCAGAGGTAGGAATTATAAAAATTTCGGAAAATCCGAAAAAAATTCTGTGGACTACCCTAGGTATTCTATTAATGAAAATATAAATTTTACTTTCATCGGATGAATATTTTGCTCATATGGATGGTGTCAAGTTCGGGCGCTTTATAACCTCTGCCAGATCGCTTTTTCGAGGTCCTAGACCGGGCTACGGAAAGAACTCAATTTGAATCTAATTGAAATATCATTCAAGCCACAAAGCTTCGTATTACATTCAAGAGGTTTGAAAACGCATTTTGAGTGGTCGTGTTCTTGAATTGATTGCGACTAGAATATTTTACAGATTTTTAAATATTTACAAAATTTTGAGGATTTCGCGGGAGGAAAATTTTGTCGAAATTCGAAGGCCAAAAATCACACCCGGTACCTAATTTCAAACCACAAAAATCATTCTACATTAAAAAGCAATCTCAAAGCTTTCAAAATATGTTTTTGAAACTTTGGGCAACATATGAAATGAATTTTTGGGAACGCGAAATTTGACCCTTCTGACTTGACAGTTTTGAGGTTCGGCGCGACACAAATCAATACTTAAACAAATATTTCAGCCAAAATAAGTATAATTTATGCAATTTCAAGTCTTACAGTTATACATACATGCTCCATAGATATTGAATACAAAATTTACAGCAATTTTCAGCCAAAAAGAACTCATATCCCAGCTTTTAGGTATTAAACTTGCCTCGCCAAATAAATGTAAACGTGCACGGGGCCAAGTTCTTATCACTCAAAACCAATAGTTCAAAATCTACACCAAGTATCTATCCTGTGTAGTATATAATCAGGTGCACGATATGTTTGTTTGTACCTTTGGTCCTTTTTCGTTCTCATTTCCGCAAATATCGACGTGTCACGAGTCCTGTGTAGGTGCTGTTGCGTGATTCGAGATTGTGTTGTATAACATAACAAACGGACAGCTGAACGGAGAACGAACCCAGGACCCGGGACACAGGCACTTCGTCTACATGAGCTTGTTAGGAAAAAATATATTCTAGATTGAAAAAAAAAAAAAAAAAAAAAAAATTTGCAAATCACAATAGAACACTGATAACCTGAACTCGGCAGACTTCCCCTGCTCACTTGTCTGACGCCTTTTTTCTTGCAGTACAGTAGTCTTTATAGATCGTTTTCACCGTCACGCAAAAAACCCGGCGTACAAGAATAAATTCCGAAACCGTTCCATGAAAGAAGCCAAGAAAATGAAATGCGACAAAAATCTAGCAAATGAGCAATTCCACAAGCCTTAGATCTGTGTGGCACACCATTTCTGAGTTATCTGCCTAAACTTTTAATTTTCACGCAACTTTAAAGAGCTTGTAATTGTATGCAGACGCCATATACACTGAAGTAAGTACATGTACAAGTAAGGTACCCCAAATCAACCAATACAGTGTACATTAAGTTATGCGATAAAGGGTTTTCTTTTTGTTTCTGAGCTACTATACATATACATATCCGAATTCTTGAAAATCATAAGGGAAAATCATAAGGGAAAACTATTTTTCAGCCATACAGCTGACCTATCTTGGTCACGCACTATGAAAATTTCCGTTCTTTAACTTTAGCTGTCATGGCGGCTGGACCGACCTGGACGAGCTCGCTACAATTTCTAGTACTCCTGCTTGGAACAGCAGTTTTAATCCAAGAGAGTATAAGTGGCGACGTTTTAGGGTCTTCCCCGGCTACAAGCGTCTCAAAGACGTTTATTGCACCTGAATTCGTCTCATATTTGACAAACCACAGAAGATTTAAACCTCGTGCTAAACGATTTACTTCACGGAGGGTCCCACACACGGTCAAAGGAATAAGCAGCTTCAATCTGGAAAGGGATGTGCTTCTGTGCGGGGACGTGGCCATAAATCCTGGCCCGAAAGGGAAGAAGTCTATGTTGAAATACCCATGCAGTGAATGCCACAAAGCAGTTAGAAACAACCAAAACGCCATCTTGTGTGCCACATGTGGAAACTGGTCACACGCTAAATGCCTCAATATGTCTCGGACTATTTTCCAGTGCTACTTAGACCAGCCTGATATTGATTGGACCTGTCCAGCTTGTGCTCTACCGCCACTAACGGACTCCTTCTTTGAAGAAGTTTCTGAAGGTGATACACTAATTCCAGCCGAGGAGTATCAAGCGGAAACAACTCAAAACACGGCCTTCGAGCAGTTTCTTCACAGAGATGTCACAGAAATTATTTCTGAAAACGATCAGCTAGAACTCTTTAGGAAACATCACAATAAGGATTTCTTAATTGCCCACTTGAACATTAACAGCATCCAAAATAAATTTGAAGAACTGACCGAAGTAATCAAGAAAATCAACGCCCACATAATGTTCGTAAGTGAGACCAAGATCGACGCGAGCTATCCCAACGCTCAGTTCAAAGTTCCGAACTATTCCCTCTACCGTAATGATAGGAAAAAGGGCGGCGGTGGAATTATGGCTTTAATATCTCAATCGCTAGTCAGGACACAGCTTAAACCTGATAAATCCTTTAAGACACTGGAAATAATTGCCTTCGAAATCAAAACAGATATGGACAATATGGTAATTGTTGGTATTTATCGTCCCCCGAGAGCTCTGTGTGGCGAATATCAAACACTGTTGGAAAGCGAACTCAGTTATGTCTGTAACTGGGCAAGCTTGAACGGAAATTTTGTTGTAGTTACTGGCGACCTAAATCTGAACAGACTTCGCCCTGACAAACCTGAAGGTAAACTGCTTCTCGATTTGGAAGTTGAACAAGGTTTTGAATGTCTAATTACTAAGCCAACAAGAATAGAAAAGCGTGGAATAATTATAACAGAGAGTTTAATAGATGTTTTGCTCACTAATAGACCGGATAGCTTCCAGCTATCTGGTAATTACCATCCCTGCTTAAGTGATCACGACCTTGTTTACGGTACCCTGGGTGCCAGAGGTTATTTTTTTCGTTTGAAGGAGGGAATTCGTATCTCTCTCGCGTTCTATTTTGGCTTTTCAGGGATATTTATTTTTTTCAACGGGCCTCTGGAGCCAGGGTATGTTTACGGTGTCCTGAAGCAGAAAATAAATCACAACAAACCAAAGGTCATCACATTTAGGAGCTATAAGAACTTTGACCCTGAACATTATAAACAGCTTTTGTCCTCTGCCCCATGGCACGTTGGACAATTGTTTGATGACGTCGAAGATCAAGTTTACGTGTGGAATGCACTTATGAACAATATACTGGACGAAGTGGCACCCGTGAAAAAAATGCGTGTGCGTGATAAAGATGTGCCCTACATGACGTCTCATTGGAAAAGTGCGATTAGAGCAAAACGCAAAGCAAATGACAAGTTCTTGAAAGACAAAACGCCAGAAAATTGGGAATTACGACGTAAAGCCAGAAACGAGGCCACTAAACAAAGAAGAATCGCCATCAAACAGTACTGGTATAATAAGTCAAACGATTTGAAAATCAATCCCAAGGCGTTCTTCAAAACTTTCAAGCCATTTTTGGGCTCTAAGAGCTGTACTGAAAGAAACGACATCCACTTAAAAATAAACGGCAGTATGATAACGAATCAACATCAAGTGGCTGAGGAATTGGTTGAGCATTTTGCTACCTTGGCGGATGGCATTGGCGGTACAGCGATTGAAAGAAAGTCAATAGAGGACTTTAGAGACCATCCTTGTGTTCAGAGGATACAACATGAAAATAGGAATTCCACTCAGACCATCGAAATCGAATTGGTTACACAGGGACAAGTCCTTGCAGTTCTCGATTCGCTGAACATAAACAAAGCCACCGGCACTGATGGAATTCCATCAAAGGCTTTAAAAACAGGTGCTAATGAATTATCCGCTCCACTAATCACCTTGTTCAATTCTTGTATTAACAAGAATGCATGGCCTAGTGAATGGAAGTATGGGCTTTGGGCCCCAGTATACAAAAAGGATGACAGGAATGCAAAGGAAAACTACCGGCCCATAACTCTCTTACCATGTGTAAGTAAAGTTCTTGAGAAGTTGGTTGGAGCGCAGATCAACTCTGGCTTTGGTAATCGCATTTACCAACACTCATCCGCTTATCGCAAAGCTCACAGCTGCGAAACAACATTGATCAATTTAGTAGAAGATTGGAGACTGGCGAGGGATCGAAAACAGGTTGTGAGCATACTTTCAACTGACATGTCAAAGGCATTTGACTCGTTACACCCACCACTACTTCTGAACAAGCTTGAAGCGTACGGTTTTCAGGAAAGCGCCATTCAACTTTTAAACAGTTATTTAAAGGAACGGAAATATCAAGTAAAGATCGGCCGTCATGTTAGTTCTAGCCGATTCGTGAGTCGTGGCTGTCCTCAGGGTTCCGCGCTTGGCCCGTTGTTATGGAATGTTTTCCAGAATGACCTACCCTACTGCCTAACAGCGAACTTATCTATGTATGCCGACGACCATCAAATTTACCACGCAGGAGCAGACCAGGCAGCTGTGACTTCCCAGTTAAAGGATAGTGCCAACTTAGCAACAACGTGGTACGATTCTAACTTATTGGCGGGAAACCTCAAAAAGTACCAAGTTTTGAACTTGGGCTTCACTCAAAATGACAGCAATATTTGCGTGAATGATGCTGTGATTGAATCTAAAGAAAATATCATACTGCTAGGAGTAGTGTTAGATTCTAAGCTAAATTTCTCTGAGCATGTAATCTCTATCTGTAAAAAAGCCAGCCAGAGAATTGGTGTTCTAATGAGACTACGTAATTTAATTCCTATGAAATCTAAGTTAATATTATTCAAAAGCGCGATATTACCATTCCTCACGTACTGTCACCTAGTGTGGCATTTTTGTAAAGCGAGTGACACTCGAAAGCTTGAAAGACTACAAGAAAGAGGACTTAGAGCGGTTTTCAAGGATAATAATTCTAGTTATCAACAACTATTAGAGAAGGCAGATCTGCCAACACTACTAAATAGTCGCTTACAGGATCTGTGCATCCTTATGTATAAAGTAAAGCATAAACTGTGCCCTGCATATATAAGTAACATCTTTAAAGAACCAAATAATAATTACAATCTGCGGCAAGCAGATTTCTCTATACCTAGGTATGAGACAGTCACCTATGGCAAGCACTCTATTAGATATTTAGGGCCTAGGCTATGGACAAAACTACCCAAGAGTATCAGGGACGTCACAACCCTAACGTCGTTTAAAAGCAAGATAAGCCAACTCAATATAAGTGAACTTTTAGATGATGGCTGCGCAGGCTGTAGCCTTTGTTCATTTTGACTTCTGTGTATTTTTATTATAAATCTCTTAATTAGTTAACTATAGATATTTTACCTACTACTGTATATAGTTTTTAGTTTGTATATTCTCCCCTAATTGGTGTCCCCAAATTAGTAAGGGATTTGTTCCCTGGCTAGACGGTTTTTTTTGACACCTTAATAAAGTTTCTATTCTATATTCTATTCTATTCTATAAACTAAAGACGTTAAGGAACTGGAAACTCGAGAAAGTAATCATTTGTAAGTTATCTTCAACCTGATGTAAATAAAAACTTAGAAAACCTTGCTATTTTAGAATTTGATGACGTCACGGTAGGAAAGTAAACCACGCCCTGACTCGTAGCACTAATTCGAACTGTAACTTTTGCTGACTGCGCCATCCGATACCAGAATCCTGGCGGTACTTCGGGCAAATCGACATTTCAAAGCTCGAGTCCTGAAAATAGAATATACCTGGAATAAAAATGAAAATAAACATAATAGATGGTTTCACGGTTATTGGCGCCATATTAACTGTGGGGTAAACGCGACGAAAATTACAGTAAATGTATGGAAATTTGACCGACTTTGAACCGCTGTAACAGCGCTACAAAGAGACGGATTTCCGCAGCGAAAATTTCTTTCAAAAGAAATTTGAACTGATATTATTTTTACGAAGTATAAAGGACAGATTCAGGCTACAACGACCGTAAACGAATTTTTAAGATTTCATACAAACCTCTCTAATCAAAATTATGCAAATTACCGCGAATTTAGAAGCCACATGAGAAGATTTATAATTCAAATTCACGGACGTTGTACCTTCGTTAATGGCCTTATTTTCTGATGAATGAACAATATCAATAAAACCGTTAAAAGTAGTGGCAAATGTTGGAAATTCGCCTCTTTTTAGCGGCGTTACAGCGGTTCAAAGTTGGTCAAAATCCCATAGATTTACTGTAATTTTAGCCGCGTTTGCCCCTCAGTTAATAGGGAGCTTTAGCAACGACGACGGCAACGGCAACGAGAACGCCACAAAACAATAGGCTTAATGAGCAAAAACAATGGCTCTGCACGTGCATTTTACATTTTGGTACATTTCTTTCCCGTCCTCTGCAAAACAACAACGTGAAATGACCAAATTTTACGTTTTGGCGAGAACGGGAGCGTGTGACTGTAAAGTTTTATTTCTTTTTCCTTGCTTTAATGGCGTTCATAACAGTTTAGTCCCTGAATAGTTCGCCAGTCTTTTCCAAGTTAAACAAATTGGAATAATAGCGAAAGCGTTACAAAAACGAGAAGTTCTATTTTGAAGTGACGTTTTCGTTGCCGTCGCCGTCGTCGTTGCTAAAGCTCCCTATATGGCGCCAATAACCGTGAAACCATCTATGGGAACTGCAATTTAGGTATATCAGGAGCGCATGGGTATATTCATTGCCCGACTGAGGAAATATTGCAAGAATCGCTTAGGAACAAGGGTAACACCTATCTACTTTCCGGTGCAGTCGATGTCCGCCTTAAAAGACGCGAGAGACAATAGCAAAATACATTCTAAAGGGAGAGTTTTTTTTCATCATAGAGGGGAGCAGATGCTTATTGCTTTGATAGGTGATCGTTCATAGCACGAATTTTGCTAGCGAAGGAGGTAAAGGTAAAATTTATGAGCAAAATGTTATATCACACGATATCTTTTTAGTCCCAAGTTTATTCACAATCCTCAAGATATGCTCAAGGATCCAGTCTTGTTTTATTTCCATCTCCTTTCGGAATAAGTGCAAAGTGTACTGGTTCCCTCAGCATGTTATCAAATAAAACTGAAATAAAATAAAACGAAATAAATAAACAAGAGGCTACAATTAGCCTAAACTCGGGCTTGCAAAAAACAGTATTGTATCCCTAACTTAGCGCTAAACAAAAGAATAGAGAGAAGTCTGTCTTTCTTACATCGGACGCATTGTGCTTAGCTTGTGTTGGAGTCTATTTCTTTAGACCCCTATCAACATATATTCCTCTAAAATACAGCTCAACCATTGAGAACAATAATTATAACACTTGTAAAAAATATTTCTAAAAGAACAAGAAAAAGAGAAACAGAAAAAATAAAGCCCGTGATACATACCACTAAAAGACATCGAACCCGGGTTAACTGCGTCACAGGCAGGAACAATGACCTTTAGGCCACAGAGGTTTATCATTATGCAAGGTGATAAAAATAGTGTATTGATTCCAAAAAATAAAACTAAGCACACTTGTTTTCGCTTCGATGGATAATTGTTTGAGAAAGGAAACGCTTATCGAACGATGTAGGATATTTTCGCATAAACGTTAATGGAGTCTCGGTGAAATGTGAGTAGAAAATTAATTAGCAGAGTGAAACTGTTTACAAATACGTCAATCCAGGGTCATTTGAAACACAAGAAAGGAACGTTTCTGGACAGTTTCAAGTGACGCTAGTACATCTGTAAAAACAAATCGCTTATCATTCAAAAATTAAAGTCCAGAAATTGAGATATTGTGGGAAAATAGTAAATAAACTACCTGTCAAAGTCTCAGGGGTGTGTGATATCCCGTACTTGAGTTATTCAACAAAATGTACATCTCAATGGAGCGGATACGGGGAACACGGCAGTCCATCTGGAGTTAAATTTTGGTCATGTTAAAAGCTTTCTTCTCGCTGTTGAACTTGCAAACATTCGTATAGACACTTCTCTTAACATATTAGTTGTTCAGACTTCAAAGACACAAGGTGAATCGACGTTTTCCGATACGTGACAACAGGCATCATTCTTGCTGTTGATACGAGATTTACACTTCCGAATCACTCGGCCGTGAAAGGTCAAACTCCCTTTGTCTGTAGTCTCTAATTTTGGCGCTCCCCTCGCGTCGCGTCTCCTCGCAACTTCGCGCGCGCACGTGTCTTTCGCCCGCCCCACAATCCATCGCCAAAATTAGAGACTACTCGCAGTCTACTGAAGCAGACACGAGGAAACACGGCAGTCCATCTGGAGCTAAGTTTACTCATGTTAAAAGCTTTCTTCTCGCCGTTGAACTTGCAAACATTCGCATAGACACTTCTCTTAACATGTTGTTTGTTCAGACTTCAAAAGACACAAGGTGAATCGACATTTTCCGATACGTGACAACAGGCATAACTCTTTTAAAAATAGTTAGCGCTTGCGCAGAAACGCCTGAAGTGAACTTTTTATTGGTTCCGTGACCTAAGGCTGCGGGTTGTTTCCACAAAATGTGGAGAAGTAGAACCAAAACAAACAAAAAAGGCTTGCTTGTACTCCATTTTCCTGCGCTTTAAGCCGGCTACACGTATTTGCTTGTAATGGTTCATTGCGTTATTTAGGTCTGTTGTTATTGGCTTGAAAACTGCTCTATAACCTAAAGCAAAAGAAATTGATTTTATACAAATAAGGCTTCCAGTTATGCCTTATAAAGGCGGGGGTATACTGAATACCGTTTTCAGGTCGCTTAACATGAATTTAATGCTAATAACTCGCTCGCGTTTCAAGCAATCGAAAATCCCTCTGCTCATTTCACAAAGCTATATTGTGGGATATTTTGTGAATTTTTTGGGTATATTTGGGAAGAGATAATTTTTCTCAAAGGATTAGTTAAATTGAGGAAAATAGGAAATATTGAAGATTTAATGAGGGTTTAAAATTGGGATTTGAAGTTGGAAATTAGTAGACGGACACCAAATAGTTCCCCAGCAACCTGCAGTGCCCTTGTGGGGTGTCAACTAACTGGAAGTGTTTCAAAACATTTTTGTTCCATTTACAATCCCTTCTTCAAACTCCGTAAAATTTCACACAAATTCACGTTTGTCCTCACCTTAATATGCCTGACACTGAACTCGCATTTCAACATGATCTACCGAATTTAATTGATTTAAATGTCGCATTCTTACGAAGCCCGGCCCCAACAGGACATCAACCATAAAATTTTGAGATGGAAAAGGAAAAGTTATAAGTCGACCTATAACTTATCTTATACTTTTTTTCTCGTCCAGTCGACTTATAACTCGACACGACGAGTCATATGTCGACTTACATCTCGACACGACGAGTTATAAGTCGACTTATAACTCCTCCAGTCGACTTATAACTCGACGGGGCGAGTTATAAGTCGACTTATAACTCGACACGACGAGTAAGATGTCGACTTATAACTCCTCCAGTCGACTTATAAGTCGACTTATAAGTCGACTCATAACCCTTCCAGTCGTCCATGTCAACTTATAAGATGACTTATAACTCGTTCAATTCAAACTGAAGTGATAGATAAATGTGAAAGGCAGAAAGAGTATAATATATATCATCCAAACTAACGATGAATTTTCGAGCAGAATTACGACAGTCATAACAGCTTGCGAGCAGAATATAATACGAAAATTGTGAAAATTTGTACAAGCCTTATAGCGAGAAAGCAATCGCTCCTTTTTGTTGCGGCTACTCAAGGTACCAAGAACTTCTACTGACTTTTGACGAGAGCCGTAAGAAATCTCTTCCGGGTTCCCCGCCAACACAAGTCCGGGGCACATTTTTGGATTTTGGAGGGACGAAATTGCCATAATGACGCCACTCTCGATTTAACCGTTTAAAATTTGTTTGATTTTCCTGAGAACATATAGATATGGGGCTGTTATTAAGTCTCACCAAGTCTCCCTTGGCTTGAATATGAAGCAAGGCTGGAAGCGGCCATGGTATTCTTGTCGTCGTCGAGTCTTAAGCAATGGTCATGTGACCTCCCGCTTTGAATGCCTTCTATTAATTAACAATGAGGACTAAAATGCTATTACAAACGAAGCGAAGGTACCAGAAATGACCGGAAACTGGTAAATTCTTCTCGGTCTCATTCACGAAATGAGAAAATTTGAAACGATGAAAATCCCACTCAGTTTCACCTGACCCATGTTCAGTAGTCGCTATTTCCCTTACAAAACTTGTGGATTTGACTCAGTGCAAAGCAAGTTTGATTGTTTAGTGTTTGAGATGCTTTTTATCAAGAAACTCAAACCTAATCTCAAAGTGCAAACGGACTCCATACGTGCTAGACTTTTTGTCTAGTTAAAGTTATTTATTTCTGTTACACTTCTTAATCAACTATTGTTCTTTTAGTATTTAAACGCCCAAAAATTTTATCATTTTTGACTTGATAATGGCGTTACGTTAACGTCGAAACGTCGTCGAATTAGCTTTTTACCTTTTTATCTTTTTATCATGTTTTTTAGAGATATTTTATCGCAATTTTTTTATAGTAAAATGTTTTTCAAAGCCACTTCTTTTCCGTATTATTATTATTATTATTATTATTATTATTATTATTGTTGTTGTTGTTAGTTTTAAATGCATTTCCAGCCATTTCAGAGGACTTTAATTTAAAAATGTTCCGGGGGAGCATGCCCCCGAACCCCCCTAGGTGACTCACGCTAAAGCGTTCCAAGCCCCCCTCCCTCCCCAATTGCAAACTTGCTGCGCAGGCCCTGTGAACAACAGTTGCAACGCGTGAGTGATACACATTACAATCATGGACAAATTAGGGGAGAAAATTGAGCTTTGAAGCCAACTGCGCGAATGCAAAAAATAATCAACAAATTCAACAATTAATAGAGGCCGGGATGGGAGGTGGAGGAAGTGTACTGCTAGGGGCCTAATCAGCCTCATAAACCCGAGTTAAAATAAAGTTACCTACCTACCTAATGGACTACCAATGGACAACCTAGTTAGACCAATAGACTCCGTTAGTATGTATTGGACAACCATCATGCGTTTTCTCCTAACTTCTCACAGGTTAAAAACAACAATAAATCTTTGATCTACTTTTGCCTCTTTACAAGTGTTGCTCGGCGACAAAGATCAGTTATTGCTTGCTTTGAAGGAGGTGGGGTAGTGGCAGCAATTTTAGCAAACATTTCTGAACTAAATCTGCTTTCGCGTACGTTCTTGAGGTGGTCAATTTATGGTGGGACGAAAGCCGGAAATGACGAAAGCGGTTCTCATTTCATTATTTTTTCAATACCAGTTTAAACCATTTGCAGGGGTAGGAAAAAATTGCAACACGTTCACTTTCAATAATGCTAAGATCAGTCTTGCCAAATGTTGTTGTGTGTCATTCACTTCTCACTTGCCAATCTCATTTCAATCTGAAATAATAGCCAGCGCTGCTCCGACTGATGCATCTGAGCTGTCATTCAACATGAGCGGTAAACCAAAAACCTGTTCAACTTGTTTTTGAAGAACCTGATTTCTCATCAGTGCACTTCCAGAACCCACAATTCTTTGTATACCACATAACCGTAGAAATTCCCTTGACATCATCTCCTCTAAATTCTCCACAAGTCCCTGACAAAGTGCAAGTGTCACATCACCAAGCGAAACATTGTCTGATGTTACATTGCATACTTGTCCCCTTTTATCAGGAGTGTGCCGCTCACCCCACCATGTTGGAATTACTTTCAGTGACGTTGAACCCTTCTTGTCTGCACAATCAAGAATTCTCTGATAAATTTCATCAGTAGATGGAAGGCTGCCGTCAATTCCAAGATCCTTCATCCATGACATCAGTGTGTTGACAAAAGAAGCCAAAGTGTTCCCACCTGTTACAACAGAAACCATGTTGTCCATATTATTTTGGTAGTCTTGGAGTAGGTGCAGGTGGACAGGAGTACTATTGGGGTTAAGCTTTCCTACCTATTAAAAACTCATTAATAATTCATGAAGGAAATACAAAAGAAATTAATTTTTAATGAGTGTCTTTATAGCTGATAAAGACACGGCTAAATCTTACATCCGTTTTTCTAGGCCAAAATAACCCAAAATCCAAATTTTAGCGCAAGAATGGATAGATGAAGAGTAAACTTTTTTGAGCCGTTCAATAAATTCGCAATTCGTGTTTTACCAAGTCCTAAAACACTCCTACTCATTTATTAAACATTACATAAAAGTAAATTAACGCGAAGTTTAAAAATTTGCGTTAATTTAATTCGCGTTAATTTTTGCTGGCTTGAATTTCCGGGTCATCAATTTAAGCCTGGTTTTTACTAGCGAAGCACAGGCAAGCGCAAGCATAAGTAACTTGTGCCAAGTGAAAACGAACACTACGCAAGCGAACGCAAGCATAAGCGTAAGCACAAGGAAAAGGAAAAATTTTGATCCTTGCGCTTGTGCTTATGCTTGCGTTAAGCCCGTTTTCACGGTGCTTGCGCTTATGCTTGCGCTTGTGCTTGTGTCGCTAGAGAAAACACGCATAAGTGGCCCCAAATTCTCGATATACTTCAGACATTCTTGACGACTCGGAAACAATAGCTTTTTTCTGGGCACTGCATTTCAAATCAATCTTTCACTAAGTTAAATTGTTTTTAATACAATAACCTTTAAAAGGAAAAATCAATATTTTATTAGGGTGGAGATCCGCCGGTATCATGGTCACTGTAAAGAACGCTCTAAGTGGCCAGATTCCTTCCCTTAACCCCTACGTTTAGAAACAATTCCACGAACATTGGTTGCTTTGCGGAGTTTTGCATTTGTCGTTAAAATAAATTTGCCCCTGTTGTGTCAACAAACTCTGTTTCTTTTTGTAAGTCGCACTAATTTTAGCACCTATTTCGCGTTAATTTCCTTGGATCATGTGTATTTTGTGCACCCCTCGACCGATATATCGGCCGATATATCGACCGATACATCGGCCGAGTGTCGGTTGACATATCGACCGATACTCGGCCGACACTCGACCGCCATATCGACCGAAGTATGTCGGTCGATATGTCGATCGATAGGTCGGTCGAGATATCGGTCGATATGTCGGTTGACATATCGACCGCGATTGTTTGTCCGACTGTCGGCCAACATGTCGATCGATAGGCTACCGACATTGTGCATATACTTCAGTCATACTTGTGTACGGTTGATTGCAGCCTGCGTAGCAGACGTAATTTAACCTACAGTGAGCGACAATTAAAGGCGACAATTAATAGCCGTTTAGACACGCGTTCCGATATTTAAGCACTTGTTCTAATTTATTTACATCTAGCGTTTATTCTGTGATACCCCCAAGCCCCCAATTCAATATTATGTAGCCGCTGTGGTCTGTGCAGTAAAAGAAGAAATGGAAACATCAACATTGTTTGTGGGGGAAGGGGGAGATGTATCCAAAACACTCAGAAATCGATTTCATTGCCAAGTGTCTCAACACAGTCTAAAATATTTGATAAGGATACTTCACAAATTAATGTGATCAAGTAAGCTGAAGCCACTCAAAAGGCACTAAGGCCACATGGTAGCGGGCATTACCCCTTAAATCTACCAAAGCAAAGATTGAGCCCAAGCATTAGCAGCCATGGACAGCTGTTTCGGCCTTGTTAGGCCTCATCAGCATGGCATAGCTAATGCTCAGGCTCAAGTACCCACATATCAATAAAACAAGCAATGAAAATGTAAAGCTTGTGGGATGTGGCTGGAGTGACAAGGATACTTCACAAATTAATGTGATCAAGTAAGCTGAAGCCACTCAAAAGGCACTAAGGCCACATGATCACATACTTGATCACTTACTTGATCACATTAATTTGTGAAGTATCCTTGTCACTCCAGCCACATCCCACAAGCTTTACGTTTTCATTGCTTAAAATATTTGATGCCTGATTATAATACAGTACACGACAGTTGACCGATATACCACTGACAGTCGACCGATATTCCACCGACAGTCAATGGTTAACGTATTGGTTGAGTGTGGGCCGATATATTGACCGATACTCGATAGAATAGAGATACCTTGTTATAGGAAATTAAGCTCGTGTTAATTTAAGTATTCGAAATTAACGTGACTTAAATTAATGCGAATTGAAGGAAAGATTACTTTCCATTAAAGGAAATGGATCATGTGTATTTTGTGCACCCCTCGACCGATATCTTGACCGACATATCGATCGACATATTGACTGACATATCTTGGTCAATACATCGCTCGAGTGTCGGCCGATATATTGACCGATACATTGGCCGAGTATCAGTCGATATGTCGACCGACACTCGGCCGATGTATCGGTCAATATATCAGCCGATATATCGGTCGAGGGGTGCACAAAATACACATGATCCATTTCCTTTATTGGAAAGTAATCTTTCCTTCAATTTGCATTAATTTAAGTCGCGTTAATTTCGAATACTTAAATTAACACAAGCTTAATTTCCTATAACAAGGTATCTCTATTCTAGTAAAGAGAGGTTTTCCTCTGGAGATTAGAGCGCTTTTCAATTGAGTGTAAAGCCAAAACCAAAGCAATTACTCTGACCAATCACAACAAAAGTAAGCAGTCCCAGCAATGAGCCAATCAGAATACGAAGCAATTACAAGTAGCCAACGCAAAGCGGGGGAAAATACGCGCGTGCAAATCCTGATTGGTTTTGGTTTTGCTTCTCATTGGTTGAGAAAGTGGTGCAAGTTTTCTCGGCCAATCACAGAGCGAAGCAATGCAAAGCCAAAGTAAAACCAGAATTACTTTCGACACTCAATTGAAAACCGCTCTAATTGCACAGTGCGATTCCATCCTACCTGTCCATCCCAGTGATGAGTATATTGGCTAATGCCACCATGGCCACCACCATCACTACCATCATCATTCCTTAATGAGCCAATGTTACATTGCACAAAAACAGATTTTCAATCAGAGTAACTCTGCCACCTTACGGTAACATTACCTGAGAGTGATGCAGCTGTAATAACCCTTGTTCCTTGAAAGAATGGAAGAACTTGTAGTGCATTGCTTTGGATGTCTGTGGTAACACTATGGCGAGGCTGAGCAATGTTTTTATTGTGGACATCATCAGGAATAACCACAGCTAGCTGACAGGCAGTGCCAATATTAAAAACTGAAACAGAGACAGACAATAGGACAACAGAATGAGTGCACTAACCCTTCATTTTTTATAAACCAAAAACAGTCTCTTGCTCTTTGCTACATGATATTAAGCTAATTAAAAGTAATTACCTAATATTTTACACTTAGTTGTACAGTATATGTACAATTTGTGGATATGAGTAGTTGAGCAGTAGCATTATGTAGGCAGATCCAAGACCCAAAGAAGGAGTGCGCATATTAACCTCCAAATGTACACGAGTCACTCTCACTGAAAATCCATACCATCTTTGTTGTTTCTCAAGTGACAGAACCAAGGACCCAGAGACACATGCAAAAAGGGAAGAATGGTGTTACTAATGAATTTGAGGACTGATGTAAAAACAACAAGTAAATAAATAAACACTAAACAAATGAGTATTAAATTATGAGGAAAAGAAGAGGAAGGTTGTGGATCGAACCCCAATTATACTGTAACTAACCCCATTATATATTAATGAACACAATCCTGCAGATAAAAGGCCATACTTAAGATTTACCCTGATATAGTGAATTTTCACTGTGCAACTGAAGCTGAAGGCAAAAAAGATCAACAGGGGTGAAAATTCTTTTATTACCACAGCTTTGATAGTGAAATGTATGTTTCTGTCAACAGTTCATTAAATTTGCACTCTAAGTACACTCATATATGAACAATACTATTATTAACTAAACATCTGTCTGCTTATCACCTGCATCACCCAACTGGGATGTACTGGAAAGCACAGAGCATTGAAAATCTCCTAATGCCACCCCCACAGGAGTTCCAACTGGAATGCCAATGAAAGACTTCTGCAGCTTGCCAGCAACAGTGCCAGGTGCTATCACTACTGGCAGGAGATGGGTGGGGAAATTTGCACTTCTTAGGCTGTTGGAGCAAAGAGATAAACTTGCAGTGATAAAACAAAAAGGTTTTATCAAAACATATTATAAGACACTTATCATACTACATGTTATGCATACTTAAGCCAGGGCCATCAGTAAAGGCCGGAGGCTGGGGATTTTCCCCAGATTTTTGAGTTAGATTGCTGGCTACTTTGATAGAAAACAGCATATTGACTATGCCACAATAGCTGAATTCTCTGGATACTGTTTGCTCATCGATCCCTGCCTAATTAAAAATTAGTGATGGCACTGTAGTATATATAGTATAAATTGCATAAAATTAATGTTCGTAAGAAAATTTTCCATGGGTGGGATTTGAACCCACATCCCTCTGTTGCTAGTTGGGTGTGTTACTATTGCACCATCAGGACAACCACGCAAGCAGTGTGGCAATCCAATACGTGATTTACGTGGCTTAAGATGTAGTATCCCAGGGAATTTTCTGCTGACTAATTTGACTTTGTGTTAACATCTTGACTTGATCCTTAGCTTCATTGCCTATGGAGTTGTAGACTTCCATTACCTTAAAAGCTTGTGACCTTGAAACAAAATTCTTCGGTATGCTACGGTACATCTTCAGACTGGTAAATCACATCTTTGATCACTGTCCTACCGCTTCAAGACTCTGGAATAATGTACCCTTATCTACTAGGAAAGTGGATTCTGTAGCCTGTTTTAAGCACAACATGTGGAGTAAGAATCCCTGTATGGTGGTCAATTTACATTATCAACTCCATTGATAAACCAAATTTTCGTGTTTTAAGATTTTTAGGGACCAGCAATTTTTACATCATTTTCATATTTAGTAATCGAGTTTTATATGATCATTTTTTGATTATTTAAATTGCATGTTTTTATTCATAATTTTAAGTGATGTTCTATTTTTAACTTGTAATTAGTTGATTAAATCAGGGCCACAAGTTTATTAGCCTGTGGCTATTACGTGCTACCCTGGTTAAATAAAGTCTTATTATTATTATGATGGTGTAGTGGTAATTAACAGACTCAATTGAAAACAGGTTGTTTACAAATTCAAATCATCATCACCCTGTTACTTGATGCCAGTGCTTATTCTTGTGTTTGCATCATAAATCATTTCAAACTGGAAACTTCTAAAACAATCACTTTGTAACTAGATGCTAACTCCTTCAAGATGTACAGATTAGAACTTACAGATCCACCTCCCACGTCATTTTCTCGACATCAAAATATCCCCAACTAACACCATTCTGCGAAGACATGCAAGGCTTGTCCATTCCACACAACATACACACGACAAAATCCATGATGGTTCCAGCACAGTCGTAACGTTCTAAAACACTAGGCTGATTTCTTTGTAGCCAAAACAGTGTAGCACACCCGAAACCGGTAGAAAGAGGAACTTTCTGCTGAGTGGGGGGAAGTGAGAGTAGAAATTCTCTCGTACATCTTCTATCTTCCCAGGTGACTAAACTAGAGACATTGTTTCCAGTCACCATATAATTGCCAAATGAGTTCCAAGCCAAACAAGATCGCCCTTTCCACATCACACATCCATGCATCTGTCCGCAAATCCCAATTCTGCTCACTTTGGCTAAGAACTGCGGTGACAGTTGGCCGAGAGCATGTTGTAAAACAGCTAAGATTTTCCCTACATCTTGCTCTGCAATTTCCCCATCGGAAACACTTGCCCTTGTCTCGAAGCGAACACTCTCAACAACATTTCTACTGCTTCTTTTCAACAAGGAAACTTTGATCGAAGTTGTACCGATGTCGATTCCCAAGACAAACGTTTCGGAATCGATCGTTTCATGCAAATCGTCCTCCATCTTGTGTAACGCAATCTTTTATTAAGTGTTGCGTGATGAGACTTTTCAGTTACATTAACATGACATACCTTGTGAAGTTTGATCTCTGCCCCGTTGCGTGATCGTGAATTGCTCGTTTCTTCGATCTACCGGCACTCTTCTTTATTTCTTTCTTCAAAATGAGGGTAGCAATAATAGGAGCTGGAGCGAGTGGCCTAACCTGCATAAAATGTTGCAAAGATGATGGTTTGGAGCCGGTGTGCTTTGAGCAAGAAGACTCGATCGGAGGCTTGTGGCATTTTACTGAGGAAGAACGGCACAGTTCCGTTTACAAGTCAACAGTGATCAACACAAGCAAAGAAATGATGTGCTTTTCGGATTTCCCGATTCCTAAGGAGTACCCACCGTACATGCATCATAAAAAAATCATGCAATATTTCCATCTGTACGCTGAAGCGTTTGATTTGTACAAGTACATACGATTCCGTACTAAAGTTGTTGACCTCAGGAAAACCTCGGATTTTGACGAGACCGGAAAATGGGAAATTCTGTTTCAAGAACAGAACAGCACGAATCCTGAAGACGTGAAGGTAGAAGTGTATGATGCTGTGTTTTTATGTGTTGGTCATCATTCCGAGCCTTCATGGCCCATTCCAAGTTTCCCCGGCCAGGACCAGTTTGAGGGAATCAAGATGCACAGTCATTCTTACAAGGACTTCAAACCATTTGAGAACAAAAATGTCCTTGTAGTGGGTAAGTCTACATAAATGTTCTATATTATACAGTTTTCAATTAAGTAGACTAATGACTACAGCAAAATAGACCTTTTTAGCTTGTAGATTTTGTTTTCCCAATGTAGACCACGTGATGTTACCCTAGAGAACTTCGCCTTATTCACGTGCATATGTACGCATAATTTATGAAAAGACAAAAGGCAAATCCCCTTGGGAAGATCACGTGGTCTACATTGGGAAAACAAAATATACAAGCTAAAAAGGTATATTGTGCTAACCTTTTGTTAGGCCCCACCCCTACGACAATGTTACATGAAAAGCATCTTGGGAATGTGAAACTGTTTCCCCTTGGATGGATGGATGTTTGCAAAGACTTACTGAGATGCAAATCAGTTTGTGTCATATAAGGAATAGACCCATGCCTATTACTACAATCTTGGACGAAACTACTTGAGAAAATAGGCTCCTAGGGCCCAAAAATCCTTCTCCGATCTGTGTGAGTTAACAATATCCCTAAAGTAACTTCCATTCCAATTGGGGGGGAGGGGGACTTTCAAACTCAGTTGATCACTGCTTGCACATACAAAGGCTTCTAAGCTCAATTTTCTCAACAGTTTTGTCCAAGATTGTAGCTTGGCCGTGTGACAGATGATGGCTAGATTTCGTAACTTTAACAGCCTATAAAAAGTCAATATTTGGTTTAAAAAAGTGCAAAAAGCTCAAAGATTTATTTGAGCAAAAAATATATATATATTTATATTTTGGGGTTAGGTGCACTTAAAGAAATATAAGCACCAGTGCCATGTTGCAATAATATTTGACCATAGCAGCAACCAAACTACACGAATCTGTGAAAAAAAAGAAAAGTTTCCTATTTAAAAATAAAAGCTATTATATGGCTGATAACTTTTCCAAGTTGCTAATCAGTTTTGTGTTTTCTATAACAGGAATTGGAAACTCTGGTGGTGATATTGCTGTTGAGCTCAGCCGCCATACACCTCAGGTTTACCTCAGTACTCGCAGAGGTGCATGGGTGCTTTCACGAATGGGTAAAGGTGGAGAGCCTAATGACCAGCAGTCAAATCGGCGGTACATTTCTTTGTTACCACGAAAACTTCTTACTTCCTTTTTCCACAAAGTGATAAACCAAAGGTTTGATCATGAAACATTTGCACTGCGTCCACAGCATTCTATCTTTGGTCAGCATCCTATGGTTAATGATGACCTTCCTCATCGAATTATTATTGGCAGCATTGTTGTTAAGCCAAATGTCAGCCATTTTACCAAAAAAGGAGTTGTCTTTGATGACGGTTCTGAAGTGACTGATCTGGATGTGGTGATTTTCTGCACGGGTTACAAGATAGGCTTTAAAATTTTAGATCAGTCTGTTGTACCTGTAAGCGACAACAAAGTTGAATTGTACAAATATGTATTTCCTCCAAGCCTTGCCAAGCCAACCCTTGCCATTATAGGGTGTATCCAACCCCTTGGTGCTATTTTCCCAATATCGGAGCTTCAAGCTCGGTGGGCAACGCAGGTCTTTCGTGGAATGAAATCACTTCCCTCGAAGAGTGTTATGATGGATAACATTGAAAAGAAAAGACAAGAAATGGCAGCGAGGTACTATGCTTCAAAACGACACACTATACAGGTAAGAAGTTATAAGCAATCTAATAATAAAACTCTCACTTTTTTATCAGTGGTCAGTCTTTTACCTCCTTGTTTCAGTGAGTATTTTGAATTTACCCTTTCTGTCCACCCCTAACCAACATGCCAATCATGTGATGGAAATCTTTTCGTAGTCAATACCACCCAGTATGGTTTACACTCCCTAAAATTTACTGGTTCTTACCTTTGGATTTCTTTGCCTCCAAGTATCACTAAATCAAATTCTCTTTCACTTTTTCGTTAAGTCCTTAAGAACTCTATGCTTGATTGTCATACGTATTACTGTAATTATCTAGCCTAGTGCATAAAAAGAAATATTTTTTACAGAAGAAGTTCTTATTAATGCTGTTCTTATCAATGAAGTTCTTATTATATGTCTCACTTAGTATGCGCACTGTGATTGGTCAATTTTGGGGACCATATTCTACAGTACGGCCCGCTTAAATTCAACTAGTTTTCTTTCCCCCGTGCCAGATTAACCTCAGTGGTATAGTAAATATCTTACTGACATTGTTTTCTGGGTCCGTACTGTAAGTTATGGATCCTTGTTTTTTCCTATTAATTTATGGCACGTGCGCTTTGCTCTTGGGCCATAAATCAACGGGAAAAATCTTGGTCTGTAACTTACAGTTACAGACCTTGAACTCGGCTAGTAAGAGGTGTGTATTCCCTTGCGATCATCTACTAGATTCCAAGTCTCTGCTATTTGGATGATTGCAATCCACTCCTTATTTAGATGTTATTATCTTTATTCTTTATCTATAATATATTTATTTCCGATCTGTATCCTCTGTAAAGCTGTGCTGAGTAAATGATAAATTCATTCAATTCATTAATAAAGCAAAACAAAACAGTCATTATAAGCACTGCACTTTCACAAAGCAACAGTATAGTTCTCCTTAGTTGTCTGAAAAAATATGTGTGATACTGCTGAGCCTGGGGTCCTTGGTGGAATTTGCAGATGCGATTGCTCAAGCCTGTTGGGAACTTCTGCTCTTACAACAAAGTGATGCTAAATTGTTGGAAATAATCTATAGATTCCAAGTTTTGTTTTAAAACATGGAAATAACATTGAAGTTTACACAAAAATAGATGTTGTTATCACCTTTTTCCACTTTTAATTTCACGACGTCATTTGGTTGCCCAGTTGTTTTTCTGCCTCATTTGCTTCCTGAAAATAGCTGCTGCAATTGAAGGTCATTTACTGTGTTGATGCATGACGTGCGTCCTACATAGTGCTATAATTAGCAACTAAAAGGTAAAAAGTTTCTGTTGGGGTGAGAAGCAGCAAAGACGGTAAAATTTTAAGCTCGAGTATGAAAGAAGAAAGATGCATGGTTTAGCATGACAAGAGCAAGGATAATGAAAAAATAACATTATGCCGATTGAGCTTCCTGCGTGCTGTTAAAGTCACCCCACATGAACAAGGAAATTGGGGAGAGAAGCAAATGTGACCAAGGGATTGAGCGACAGACAGAAAGACGAAGGAACTTTGAGCCCCCTTTGATTCCTCCAACTCTTCTCGGTTTGAAAATCCAAGATGGCTGCCTAATACACGAACGACTATTTTAAATGGCACTCGCAAAAAGAAAAGAAAAGAAAACAAACGCCTGCACTGCAGACTCTATAAACTGCCGTTTTAGCTCGTCTTTCCTGAGTTCTAGCCCTTGGTGCTTCAAAGAAGTTTCCGTTTCTGCTTACGAATGGTGTCCGTTTACAGAAGGTTATAAATATAGAGTTTGACTGGGGAAATCGCCAGGTCCGTGGTTTGGTGTCTGTTTACAGGAGGGTCCGCAAGCGGAGGATTAGCCTCCTACGCAGTTGTTTTTGGAGGACTCATATTTCACCTCCTCCCCACAAACAGGTCCCCTAAAAAGGACTGCGTGAAAGGCTAGTAGAGAGTCGACTTTAGTCCGAAAGCTTCCTTTGTTGTGATTAGGAAGCAAAGGTTCAAGTTTCAAGTTTCAAGTTTATTAAGTTCAAGTTTATTAAGAAAAATTGAGAAAATACAAAATAGGATGTACCACTGCTCGCAGTTAGCTATAGCTATTCGAGGCGAGCAGTGGCTTGACACTAAGTAGAATAATTACAATTATAACAATACAATTAAAATACTGAGTAGAGTTAATTATTAACGTACAATACATTAAAATAAGCTGAATACTAGATACAAAATGAATAATTACAATTACAATACAATTACAATACAATTACAATACTAAATAGAATTAATTATTATCGCACAATACATTAAAATAAGCTGAATACTAAATACAAAGTGAATAATTACAATTACAATACAATTACAATACTAAGTAAAATTAATTATTATCATACAATACATTAAGATAAGGTGAATACTGAATACTGACTAGTATTAATAACATTTGGGAAAAACAAAGATTCTCAGGAGAAAAAAAGGCAGATTACATGAGAAGCTGGAAGGATAATGTAGATAGAAAGCTAATAGAATGAACTGAGTTTAGTTTTCAAGACATATTCAAATCCAATAGATCAATATACTCATTCGCCTCCGAGAGTTTCCTGAAGGAGCATATTGTGAATGTTGCGTTTAAATTTCACTTTAGGCATTTGACGAATTTCATTAGGTAGGTTATTCCAGACTCTAACACCGTATCTTGAAAAGGACATGTTTTGCTTGTCTAATCTAGAGTATTCGAGAAAGAAGTTGCCTCTTGTTGATGATCTTGTGTTATGTGAATGAATATTATGTTGGTAATTAAATAAATTACTTATTTGAGGTGGCGATGTATTATTTGAGACGTCATACATTAAGACGGCAACTGACTTGAAGTAAAGAAGATCTAGAGGTAGTAGACTGGATGAAATGATGAAGGGTACTGCGTGAGCTCTATAATCACCAAAAAACATGAGGCGAAGGGCACTTTTCTGAAGACATAGGATTTTGTTTCTGTGGATTTTGTCTGCTCGGCCCCACGCTGTTATACCATATAACAAATAGGGTTGAATCAGCGATCTGTATATATGTTGTAAAGTATTAAGTGGTACGAAATGTCTTAGCCTAGCAATAATGCCAATCGATGTGCTTATTTTAGAGGCTATAAGTAGAATATGATGTTTCCAAGAGAGGTTCTCATCAATAAGCACGCCTAAATATTTAACATAACTTTTACGTTCCAAAGATGTGTAAGAGTTGGTATGATGGTTGAATATTTTTAAATTAACTTCGTATTTGACATTTTTTTGTCTTGGTCGAAAAATAACGTTATTAGATTTTTTAATGTTTAGAGATAATTTGTTCGCTATTAGCCAGTCGTAAAGCTTACAGAGCTCATTGTTTACCGTAGATTCCAGGGATTTTAGTTTTTTATCTGCATATAAAAGATTCGTATCGTCTGCGAATAGGTAAAACTTCATTCGGTTACAACTGTTACAAATATCATTTATATAAACAAGAAAGAGCAGAGGCCCTAGGACTGATCCTTGGGGAACTCCAGATAATACTGTCGCTTTTTTAGATATATTTGAGGGGCCAAATTCAGTTATTTGCTTGCGACTAGTAAGGTAGGAAGTAAACCAATCATTCACAATCCCGCGTATACCATAATGTTCAAGTTTCTTTAAAAGTATTGAGTGGTCGACTGTGTCAAAAGCTTTTTGTAAATCAATAAATATACCTCAGGTGTACAGCTTTCTATCCATATTAGTTTGAATATGATTGGTGATTTCCAAAATAGCATGTTCAGTGGACCGCTTTTCACGAAATCCATACTGTGAATCAGAGAATACTGAACTTTTCAAGAAATGATTTCAAGCGAATGTACATCATTTTTTCAAAGATTCGGTTGAAGACTGAAAGTAGTGATATGGGTCTGTAGTTGGATGGCTCAGATTCGTCATTGGCTTTATGGATTGGGATTACTTTAGCAAGCTTTAATTTAGTGGGATATATTCCATGTTCAACCGACTTGTTGATAAGAACAGATAGCGGGTGGCTAAGAATATGTCTTGCTGATCGCAAGACGCGAGTGGGGAAAGAATACAATCCATGAGCCTTGTTTAATGGCGTGTTCATAATTTCGGACTCAATTTCAGTTTGTGTTACTGGATTGAAAAAGAAAGAATCAGCATTACGTGATTTTGGAAGATAATCAAAAAATTCCTTCTGCGGGTTTGGCATTTTGGAAGCTAGGTTATGACCAATTGAGGAAAAATACTCATTCATAATGTCAGGAAGGTCTGAGGAGTTGTATGAGATTTGATCAGATCCCAGGCGTTTAAGCGAGGTGATATGTTTGATAGCTTTACGTTTGCGACCTAAAAGATTGTTTATACCTTCCCAAGTCTTTTTAATGTTACTTAGGTTATCTTCGAAATAGTTGTGGAAAAAATTCCTTTTACTTATTCGTGTGAGCATCAGTATTTTGTTACGATAAATTTTGTAGGTTTTACTGTCACCAGAATAATAGAGTGAATTCTTGATCTTAATTGATCTTCTGATGCCTTTTGTTATCCAGGGTTTTTGTTGTTTTCTTAGACTGCGTTTTGAAATTGGCTTTAATGGGGCGTGCTTATAGAGGAGCTTGTTCAGTTTATTGTGAAATGTAGAGAATGATTTGTTTATGTCTGTCTTATTACAAATTGTACCCATTAAGTCAATTTCAGATAGCTCACTTAGGAACTTTGTTTCCGAGTAGTTTGAGAAGTCACGAGTTAGCCGCTTAGATTTCGATTGATCACAGAGATCTCGATTAGTAGAAAAGTTTAGTATACAAAATTGAGAAAAGTGGTCTGTTAGATCCGAGACTATGTTTCCACTACAGATACTATATTCTAGACTGTTGATAAAGATGTTATCAATTAATGAGTAAGAGTTGTTGTGAACTCTTGTTGGTTTGTCAATTGTCGGAGTCAGGTTCAGGCTTTGCAAAGATAGCATAAAATTTTGGGCGTGAGTACTAGTATGAACATGGAGAAGATTTATATTAAAGTCACCCATAAGAATAATCTGTTTTCCAGTGGCGCTAAGCTTTTCCATTGTCGAATCAAAATATTCCTGAAAACGCTCAGGGGAATTATGCCGCCTATACAATACTCCACATATTATGTTTGTACTTTTGGGAAGATGTAATTCGATAAAAAGTGCCTGGAAGGCTTCATTAGAACACCTCTCTGTTGTTTGATATTGAAATCGCTCATCAATATACATGCCTACACCTCCAGCTGAAAGAGGCGTTGGCAGGTATTCAAAATTATAATGCAAGATCGAAGGATTAAAATCTAAGTTCTCAGTCGAGCTGTTTATTCTTGTTTCTGTTACGCCTATTACATTAAAATGAAAATCTAGTTCATCTAATAAAGGAGTTTGAAAATTTTTTCAATTACGTTTTAGGCTGCGGATATTTGTGTGCATAAACGAAATATTAGAATCTGGATAGGGATTAGTAGCAAACTTACTTTTTTGATCACAAGGTGTTCAACTGAGAGCTTAGTCGTGAAATAAGAACTATATAGTACGGACGTCTTTGCATATCGTGGATCCGCCTCAAGCAAACATATTTCTTTCTCTTTCTCTTTTTTTCCTGACAGGTTGACTACGTTCCCTATTGCGATGAAATAGCCATTGAGGCTGGTTGCAAGCCAGACTTGTGGCGGCTATTATTCAGCGACCCTGCCTTGGCCCTAAGGTGCTTTTTTGGCCCTTGTACGCCGGCCCAGTATCGCCTCATGGGACCTGGTGTTTGGGCAGGAGCGAAGAAGGCCATTGAGGATGCGCCTGGTAATGTGATTTACGCCACGAAGACCCGGAGCTTGCCGCGGAAAGCAGACCAGGGAAGCAATACCAGTGCTGTTTACCTGAAGATTCTGGTTTTGTTTGTTATGGTGGTTGCTATTTGCGTAAGGTTTTTAAGCGAAAAGTAAGCCATTATCACAGCCGCCCGGGCTGACAATTTTAAGCTCTTGACAAACTAGAGAGTGTCTGCGCACGAGATGGAGAGATTCAATATTTAGCAAAAAAAATATTTTATACTAAGAATAATTACTCTAATTTTTACTCAAGAAGAAATCGTACAAAACGCAACTGAAACAAATAATTTTTCTAAGGGAAGTTTGAAGTTTGAACTACTAAAAATAATAGATAAAACCAGTATTATTGTAATAATCATCGTTTATAAGAGAACTTAACAATAACTGTTTGCGAGTAATTTAGGTACTCCTACTAGTCGCTAAATTTTTTATTAACCATTAGTTTAAACATTCAGTTCACCAGATTTTGCAACAAGCATGACATATAAACCATACACAAATAAATTTCAAAAAACAATTCTGAATATTGTACAAAATACATACGAAATCTTCTCTGTAAAGAGTTGCTTAAAACGTAGCAATGTCAGTTCCTGTTTTCTCCACTTGCTTACTGTTTTGACCTGTTCGTCCACATTCGCGTTCGTCTTAATTCCATGGAGGTAGCGGTGAGCTATCACAAAATCTGACTCCTAAAGGGGTTTGGGGTAGGGGGGGACATCTCAGTTTCTCAATCATTCTTTTCCTATAGTCCACGCCGATAACAAAGAACGGAGGTTTCCGGAAACAGATCCAGAAGTGGAAACCTTTGAAAACAGATTGTAACACTGTGGAGTATTGGTTTTCAGCCACGTGCACGTCACGCAAATAATAATAAAAAAATGAAATCATCAACCATTCAATAGATAAAGTCAAGAAATTGAGATACTGTAGAAGAGTAATGAATAAATAACATGCCAAAGTCTCAGGGCTGTGTGATATCCCGCGTTCTTGAGTTATTCGGCAAAATGTACCACTCAAAATTATACAGTTAAGTATGGACACACCATGATGGTGTCCCTCTGAGGGGCACCAACATGGCGGCCGGAAACGAGTGAAAACATCTGGAATTTACTTTGGCTATCTCAAAGGCTTTCTTCTCTCTGTTGAACTTGCAAACATTCACACAGACGTTTCTTTTATCATGCTGGCTTTTAGACCTCAAAAACACACGATGACATTTGCCAGTGGACATTTGCCTCGGAAATGATGGTATACTAGCTTGATATACTTTAATATCAATTCAATAGCAATAATATATAGGGTAAAAAAGCTTAAACTTCATTCGATTCCACTTAAGTGCACATGAATAGAAAATTAACTACCATTTTTTTTTACGTTTTTTGATAGCTTATAATCCCCATATTTCATTTTCAGTCGTTTTTTGCCGCTGGCGGCCTTGGTAGTGAATCTTGGTAGTTCTCCGACATTTTTATTCCACGGAACTAAAAAAAACACTCGACTAAGTACACACAAGTGACGTCATGACTATTCACCAGACTCCAGGTCTTTGTCTAGAATTTTAGTGAGAAAGTCCCAGCTTTTGCCGCATTTTAAAACAAGTTCCTGGTACTTTTAGTAAATTATTTTCCCCTCAAAATGTTTCGTAAAACACCAATTTTCAAATTGTAGAAAAAAACCTGGCTTTGAAATTTCGATTCGTGTGCACTTTAAACAGTTTCTACATTAAATCGCATTGTTAAATAATGTTTTTTTGGGGGGGAGGTTTACTTTCATGTTAAATATCACCACTTTGCTTTATGCTTTAAACATATTAAAGTGCTCTTAATAAAGGCCATTATCATCATCATCATTGTTATTGCTATTGCTGTCGGTACTGAGCAATTAACTTTTGTTAATTTCAAACATATTCCCCTCTGAAAACAGTACTTGGAGTTGTGTCTGAAATGACAAACTCTTCAAATCAGCTCAGGTCCAAGTTTTCTAATAGTAACGCTCCCAGCTTGTAAGTCCAGCCACTGACTGTTGGGTTGACTGTTTAAAACTTGGTTTTTCAAGCTGTTTTCATTTAAGGTGGCTCAAAATGGTTCGTTATTTTTAAACACCAACTCTTTGATGGGTCGATACTCCCACAATTTTTCGTTTGTTTCCTTGAACATGTATCAAAAAATTTCCCAATTATTTCTCAACAAGTTGTGGTCATTATTTTGACATATAAGGTTACTATAGCAACAGTACAGCCTCTTAGAAACACACTTAATTTGGGCTTTATGTTCCTGGAACTCGAAAACGATTCTTATGACCCCCATTTTTTTTATTGATATGAATTGCAATCAGCATACGAGGATTTATTTTTCTGCAAACTTTTAAAAAATCGGTACATAGGTTTCAGAGCCACCTTAATTTTTCGATAATTTAAAGTGGCTCTCGACTCCCTCTACAAAAGCGGAAGAGTGTTCCCAAATCTTCAAAATTAACAATTACTGTATGAAGGCGCGCTGGATATGAAGTGATAACCGAGATGATCATTTCATATTCAGCAAGCCCGAGTAGAATAATTGTTTTATTAAAAACTCCAGAACGCACAATTTAGAATCTGAACAAAAAAAGAAAGAAAGGAATCCAGAGAAAGAGAAAAACTGAAAAAAGGAAACATTTGTCCATCACATGGCTAATCAAAAAGAGCGCGAAAACCTTTCGGTGTGTTGCAACGTTTCTGGGCAAAGTTGAATGAATTCAATGTAACTGTACGAGAAGAACGTGGAATTACGAAGCTTCGCTTTAGGATCCTTTTGAAAAACGTGCTGAGTTTATTTGCTCTGAATGGTTGTAAATGGCAGTGGCATCGTAAAAAATCTTCAATTATTGCTCAAATCAGTTGGTAACGCTTTCACGCAGATGTACTAGCCGAAGGAAGCGAAGTTGAAGTGCATCAACGGCACCATGTGCGAATTTCGTCAAAATGAAGACACAATTTCAGTTTATCTTGCTGGACTGGAACAATGTCTCACCAAGCATGGTCGGAAACAAGATATATGAGGGATTAGCAAGAGAATTGTCCAGGTTATGCTTCAAGAAATGGCTTCTTGGAATTGTTCTGATACACGTGGCAGAAAAACTGGTCTTATGTCTTGCACCTACTATTTGGAAGTAACTGAGGTGAAAATTACTTTGTTTGCCCAGTTTTACGAATATCAGACAAATCGTAAAATAATGGAGTTTCGCAGGGGAATGGGGCGAGTTTTAAATTTCAACCAATTCATAAATTAACAACATCACATGAATGATGCCATTGAGATTGGTCATTTGACCTAGTTTGAAGATTTTACATTCAAAAGAGACCACGTTATGGACTTTAAAACATAGTTCAAAATCTATACAAACGTTTCTAATTATTTGGGGGCTGTGTCCCCCAAAACCATATAAACTCTTAAACGTTTTTACGATTTGGCTGATATTGGAAAAAATGGGTAAAAGAAGTAATTTTCACCTCAGTTACTTCCAATTGTAGCCATCAGACGTTCGCCTAAACTCCCTTCCGGTTCTTTCCGTTGCGGTAAAAATTGCACCACTTGTCCCTACATTTCAGATGGACTCACTAGCTGTACTTTCTCTTCTACAGGTGAAACGCGCCATATGAAATCTAACCTGACCTATGACACTAAAAACCTCGTATAAATGATTCAATGCAACCACTGTAATTTATAATACACAGGAGAGACTAAACGACGTTTTAAAAAGACCAATTTATCAACACCGCCGTACCATAGATAACCCTAACACCAAATCTAAACCTACTATAGTCACGGAACATTTCCTCTCCTCCCCTAACCACACTGCTTACGACATGCAACAAGACTGCATGCAATTAACCCCCAATTAGAAAATATTTTCTAACGGAGACTCAATCCGTAAGGCCAGGGAAGCTTTTTTAATTTCAAAAGGCAGAACAATTGATCCAGAAGGTCTTAACATCCGCGAAGAAACATACTAGTTAAAGTTTGTTACTAAGTTTATCATTTTTTAGACTTTTTATTCTAGTATTTTATTTTGCATTGTCAATCATTTTAGTTTTACGTGTTTCCGGTCGGTATATTACTACATAAACACCCCTTCCAATGTAAATTCTCATTGTACCTGAAGAAAGCTGGTTTGGCCAGCCGAAATATAATACACAAAACTTAAAACCATTGTACGTTGTATCGGCCCTTGCTTTTATACTCTTTGTTGATTTTATTACGCCGATCAGATCACCAGTTTGATCCAGTGTATACCAGCAGGATTATTGTCCACGATCGCTTGCTTGAAAATTTGATATTCAAAATAATTAGAGACGTTTGCATGGATTTTCAAGAACTATATTTTCAAGTCCATAACTTGGTATATTTTGAATGTAAAATCATCAAACTTGGTCAAACGGTCAATCTAAAAGGTCTCTTTCATGTGATGGTGCTAATTTATCGATTGGTTGAGACGAGTTTGAGAGTCTGAAAGCTCAAAATTCCCGTGCTGCATACTAAATCAGCTGGGTTTACACAAACTGCATTCTTACTCTTGTGAGCTTTTTACGTCATTTTGTCCTCGATCCAGTTCTCTCAAGATTTTGAAGTTAGTAATGGCGGATCACTAAATAGAAATATTTCAGTCAAATAAAAAACTGATTTCTCCAAATTAAAGCTTGAAATTTCGTGAGTCGGTTGTTAAGCAAACACACTTTCGAAATTTGAAGAAAAAACACAAGTGATTTTCTGATCGTAGTAGCACTTTAACCCTTTTCGATCCAAGTGGGTGCTATTTATTTCACCAGATTTTGGGCAATAAATGGTCTGGGGCTCTTAACTTCTTCATATATGGAGTTATTATGAAAATATCTGCTGTCTTGAAATACTGGGGACCCAGGCTTTAGAGTCACGTGATGCACCCGAGTGGCTGTTGTTTGTCGAGTCAGTGGAATCGCTTGACTGTGGTGCAATTGTCAGTTTTAGAGTGCTTTTCTGAGCCATTTTCCTCTGCAGAAGCCCCCATGCTGGCATCATTAAGCTAGAATGTGGGTAAAGGCAAGCCTTTGAAAGAAACCAGAGGTGAGAGGCGGTTTTATGTTGATGGAGATGCCAAACACGCTCTGTTGTGATGATGGTGGCTCGATATGGAACCTGTCTCTCTTGTCTTTCTGCAAGTGGATTCGGGGAGCTAACGAGGCAATGTGGGCTAGTTCTGACCGCTAAAAATACTCATCGATGCAACATTTTGCTGGTAGCACCGGGTGGCTCAGCACCAGGTGGCGAAAAACTATGTAATGAACTGAAGGAGAGTTCTATGCTCGCGGCGTGGTTACAGTTCCCAGAATTCTTTTCGGCCGTGAACGAGTCCAGTTAAGACACACAAGATTGGATCTCAGAAACGGGCTGAAACGTGGCAGGCACCAAATGTGAGAGAAACGTTTCATAGCTGATAATAAGGAGAGAGCTTGAGGTTTGCTGTAAATGTAGAATCTTGATATTTGGGCAGTTTTTCTTATTAAAAAGTTGGCCACAAAAATGTGTAAATTTTGGTGTTATTCTCTGGCCAAAAAACAAGCATTTTGGGCTTTGCTGTTAAACGATCGGTGATATGCAGCGGAATTCTGGTATTGTAGTCGTTATTTTTAGCTTTAATGATTGCTAAAACACAGTTGGTCCTATTCACACAATTATTATAACGTTCTGACAAACTTTAAACAAGAAATAAACCATAAAAAGGAAGCAGTATTTATCATCACATATGTGTGACGTTGGATGGAAAAGAGTTAAGATAAGATATTACATGATAACTTTTTAAGTCAAGGTGAGACAAAACGTTAAATGTCCTACAATACTCGTTCTCTTCACAAGATCCATTCCTAGAATGCAATAAGAAGGCGTTTTCTTTTTTTGTAACTTATAACCAATTCAAGGTGTTTTCCTTACTTAGAGGGGGGTAAACAAAACTGCTTATTCCGATTCCTAGAGACCCTTAAGACGGAGGAGCCGTGGAGCCCAAACTATCTATCAGGCTAAGTCAAAAAACAATATCTCAATCACGTTTCTTCCAATAACAGGCCCAGCCTAAGTGTTTCAAGTATTTCCTATATTATATCGTTACGGTATTTTCAGAGAGCTTCAGTGATACGTCCTGATTTCCTTTCAGTTTTAGAGCTTGTTTATGGTTTCTACTTGTTACGTTCACAGCTTCTGACCCATTACAACAAAGAGCATAAACTTAATACATTCTTCATCGAGCCTGATTAAACAAGCCAACCAGTATTTTGGTGCAGTATCCCGTTTCCTTCTCGTAAAATTGAAAAGATACATCTGACAATATTTGGCGAGATATTTCTGAATACGATTAAATCTTGAGTTTGCGACCAAAATGCAATCTTTCTCGCTGATCCAATCGGTAAAAGATTACTTCCAGCGCACACTATTAAGGTCCTATGTTGCAAAGGAAGGAATTCCAGTTTCTAGTCGTAAATTTTTAAGCAATCACCTTCGGAGCAAGATCATCTTTGGAATGCATAAACCTCAGCTGCGTTGTCTAGCGGCTCATCAAAAGATCAATATTTCTAAGGAGGTTCACTCCGAAGTTTGCCATAGTTTAACTACCTGAGAGATTCAATGAATGTTTTAAAAACCTATTTGTTTTATCATTCATAATAAAGCTCATTTGTGGTGTTACTATATCGGCTCTGAAAATCTACTTTCACCACTTACTCCGCTCACACAATATCTCTCATTTCCTTTTGTACTTTCACAGTGGCTTTAAATATCCTGTTAATATAAAGCCGGTCTAATTTCGGCTGTATGCTCTTAATGAAGGTAGGTCAATATAATATGTAGTTATGGGTTACCGCAAACTGTATGCTTTAAGCCGTAGTGACAGACTTTTCTCGTCTGATTAGTCGCTCGTTAATCCATCTCCAGACTGTTGATATCATTTTGCTTTTTAACCTCTGTTTATAGCTTAGATAGTGACAAGTGTAATCCCCGCTTCCCTCAATATAACGTCCATCATGGCTGACCTCTCCCACCAGCGCTCAACACCCATAGTCATTATTTTTCAGGTCACCAAGGACGGTTTCAAGTCAGGCCATTTAATGGTCTCAGTGTACAATTCCTGGGAGAAAGGGCTGGTAAAAATACGATAACTAACTTGGTTAAAACGCAATTAAACGCGAAATGTCTATCAAGGTCGATCGATCAGAAAAAACAAACATCTCCTGATCTCCACATTAATCGCATTTCATATAAGATGCACTCAAACGTTATCGACCTCCAAATAAGAGTCCGGCGATAATTTCAGGAATGGTGCAATGTGTGTAGTCCAGCCTTAGACTACTCTTTTCAAATGGTTGTTGTGACGTTCGAACTACATTCCGGGTACTGGATTTCTGTAGTCTCCTAAGTATTGTCTGAACAGAAAAACCTATTGTTTACAAACGATACTTGGGTTCCTCTTAACTTGGGAGAGCTATACCATGATTCCGACCCCAAGCTCGTTTGATCCACTTCATATTGTTCTCGTTTTCTTCTTGTCGAGGTGCGGACTTCGAGATCGTTTCAGTTTGCGAAAAAACGAAGAAAGGTGGTAAAAATGAAAGTAAGCTATAATACCACAACACACGAAAACCGCCCAGCGGAAAGTGTTTAGCGTAATAAATCTCCAAGTCCAACAGAGTGATAACATCATCAGAAAGCCGATGGGCAATTTAGAGCAAAGTGATGTTAGGTTTCAGGAATGTACAAATTGTTTTCTTACAGTGTGACCCCGACACGAGAAAGTGTCCAGAGGCTTGGACCTATATATCACTCAGCCCAGCTATGACTGAGCTGGATAATATAGCTTGTTATACTGGGGTGTGCGTCAATTCGTGAATAAACGGACTAGAGGCATTCTACTGTAGGGCGAGCAAAGCAAAAATTTCCCCTAGGGTACCAAGCTATTCCAATTACATCACTTCCCGTGTGCTGACTAAATAGCCGGTTTCCATGGCAACGTAAATGGCTGCCGCCAGGAAGACAGAACAAGGCAGTAACGTCACAACTTTCACAACGACAAAAAGAGTAAAGTAATGACGTCTGAGGCCAGGCGGAATAACGCCCTAAAGGAAGTTGTTAATTATTTTAACATATTTAGTATTCATCAACCACGTGTGCGCTTGACGCAGTTTAGAAATTAAACAACAGGAAAACTAAAACAAAAAAAGTATGCGAAACAATATACACTGGACAGTTGTAGCTCTTTTACTATTCTTTTCGAAACCAATAGGAAAGGCAATTAAACATTCATGGTCGCGCCAAATAAAAGTTGTAGCGTGGTTTATTATTATTATTATTATTATTATTACTATTATTATTATTATTATTATTATTATTATTATTATCATCACCCCCACAGTCATCACCGTCACCATCATCACCACCACCACAACCATCATCATCATCATCATCACCATCGTCATCATCATCATCATCATCACCACCATCATCATCATCACCATTATTAGCAGTAGCAGTAGTAACAGTAGTAGCTGTAGTAGTAGTCTGTAAAGTTATGTTATCATTTATGTTTATCATCTTCCGATGATTTTAAATAAAATAATCACAAGTTTACTTGTTCATTTGATTGATTTTCAGACGATTTCCTGTCTGAATTTTTCAAGAGTTTCACAAATATATTAGCGCATAATTTGAATATTTCTCAGTTGATTATCGAACGACGATTGACGCAAATAGTGTTTGTACCCCCGCGAACGTTTTACGGACAAAAAATTTAAGAAATGTTTTAACGATGGGAAAATTTGGTGATCCTGAGTATTTTGAGACAAACAGCATTTCAAAACTGGGCAAAACCGGCAACTTTTGGCATCACAGCAAACATAGTTTTTTCTTTCTAGTATTAGAAAAGAAACAAAAACAAAATAAAATAAAAACGAGGAAACAGTGTTTCCAAAAAATATCGAAATGTTGCGTAATCATTTACCGTGTCAAGTGAATATATTACGACAATATTGTTGGATAAGAACAAGTATTGTAGCAGTTACGTGACGATTACAATTAAGGAATGGGTGAATTTAAGGATTATCGGGACAAGTCATTTAAATGGAGATCTAAATTGGAAGTGTAGCTGAATAAAACTTGGAGCCTTTCGACCATTATGAAGTATTTTACTTCTTGTTTAAAGATAGTAAAGCAAGGTTTTGGTCAGTTTTGTTTAAGGAAACACGTTATATCTGTCGTCTGGACGTTATATGACAACATCAGTACAGTGTGTAGCTTAATCTAGTGAATTCTGGCTGTATAGTTGAAATTTGCTGTGGTCTCTAATAATACACTGTTGAAATGTTTGCCTTAAATAATAAGCCTTACTGAATTGCATTATTGGATTTTGTGCGGACGATTTCATGTCAGTTTATTTTGTTATTCATTTAACACTGTGTAAACGTAATTTGTGTCTGAATATATACATTACAAACCACTACGAACTTCAGTTCAAGCGATAATCGAAATATTGATTCCTTACAAACTCACACTTTAAGACGAAAGACCAAAAAACACCAGAAAATGTAGATCTATCTCGGCAAAATGGTAATTTCAACCGAAATGAGACGCCTTCATAAGGTTTTCACTTGTCTTAGCGGGAAATTTTCAGAGCAAAAGCTAATGGTCTAATGACTTCAATGCGGGCATCAATGACCCTAATTTCGCAGGAAATTTCTAATCATTCAACGTTTGTTACCTAAGGCGCTATTGTTCCACCCAAAAGGTGTAAAAAGCCTTCGGTTTTACCGACGCAAGTCACGTAATATGCATAATTTTCACTTTTTTATACTTCGGAATATGTTCACAGTTTCGAACCAAAAAAGGATTGATATACAGCTAGCCAGTCTGTTTCGGAAGCTTTGTAGAATTTCTATTATTTGGAGCACGTTTATATCGCGCGTAATCTCTTTCCAGCGGTATTGTAATACGTGAAATGGGGAAAGACAATATTTTGAAATACCCCCTGATTTTATCACAAAAGGAGCGCGATAGGCAATATCAAAAAACAAAGGTTTTTAACGCTTGGAGGGCAATATGTCGAGAGAAAGGGTTAATTATAACAAAATGCTTTTCAAGAGCGCTGTTAGTTTCATTTTAACCGAGAAGAGCAACACACTCAACATTAAGGTCCGACAAGGAAGACGACTGTGCGCGTACGAAGTTGAACCTTCTTAATCCGCCGAGGATACACCGAAGTGCGAACGACGGTTGACCATGAAAATAGCAATCATAGGTGCTGGAGTGAGCGGTTTAGCCTCCATAAAATGCTGCTTGGAAGAGGGACTCGAACCAGTTTGTTTTGAGAAAAGCGCTGGTATCGGCGGTCTGTGGAAATTTTACGAGAGTGAGGGCGCTGACGCTAACAACGGCTCAGTTTATGAATCAACTGTTATCAACACCAGTAAAGAGATGACCTGCTTCTCGGATTTTCCCGCGCCAAAGCACTTCCCGCCGTTCATGCCGCGCGGCCACGTCGTGGAATACCTTCAAATGTACGCCGAGAAGTTTAACCTGCTTCAATACATTCGGTTCAAGAGCACAGTTCTTCAAATAAGTCGGACATCAGATCACAGGGAAACGGGCCAGTGGAAAGTCTGCCACATGGACGAGAACAGAAACGTGATGGAAAACATTTTCGACGCGGTAATGATTTGTAACGGCCACCTGTCCAAACCATTCTTTCCGGTTTTTAATGGGCTTGATGGCTTCCAGGGAAGAAAGCTGCACAGTCATGCGTACAAAAGCTATCGCGGTTACGAAGGGAAAGTGGTTCTCGTGATAGGTATGTTGATAGTTGGCATCACAAACTCTTACAACAAAATAAGCTATGGAGTAGTTTTCATTATTTTCTTTTATTATAACACTACACACAACGATTGCAGATCGTAGCAATGTGCTTGACGTAAGCCAAAATGAACCACGAGGCAGACTATAATGATTTTCGTCGACACGAGTTGCCTATTGGTAACAGCATGCCAATGTGCGAAAGATGACTGTATGGGATTCAATCCTTAATTGTGGGAAAACACTAGATCCTTCTTTGCTTTGTCGCGCTCTTGAAGAAATAAATACATACTAGACTTCTAGCATAAGAAGCTGCATGTTTTCACCTTCCCTCTTATCACGTTTTATCCACGACAGCAAGCATTTTTTGACTTTCTGACCGCCGATGTGCTTTGCGCCTGCGTTTTGTAGTTACCAATGGCTTCTTTTTATAGTCTTACAATCGAGTCCATCATTTCGAAGCCTATTTTGTTATGCAATCACACAGTGCATTTCAAATATATTCCAGTCATTTTGCAAAACCTCAGATCTAATATCACCATTTACAAATCCAATATTCTTCGAAATTAGCTTTGTAGCTCTCAAACAAGCTAATTATGCGTTAAGTAAAAAAGATCACTTAACACATTAAGCCAAATCTTATGCGCTAGTTTATTTCGAGTTTATCTCCAAAGGTTACTTCTGTAGTGGAAAATGTTAAGTCTCTTAGTCATTCAGCCCAGTGTTGTTTTCCGCATATCAACGATTTTTGTATAATTCGCCTTACATCACTCGCTCAAACCTTAATTCATTGTTTTGCCATTACGCTGTATTGAACCTTTTTATTCAGCTAGAAGTTTGGCGCTGTGAAGTTTGAGACTGTAAAGGAAATCCTAAAGTGTGGCACTTGGGACAAAAATAGCACACATCCTCACATCCTGTGAGTAATTCAGATCATAAAAGTTGTCAACGGCGTCATATCAACTCTTGATTACGGGAATTTGCAAGCTTTAGAGTTGTTTATGACTTGGTTCAATTAAACGTTAAGACGTTATCAGCTCACAGCTATCACAAGTACCAAGTCCAGGTCGATGTTCAAAGTGCACGAAATGTGACTGTACTGCAGAGCCCTTTTACGAAATTAAAACACATCGTTTATTTGAATTGATTAAGAATCGATAATCTCCAGTTAAAAATATTGATTGCTGATGACATAGTTTCTTGCCTGTATCCTGGAAACAGGACATTAACATCGCAGAGGACAATGACTGCATTAAGAGGTCAGGATTGAGCACGTCTTTTGAATAGAAAACAGTAATCTAAGATACTGGACTACTGACATACCCATCTAGTAATTTTTTTCGGTTTCTATTGCGAAGAGTATGTGCATCATTGTTTCGGCCAAGAATTTTCCTCCAAAATATCACAGCCTTTTCTCGTTGAAATCTGTCTAGAAACAAATTAAATGATCATATATATTTTTGTTATAATAGTGTAGTTTACATGCACATTAAGAACAAAAATACCGATCAATATAAAACAAGCAGTTGAGTGCTTTTGCAAATAGGCCACATTTCGCTGAGTATGCTTTCGAATGACTTTTAAATTGAAGTGATTAAATGATCACTTATAAACAGGCAATTTTTCTAAGTCTTTAATTTAAACTGTAATAAATTTCATTTTAAGCCCAGTAATTGGCAACTTTTTCTTAAAGATGGCTAAACATAGCCTTCAAGTTCAAGGTGAAATATTACCGTCATAACAGATATTTCGTTTCAAACCATTTCTGGGATTTCCGTCGGCAACATCGCCTGAGATATCCTGGGTGCCAGAGCGGTTATTTTTCTCGTTTGAAGGAGGGAATTTACGCGGCAAAGCCGCAGCAACTTGGCGCGAAGCGTCTCTCGCGTTCTATTTTGGCTTTTCAGGGATATATTTTTTTTCAACGGGCCTCTGGAGCCAGGGTACGCCTGCGAACGCCCACGTGTCAACCTAACGTAATCAGATGGTCAAACTAGGAGAAAAGGAAGCTTACCATAACATTTATCTGAGGTTGAACATTATGCGGGTTTATGAGACCTTCAAAGAGGTGGTCTGTTGTCGCTTTGCCGCTCGTTTACGACTATGTCTGTCGCTGGTTTCGTTAGGAACAAATGTCGCTGTCGCAAAGAAACAAAGACAAATGGAAAGTTAATTGTCGCTGTCGCAAACTGTCGCACATTTTCTGCCAATTTCTGTCGGTTGTCGGTGTTTTGGGAGAAGATTGTCGCCTGTTTTCAGGGCCCGATGTCGCTTGTCGCTTCTACCCTTTGGAAGGCCTCGTTTATACCAACGCAGCAGTGTGCTGCTGTTTTAGAAGGAAATGACTACCGACACAAATCAATTCAAGTTCGTTATGGGCTGTGGATCATGAAACATTTGAGCCCCAAGTTTTTCGAATTCACCAGAAGAAGAGTGCAGCTTGTGATTTATTGGTCTCTTAAGGCTGTCGTATGACCAAAGCATAAGAACCATTTCCAGACTTTTGTATGATCGGGAAAATAGGTCAAGCAGAAATATACCCAGCCACGGGAAATTACAAAGTGAATGTCGCTCATGGGCCCTTTGCAGGATGTAAGTCACGTGGTACAATAAACGCCATGCTGGGACACAAACAACGCACTGGGACAAGACAAAGAAAATTACTATTTTAAAATGATGTCCCAGTGAGTTGTTTGCGGCCAAGCATAGCGTTTTTGTACCATGTGACTACAAAGGGCATTTGAGATGAAGAAATTTCTGTAAAACAGACTGTACTGCGTTAAATCAAGTTGAACTAACTAAGTGAATTGTATGAAGTTGTGAATGATCATCGCAGTTATGAACACTACTTAAGCAGTAGTGAAAATAAAGCTTCAAAAACTGAAATTCAGGCTTGTACGGGAGTCGAACCCACGACCTCTGGGATACCGGTGCAGCGCTCTACCAACTGAGCTAACAAGCCAACTGGGAGCTGGTCGTTTAGTTGGTTCGTAATATACCCGTGAGTGATGAATATGTGAGAATGAAATATACGAAAATCATATATTTGAACCGTTCGGATTAAATAATGATTATGCCAATGTTCCAATTTCGATGTTGTTCAATCAAAATTTGAGACTAGGCTAAACTTCGGTGAAACAGTTTCCAAGTTTATTGGTTTTTGAAAGGAACGAGCACAAGGAAAATAATTTTTTAACACAAATCACAAAAACATCAAAGAACAGTAAAACAAACTCAAGCACTCGCGAACAACTGTTAATTCAGTATTGCATACACACAGTCACGGAGAAAAACTACCAGAAAAGTAAGCTCATTCACTAATGCAAGCACTCATGCCTCTACTATACACTCCAATAAACCATCTTAACCAGAAGTTATAAGGTATTATTTCTGTCGCCTTAATTGTACCCTGGCAAACGTGTTCTAAGACAAACCTGTTTTCTTTATAGGTCTTGGTAACTCCGCCGCAGATATCGCCGTTGAGCTTAGCCGCCACGCCTCTCAGGTCTACCTAAGCACCCATAGAGGGGCCTGGGTCATATCCCGCCTGGAAAAGCGCGGGTTGCCATGGGACCAGCACGTGGAAACGAGGTTCTTCCAAAATCTCCCAACGAAGATAAAAGAATGGTTATCACTGCGAAGCGCGCAGAAAAGATTCGACCACGAAACATACGGGCTTCGCCCCCGGCACGGAATTCTGAATGCCCCTACGGTTATCAGTGACGATCTCCCACTTCGCATCGCTACCGGAACAATAAAACTGAAACCTAAGGTTTCGTATTTCACCAAGAAAGGGGTTGTGTTCTCCGATGGAACAAAGGTGGATAACTTGGATGTAGTGATATCATGCACGGGTTATGATATCGGTTTCGACTTCCTCAAAGATAAATACATCCTTCCGGTTGAAGACAACGCAGTATCGCTTTACAAACAAGTGTTCCCACCCCACCACCCTAAGTCAACCCTTGCTATCGTTGGTCTGATCCAGTCCTCCGGTGCGTTTTTTCCCGCGGCCGAGCTGCAGGCGCGGTGGGTGACTCGCGTGTTTAAGGGGTTGGCCAGGCTACCCAGCAGAGAAACGATGCTGCATGATATCGGACTGGAGAAAAGGTTGCTAAGAGAAGTGTTCTTTGCCTCAAGAAGACTCACGATCCAGGTATAAAGATAAATTTTTTGGAATCCAAACTACCAGCAAGGCTGGCGATAAAACTAAAAGACAGGTTTCTGGGCTGTTTTAACCCTTTGAGGCAATATCACCTCTATAATCTCTAAACTGTGCGTCATACATTTCCTATAGTACTAGTGGAGAGAATCTGTAAACACATCAAGTCATTTTCTCCTTTGTGATAATTTTCTTTATTCTCACGACCCTTACGTTTTTACAAATAGTAATGTTGTTGAGGGAAAATTGATAACGGTCTCCATTCAAGCTTAAATAGTCAGTTTCCAGCGCTACTTCAGCGGTGCTTTGTTACCCTACTAAATTTGCCCTTGTACCATAGTGCCAGCCTATCAACAATCAGTGTCAATTATTTCTGCATTAAAACATCTGCCTGCCTGTTCGGAAACTAACGCAAACACTAATTATTCCTAATGTGATCTACTAATAAAAGAAATCAGTTTTTTAGCTGTTCTTTCTTTCGTTTCCCAGTCTGAGCAAATTGTATCAACTACACTTAACTAACGATAAGATTTTGTTTTCACAAAACTCGACTAGATCCACTAACAGACATATTCAGTATCTCACGGATATTCCATAGATTTCTCTCTGAACAGCTCTGTTATCCAAATGACCGACAACATACAAATCACTGCAGTCTAAACTCTTTCATTACCTTCCCACTATGGTCTAGACTTGAATGAAAAGTCACACTTGTTACAACATACTCAAATTTTTTCCTAGCCTAAATTGGAAATTATTAGAATACCCTTTCTTTCCGTACAGACGACCCAACAATGATATATTTATTCCTGTTTTCTCCATAGGTATCAAGTATTCCGTACAAAGATCAGATTGCAGATCTGATTGGTTGCAAACCAAACATCAGAAGGCTCTTTTTCAGGGACCCTCTCTTAGCCCTCAAGTGCTATTTTGGACCCTGTTGCGCGGCCCAGTACCGCCTGATGGGACCCGGGGCATGGCCAGGAGCCAAACAAGTCGTAGAAGAAACGTACAGGAATAATATGTTCCCAAATGTGGAGAAGAGAAATCAGAATACTGCAACAAAAAATCATGCCATCGTGAATCTGTTGAAGTTGGTGTGTTTGTTTGCTACAGTGGCCACCCTCAAAGAATTGTGTCAGGATCTTAATGTTGAATGGGACGCGGTCTGGGGCTGGCTTCGGGCGGGACGATGAAGCACGTGTGATGCCCGCGGGATATAACACTGTGAAAGGGTGAAGACACTTGCTCCGGCCATAACCGAGGACTCGTTACTCAGTCAACTATGGGTTGAAAGGCATGTTGCAGAGAGGATGGCCCAGGCATCAATCAACAATAGAAGATACGAATAGAAGGCGGGTCGTACTGGGTGCTACGAAAGACAGTAAACAAAACTCGGATTGTTGGGAGGCTACCATTTGGATACTAAAATTTTTAGCAAATGACACTTTGCAACAGAAGGGAAAATGGTTTCTGTAGCTATCTTAAGGATGTTACCAAATTTAAGTTATTATTTTTGAACGGTAACACAGTCAGTTGCAAACGAAATGGTATTATTTATATGACATTTAAACGCATGATTGGATAGTCAAAAGTAGAGAACGTATTTTATGTGATATTTCGTCAGCTGCATAAGATAATTAGAAAGCATTGAACGGCTGATGCCTTGAACACTTTCTCATGTGTCGAGGAATATAAATATCGTGCAGAACGCTTGCATTTGCTGCTGTAAAATAATTAATCCACATCGTACGTTGTTTGTGTAAAGTAATAGACGACACTCAGTTGCGTTTAAAAACAAAACGGAGAGAATAAGAAAGTAAGAAAGACATACATTATACGAACATTGTATTAGGTCTACGACAAACAAATCTTGACACATGTATAAATGCACCATATCCTTAAAAGGGAACTGACTGGAAATGTGTGCAAGTTAAACTGATTTTAAGAATACTTTTAGTAACACATTGGTTTAGCTCGAGTATCCTGATATAGCAGACTTTTAAGGTACGATGACAAGAACTAATGCTGATTTTATTCTTTAGAAAGCAACAATGCGATTAATCAGTTCTTATAACTGAAGTGGACCAGCTAAGTGTTTTATATATATATATATAAAATGTTTTGAGAGTAAAAGTTTTCTATTTAATATTTTTGTTGAGATTTTATCAAACAGCGAAAAGACGTTACTTGTCGTTTCAGTTGGTGAGCCAATCCCTTGACAAACGCGAAATGAAAATCCCGTGAGAGTAAATAAGAGAGCTGCTGATAAAATTATCGCTACAAACGCAGTGAACTTACTTGTGACGTGACTAGAGAGGGGATGGTCAGATAATCTGCAGTGTCACTCCTTGATCACCAAGACACGTGTCCCACACTTCAAAGCCCTGATTGGTTAGTTCATGAATGACGTCAATCACTAATTTTTCACCAGTACCTGGTAAAAATGATTTGAAAAAAGACTTTTTGCTTAACACTGTTTGACCTGATTGGAAGATTCATTTCTGTGGTTAACGCCGATTTCATAAAACGGAAAGTATACTTTATGCATACTTTATATTTGAAGCATTATCAACTGAAGCTGACTTTCCGAGCGCTAGCCCTTCGATCGAACGAATCAAAGAGTTGTTGCTCGCGTGTATATAGTGAGCAGTGAAGCTTCACCATTGATGAAAACATGGTAACGTGAAAAATCAAGAATATATAAGTCGAACGAAAAGCGTTCGTTGATTCCGTGTTGATTAGTAGTGGCCAATTCGAAAGAAGAGTTTTTGCTACTCAGGTTTTGGGGGTTTCTGTACCATTACTTTAGGAAAACATCGAATTTGCAGAAAGCATTATCCCTGCCACGTCATAAGCTGAATGCAATGTGACAGCGTGTACCTCAGGGGCACCCAACGACAAGTTTCGGTAGATATCTGGTCGGTGGAGGGTAGTTCGCCTTGGGCTTTCGGCGTCGATTAAAGAGTGCACTCGGATTTTCGATTGGCAATTGGGAAATCATAGCCCCTGAGGTTTTCGGAAAGATCGTAATTACTGTTTTTGGCAGTCAATGGTAACGTGAAAAATCAAGAATATATAGAGGGGATGGTCAGCTAGCATTTTCGGAAAGAAAATAGTTCCCTAGAAAGCTCGTGGAAAGTTCATTTCAGCTTGTATTTACTCAAGGCAAGATTTTGTTCCCTAACATTTTCGGGCAATTAAACTTTCAGCTAGGAAATCCGAACCGATGAACTTCTTCTAGGTTATGAAAACATCACTTTAAACAGACTTCAAACACCATCAGGTACTTAAAAATGCCTTGCTACAGCTTTTGTTGATTGGCTCGTTGGGTGCCCCTGGTACCTCGCCTTTATATAAATGTTCTCGTAAAGCCGTTGCGTGACAATTTGCACAGAACACTACTGAGTACTACACCTCATGTCACGCTGATGCATACCTGGTGTGACCAGTGTAAAAGCACATCCTCCTCCACCTGCTCCTGTCAGCTTGGAGTGCATCCCATATTTGGCTGTCACGTGACATATCTGGTCCAATGAGCTGTGACTGACGCCTAACGTTACAAGGAGTTGTTGGTTCAAGTCAATAAGTTTCTGTGGTAGAACGCAAAATTTCAAAATACTTATTATTTTGAAAACAAAGACAAAAACGAAAGTTAAATAGGAATTGTATATCTGATGACAAAATGCTCTTAGGACTTTTCTGGGCAGTAGAAGTAGTCGGAAAATATTTCATGCAAACCTTCTGAGCAATAGTCAACAACCAGCCATTGTCTCCACGTCTCAGTAAGTTTCTTTAAAAATGTCTCTGCAATAACTAGAAAACCTATTTCACATGCCAGGCTGTAAAATTCTGTTAGAGTGGTTTTCAATTGAGTGTCGAAAGTAATTCTAGTTCCCTTTGGTTTTACATCGCTTCCCTCGGTGATTGGTTGGCAAAATTCGAAGCAAAACGAAAACCAATCGTGGCTTGCACGCGTGCATTTTTTGCGCTTTGCGCCGGCTACGTGCAATTACTTCGTATTCTGATTGGCTCATTGCGCTGTCTGGGTCTGTTGTAATTTGTCAGAGTTTGGTCAGGTTTTAAGACACTCAATTGAAACTGCTCTATCAGGGTTCGTACACTTTTGAGCTGTGAAATTTCCATGACTTTTTCCATGACTACTTTTTGAAAAATTCCATGACCTAAGTTAAGCAACTTTTCTGAGACAGTTGTGTGCTACGTGCTATGTTTATTTCAACTGAAATAAATCATATATTTGGACTGATTTTCTATGACTTTCCATGAATTTCCAGGACCCAAACCTAAATTCCAGGACTTTCCAGGCCTGGAAAATGAAATTATAAAATTCCATGACTTTCCAGGTTTTCCAGGACCTGTACGAACCCCGTCTATTCACCCAATGATATGGTTTGTAACCAATTTCTGATGCAAATTTGCGTGACTTTTCTTCCGCCTTGGAACAAATTAATTGTTGCACGAGCATATGCCCTGAAGTGGAAAAATAAACATGAAGGCAATTACCTCCAACACGCAGTAGATCTTCTGAGAGTCTGTGGCAAGGTCTTTTGCTTCAGCTGATTATGAAAATGAAATAATGCTGCTCATTATAAAAGAGAACAGCACTGGATAACCGCTATTGCATGTCTGTCGCCTTCTTTCACTTTCTGTGCCACTAAGTACCAACTTTTCCGCACATTAATTAATGTGTCCAGGATCCAATTTCTATCCATTACCTCAAGGTTACTAGTTTTAGCGACTACTAAATTTAGCGCGTTTTGACGAGGAAGATTTAGCGACTATACAATTAGCAATAATTTGCTATCTGGAAAAAATATCGATCTTGCCTTACTATTTCTAATGAAGTTAACTGAACTTAAAAGTAACGTTTTTCAGCTGACTGAGCTGTTCACCACTTGAGTGCATTGAAGTCTGGATATGTGTGCTACACAAGTGGTCATGGTCATAATCATAATCATAATCTGTCATTCATATTAAAGTTACACGTACTTCGTCGCACATTTTTTGTAGATTCAGAGTGGGAGACCTAGTGCGATGTGGAGTTTGCCACCCATCTTTTGTGTAGCAACCTCATGCCATTATTGTAATGTACGATCTCGTGCATATTTCAGTGTTGTTTATGGTGGATCTGGCAGTGTTTGCTAGGCGTTCTCGGCGAGTCTCTCTCGGTAACGTCACCGCTGACACTTGGGTTTGACCGAGCCAAGAACGTCTGGGGACAAGGCTGATCATAATCATAATCATAACAATCATGATCATTACAATCCTAATCATTATTATTACCTTGAGCCTGGTAAAGTTTCTCCAGACAAACACAGCTCTCCTCTGCAATAGCTCCAATGGCATCAAACAAAGGATTATAAATGGAAGGAAGCTGAAAGAAAATGGTGAATCATAAAAAAAAGACGAACAGCTAAAACAAGGGAGAGGTGACTAAATTTATTTACGTTCAGTTTCTATGTTAAGTAACTGATTCAACCTGCCACGTGATTTACTATCACGTGATAGACGTACGAAACTCATTACATCATATACAACTTAAATGATACTGAATGGGCAGTAAAAACGTCATGAAGCTCTTATAGGATCATCAATGAATGACAGTAGAAGCAACAGGAGTGAGCTTGAGGTACTAAGTACTCCATGTGGTCAGACATAGATGTGATGAAGAGATGGTTCTTGCTTGATTCCTTGATTGAACGTTTTTCCCACCTCATAAAGGGACAATTATGTGGAGGGAGAGTCTTCCAAAGCTCCTCATTACCTGAGAACATTTTCAGCAAATCTTAAAGGTCAATTACCTCAACTGTACAAGGTTTTAATCTTTTAATCTTGTATACCTCTCAATCATTTGGCAGGTAATTTGAGCACCCACAAAAGATATTAATATTATTCTAAGACTACAGGCTATGATCTATAAACCAATAATGCACACTTTACCTGTTGATATCTATCCCTGAGACCAGTCACCAAGTCCTTTGTGCTACGAGGAACTTTGGTATGGGTCATGATGATCTTCAGTTGAGGAATCCTGTGGCAAATTAACAGTATAAGAATTACAGACTAGTTGAATTTGCTCTGGACAATTAATAGTATTTTTGTTTTGAGTTGAAGTACAATACACCAGCATCAGTGTTAGTGCATGGAAACCCAGTCTGGTTTAGGCATTTGTATGGCAGAGGTTTTGTGGAAGGGATAAATACTTTTGTGTTTACAGTTTAACTTGCCATCTACATGGTGTATTCCTGCCTTAAGCTCCAAAAGTAATTGATCGTCCTGGCTGTTTTCCAGTTAACTCAGACAGTATCTTAGCAAAACCAGCAACCAGGGTCCCAGAATAACTGGACAGATCATACTGGCTGTAATGAAGTCCTTGTCTTGGTTTGGAGGGTCTCTTGGTTTGGAGGGTCTCTTGGTTTGGAGGGTCTAATCATTGGCACTCTCCTCAATGCATTTTATAGCCTTGCATCATACAACTTCCTTAATGTTAAAGGGACGATGTCCGATCTTATGAAGGCCCTTGCAAATGCTCCCAGCATTGCTGCCTAGCAACATCCAACATTGTTGGGCCCAATGTGTTGGCTGCATTTGAGCACTGTGTTTGGTGTCTTTGTGAGTTGTTGGCTGGTGAAAGAGTAACATCCAACAACTCCCAACAACACGCAACACAGTACTCAAACACACACAAGATGTTGAACCAAAAATATTGAATCCTGTTGCCCAACAAAGTTGGGAGCATTTGCATCTAGGTCAGAGAGATGCGTAATCTTGTTGTAAAATGGATGAAGAGTGGGCAAGTCTGTTGTTGGTTCATAGACTCACAGTTCAGGCAAAGATCAACAGCTTGTCAAGCATAATATGCCAATTTTACCTTGCCAGGTAATATGCCACTTTTACCTTGTCAAATGGCTGATGATACCATCTTGGAAAGTAAGAACCCCTCCTACATAAAAAACAAAATGTTAGCAAGAACCTAATTGACTCATCTTCTCTTGAATACCACCTATGGGATACCTTGTGCCTACGATGCACTGCTACCTCCCACAGAAATGTGAATTGAATTATACTTGGCAAACGTCACAACAACACTACAACAACACTTTATTTCGCTCTTGTACTTTACAAATTTAACACATACACAGAAATAAACATATAAAAATTAAATAAGTACATATATAGAGCATGGAGGCTAAGTAACTGGGGAGTTTTGGGGCTATGTTGATACAGTCTACCTCAAACTTGCAGTTTCTTAAATGGCCAAAATTACTTTCCTGTCTCATGTCATACCAACAGTGCACTAACATAGTGAAATTTCAACAATGGGGACCAAAAACTTGGGAGTACCTGTATAGTATAGTAGAAAGCAGATGTAGAGATGTAGCAGGGGGGGCTTAGGGCCCTCTTTTTGCTCCTACCCACTCTTCCAGCTTTTCTGTCTCTCTATCCACAAAAAACTGGGTATACCTGGTTATATGTTTCATATTGAATCACTAGAGTTACCAGTTAGAGTGAACAGGATGGTTTCATCTATTGGATTACACCCTTCCTATTACCCTTCCATGGCTGGTAATATGACAAGCTCCTATTCTTTAACAGTATCTCTTTTGATATCAGGATGGTCCTGTTAGGGGAGCAGAGTTGGTGCAGTGGTGAGAGCGCTCGCCTTCCACCAATGTGTCCCGGGTTCGATTCCTGGACTCGGCGTCATACATGTAAGTGGGCTGAGTTTGTTGGTTCTCTACTCTGCTCCGAGAGGTTTTTCTCCGGGTACTCCGGTTTTCCCCTCTCCCCAAAAACCCCCAACATTTGATTTCATTTGATTTATTTAGAGTTGATTAACTTTGATTTAGTTTCCCCAATTAGTAGAGTATCTGTGCTTGGCTAAATACATTTGAGACTTAAATAAAGTGATTATTATTATTATTATTATTATTATTATTATTATTATTATCCTGTCCCTTTGGCTTTTATTTCATGCTAAAGTGGCTAAATATAGTTATATTTACATTCAGAGAGGGACAATCAGAAAACAGATCACTTCAATGTCTACCTACCATACGTGCAGACAGAGTTGTCTATACCAGATGGCTTTCCATGAACAAGCTTTTCAGCTTCTAAGCTCCATTTGCAAATTAATGCCAGGTCTTGAGAAGACAGAGTAATGTCCCCTTGAATAGCATCACTCAGGGAAGTAACAGTGACTCCAGAGCAGTTAGTTAGGGCATCGCTTGATGCTTGTGGCAGGGGAATCTTCCCTGCGGCTGCTAGAAGCACTGTGGAAAGGCAGACAGAGTATGAAGCTGATGATCCGAGACCTGCTCCAACTGGGATTGCTGTGTTAATTTCAATGGAGAAGGTGGGTAGCCTGTGTCAATGAAATATATGTGGTAGGTCAAAATGAAATTCAGGTCAAAATGATTTTAACCTAGGTCAAAATGAAATTCCTTTGTCTTTTAACCCTAATTATTCATGACTCAATGATTTTAAAGGAACTGAGAGCCACAGAGCTTGCGCATGCGCAGTAGCAATACATTAACTTGAAAAAGCTGACAATTTTTTTCAAGTTTTGTCACTGATATATATCTCCGATTACTAATGCCATCCATACGGCAAGGAAGAAACAAACAAAAATCTCCAAAAGAGACATATAGCTGAGACTTCAATTAATGTGTATTATAATAAATACTGGCCGAAAACAATCGTATAGACCAAATTGAAGATGGCGGACAGATAAAAAAATATGTAACTCACTCAAGAGCATCATTGTGCATGCTTGGCCATGACACTGCTCCTTTAACCAAGATCAAAATGAAATTCCTTTGTTTCCTAACACTAATTATTCATGATTCATGAATAATTGAAGAGGCAAGTGGAAAACCCTACAGTAACTATAAAGTGACTTTTCATCTTAGTTGGCCCATGTTTTTCTCAAAAACTAAGTGCAAAACAGCAAACAGAATACAGACAATTTGTTGAAAGAGCAAATGATTATCTCTGTTAAAAAATGTTAAACAATGCTGGTCATATAGATGCAAAATTGATCAATTTTAGCGAACTTTGCCAAAAACATTCAAACAAAATCGGATGTTTTTTACTGACTGTTTCATGGCGAAGTTTGCCCCCGAAATTTCCTGTGAAATCAGACGATTTTCCCTTGAATTTGCCCCTGAAAATCCCTCAAAATTTGCCATGTTTCCGCTAAAATCCTGTGAAATCGGCCAATTTTTCAGCGAATTTTGATTTTTTTCCTGCTAAAATCCCGCAAAATCAGCCGATTTTCCCACAAATTTTCAATTTTTCCGCAAAAATTCCGCAATATCAGCTGATTTTTCCACGAATTTGCCCCTGAAAATCCCCTTTTTTCCGTGACCTATCAGAAGCCCTGACTAGGGTTAGGAGACAAAGCAGGGCTGGGCTCTAGCAACATGTAGTGGCCCCTGGTGACTAACTTTTGCCTTTGGGTGACAGGAAGTTTTAGTTTTTTGCACAGAACTTAAATGCTGGGTACCCTGAATTTCAAAGGTTCAGAGTTTTGGGTTCTCAAACCTTTTTTCTTAGAGCTCAGTCTTGCAAAAAAATTTCATTTTGACTTACAACATACTGTATACTCAGTTATTATTAAAATTTAGGAATTAATTTATTTAAACCTCTTTAAAGGGAGCAGACTACCTATTTCCTTCTTGCAATGTCACTACTTCATTAATTGGAATAAACAAAATGAGTACGCAAAATAAACCACTGGTAATTCTTATGCAACTCACCTCTCACCTAATTCTCTCAACTAGTGCAGTAGAGAATATAGATGAAGGAAGCAAACAAAAGGAACATCTCAAGTTGTGCTTTTGTTAAGATACATACAGAATAAAAGAAAAATAATGTTATTTACAAAAATCAACTGATGAGGCTGTTGTTACAGCGAAACTAGTTTTGTGAAGTGAAAAGTGTGTTGAAAGTATTTTGATTTGAATTTTTCTTTCAAGTGCAAAAATGAGGTACAAAAATACAATTCTAAATTTAAAATTAATTTATAATTCATGAAGAGATAAAACAAAGGAAATCACTGGTGTGAAGAAGGGTTTAGATATTAAGTGATCCTCATAATCATAAAATTTGGGGAACTTTTGCTTTGAATTTCTTCAAGAATGATTAGTGGCTTAAGAAGCTATATTAAACACTCAAAAGAGTATTTCATTAGGTTTTGTTAGACTTCCAAAGATGGTAATAAAAAAAAATACTTGGCTGCACCTCCGTTCTTCAACCCACTTCTCAGCATTTGAATCTCTGAAGAAACACATCTTCCTCATGTTTAATTCATTATTCATGAAGGAAATACAAAAGAAATTAATTTTTTTAATGAGTGTCTTTATATCTGATGAAAAGACACGGCTAAATTTTATGTCTGATTCTCTAGGCCACATATATCTACCCAAAATCTAAATTTTAGTAAATAAGAAAGGATAGATATACAGTAAAGCTTTTTGAGCCGTTCAATAAATTCACAAATCATGTTTTATCAAGTCCTAAAACACTCCTGCTCATTTATTAAACATTAAATAAAGCATTTCTTTACAGCTGCAATCTTACTGTTTAAGTAGCAGAGCTCACCTATTTAAATCTTCCACAATTCTTCCCAACAGAAACACAAAGACAGTTATTGCATCCTTGATGAGCTTCTTTTCAATGTCTGTAATGTCACAATGATCCACAAACTTGCCAAATAACTCACTCCCTTCTTGGGTACAACAGGACAAATCTACCCCTGATGATGATTGAATCAAACTATTTAACAGTAATCATTAAAGTAAACTGTATCATCTGCCATAAGTGCTTCTTCTTTAAGTTTTGTATACTGCATGTCTAATGCACATGTCATCGGCTTCCCCGTGGGGTTGACCCCGGGCCTACCAAGGAGATATGTGGGGGAATACAAGGAGATAGATGAGATTCTTTGCCTGAAGGTAGGGGAATATCTTGACATTGTTTTACGATCAAAGACTAGGGGTGGGGGAATTCACAAGTTTGAAAAGGATGTCACAGGGATGTTCAGCTGAGAGACATCTCACTCAGGGGACTTTGTCTTGAGAGATTCCCGACCCCCCAGGGAAATTCATCAAGTTTGCTTGACTGATTTTACAATCCCCCTGGTTAGCCCGGGGGTCGACCCCACGGGGAAGCTGATGACATGGCATAAGTAAGAGCTGTCTGAATTATGTAGCTGGACATCGAAAGGCCAAAACTTGAAAACTTTTTCCTGTTATGGACCAAATTATTTGATTATTTGTGCCTACTTCACATCCCACTTCACAACGAATTCCCACAGAAGCAAATGTCTTTTCAATTCCTCAGACAAAAAGGTACCTACTTAAGCCATCCTTAATTTTCATACCAAAAGATTGTTGGAGAACCATGGGTTGTCAGTAAGGGCAAAAGAAAGATTTCCACACAGCCCAATACATTTATTATACATGTGTCACTGTCATATTAACCCTGTTCCAAAAACGATGAGCATGAACTGAATTTGAGTCACAAAATGTATACATAATTCATGTATGTGGCTGTGCGGAAATCTTGCCTCATGGACTGAGTTGGCAGATATGAATGATGAACAAATTGAAAACTAACCAAGAAGCCTTGTGACATCACTGTGCAGCTCATCTCGTTTCCATTTGCAAGAAGCGTTGCAGTTTACCAGATTGAGTGTGACAAGGTCATCTTTTTGTGATTCCAGTTTCAATACAGTCCTTAAACCAATGGCGGTTGCAACAGCTTTCTATTCAAGTAATTTTATTAAAAGAACTGTCACATATTTAATTTTGTGAGAAGGTGGGTTTGTGCTAAAAAAATAGCCAGGGATTCCAGCTGCTGAGGTTTATACAATATGTATCAAAGTAGTCAGGGAACAATTAAATACGCGGGAAAATTCCCTGTCCCCGGTCCTGTTTTATGGTGGGAGGACACTTCACGAGTGAGAAAACACCACTTCTACGGTCTTTATAATCTCACACCTTCCCGTAGACAACTGCATGTTCTCCGTGAAGGATGATCTTTCCTGGTGCAGTGACTGTAATACAACGAAAGACCATCTTCTCAGCAATTTTAGGCGAAGAAGAACGAGCTACATGGAAAGACAGAAACGGCCGCCATTTTGTATCACTGCTGACCAGTATCACTTTAAACACGCGGCGCAAAATCATGGAGATAGGGAAGAGACAATTATCCCGGATAAACTCCCCCAATATTATTCATACTTGTCCTTTGCCATTTTACTTGTGGAAAACCAGTACTGCACATTCCTAACAAATAGAAACCGTCGTTAGGGTACTCACCGAACCGTTTGGGGCGATATGAAATGGAGGTTCTGGAGGTTCCAGCTAACATATATAAGTAATTTATTTCGGTGCCAAGGATGGACAACACGTAAGGAATACCATCTTAGAAAAGTGGTGTCGATGAAGCGAGGTAGTGATAACTTTTTGCGGCTAGGTCTTTTTGTTTTCGTTGTTTAATATTTTTGTATTAGGGGATTTTCTTGATTTCATCCCTTTGGTGATTTCTAAAAACACTCATGTGCGCGTATACATCATCATCAGTATGACCTCAAAACAAGATAGTAGCCCTTTAATGATCCCCAATCCCGGTTGGCTGAGGATGTTTCGAGGTATCTTGCCTTGCAGAGTTCGAGGAGTCAGAGAGGCTTGAGTCAGGGCATACACGAATGGCTACTTACATGAGGTGAAGTAGCACAGACGCCTTTAATAGAAGGCGGGGACTCGCCTCCGTACAATTAAGTGCCGAATGGTGTATGGTCCCCCAATTAGCAGATAGGCAACTGAGCCAAAAGCCTGTCCAAACAAGTTGTTACCCAATTTATTACAACCTTGCAGCTGAGATGTAGATGAAAGGATTAACGAACGACAGTTTAACAGAAGATAGTCCTAGCCTTCGTTTAGCTCACTACATCTAATGCCGTGAAGTTAATACCAAGAGCAAGACGCTATCGTAAAGACTTCACCGTCTCCGCCCTTGTGACAATATGTCAGCGCATCAAAGTCACCTTTGAGTTCATTTTTAAATCAGATGAATGTGGATTTGGTGTAGTTTAGACATAGAGTACTTTTCAACAGTGCGGCAAGATGAGATTTAGTGACCATAAGGCACAAGTACAAGCTGGAAGTTATTTTATTTCAGTGATATTTACACAGTACTGTTTTGGTACCTGGAACCATAACAACCTTTTCAATTTAATGATAAAATATTTGATTTTACATGATAAATAAACTCTTAAATCGTGAGATGAAATGGTCTTTTTTAATGGGTAATTTCAGGAATCTGAGGAGAAGGGTGATCTTCACATGGCTCTGTAGGTAAACGGAAAAACGTTTAACGGGGCGCTTCTGATAGAATCAATTCAGAGTACCGCAGGGGAAACTGTCGTGTATACGTGGTAGTTTTCCCACACTTTCAGTGAAAACGAAACTTAGTTATTTGAGCCAAAAAAAATAAAAATCGAATGAAAACAAAATTTTTATTTGCTTTAAGTTGCTTTAACGTCAGTCGATTGTGAGTGATCATTTTTAGCCTCTGCACTCATTTTTCAATGTAATTTTATAGTGGGTTGCGACCAACAGTCTATTTCAGGATTACAGTCCCGAAGTTAATGAAAACTATAACAAAATTCTCGAACGTGATTGGTTATCAGCAGCCCGATTTGAGCACTAGAAGGACAGTGCACGCGTCATGCTTGTAATTGGACAGTGTAATAGAACAGTTTACGCGTCATGCCTGTGTAACTGGACAGTATGCGTCATTTTGCGCACGTTTTTGTAGCGCACTTTGTTGAGTAAACTAATAGGGAGCGTAAGCAAAGACGAGGACGAGGACGAGGGCAACGGAAACGTTATTTTGAAATATAACTTCTCGTTTTTGTAACTCTTTTACGATTACTCAAAATTGTTTAACTTAAAAAATGCTGGCCAACTGTCCAGGGATTAGTGACCTTATGCAACGACGACGGCAACGGCAACGAAAACGTCACTTCAAAATATAAGTTCTCGTTTCTGTAACTCTTTCGCGATTATTCCAATTTGTTTCACTTGGAAAATACTTGCGAACTGTCCAAGAACTAAATTGCAAAGAACGACGTCAAAGTAAGGAAAAAGAAAGAAAAAATTGTCATCAAGCGCTCACGTTCTCAAGAAAACATAAAATTTGGTCATTTCACGTTGTTTTGCTGAGGACGGCAAAGAAATGTACCAAAATGTGAAACGCACGTGCAGAGCCATTGTTTTTGCTCATTAAGCTTGTTTTGTGACGTTCTCGTTGCCGTTGCCGTCCTCGTGGCTTAAGGTCCCTATTAAGTTGAGGTTGAAATATTTCTCTGTTGAATTCAACGGTATTTTCCTCTCTAATTTGGATATTCCGGAAATTTCCCTTTCTACTGGGTATTTCATTTCGGTCAGATACCATGCCCAATGGAACAAGAAATTTTCGAAAAAACAAAAAAACAAACAAACAAACAAAAAAAAAAAAAAAAAAGGAAAAGCGCAAGACGCTGACCGAAATTTCCGAAAAAAAACAAAAACACTTTGGCAATAGCCCATTTTACAGTTGTGTGTTCAGTGACCTGGCCTTTGAGTGGAAGTGAGACTAAAGGTGATCTTGTTTTGATACAAACCTGTCTTTCTCATGCAAATGTGAACTAGTTAGCATAAGAACGTGATTTACATGGAAAAGCAGTGAGGTCTGTATCAAAACAAGGTCACCGCCAGCCTCGTTTCCATTAATATGCCAGGTCACTAAGCATGCAACTGTAAAATGGGCTATTATTGTTCCATTCGATTCTGTACCACAAATCCTGAATATTCTGGCTGAATGGATCGCGCCCTTTGTGTCAATTGAGTGGAATGGCAACCCTATTATACACCGAATGCAAATATGGCGGACCACTCGGTCGGTGCCCGGGACGAGCTACATGAAATCGAGGGTAGTCAGGCCTTGATGTTTTGTTTTGCAGGAAAGTCTCGGTTCGCAGCAGATCTGGTTTGTTTTATTTCGCTGTGCCTACGAATCGCTGTGTTTCTGAATGCTTCGAGAAAGGATTAAAATCTTCCACCGTTCACCTCTAAGGGAAAATAGTGGATTAATGCAATTCGTTGAGACGAAGAAAAGGAGTTCACGATCGCCGCGGGAACTAAAGTTTGTTCGCTACATCATCATTTCAGGATACAAGATCTTAGAAAAATCAGTTAAATGACGAGCTTATGTGGTGTCTGGTGGTGTTCCAACACGATTTGCATGGCCAGTACCTTCCCCAAGGTAAGGAAAAGCTCCTCTCGAAAGACATCCTCTGTCCCAATAGAAGAAGTGTTTGTTAAACTCGTCCGCGTCCACTCGCACGGAATCGTACGAAATACTACGGTGTAATAACCAAGCGAATGAGCTTCAACTGCCCCGTCTTTGAAACCAGTAAAAGCATTGAGCCAAATAACAACGACTCGTAGGTAAATGCGATCGTTTACACATTTTCTAAGATCTACCTAGTCTCCTACGCAGCCGTTCTTTGTCTCGTCACGCAACGCTCCTCGCCACTAACGGCTGCTGAAAACCGAACCACATTCCTTTCCCTTTGTGTTTGCGGTCTAACGGATTAACCAATCAGGTATCACAAAAATGACAATGACGTCAGAGGAAACAGCATGCTTTTCATTCTGTCAGCGATGTCACGGACTCTGGTCACGGATGGAACAATTCCTGAGAAGATTGTCCATAGTGTTTTACGTGATCATCGCCGTCGGCAATGCAAATCACGATAAATACTGATACAGGCAAACGTTCACTCAATTGTCAACAAATCATTCAATCGTTGTGGATGTGAGGTGTTTTTCAAACAGCAGCGAATTGTTCATTTGCAGTGGACGCTATCTGTAAATGATGTGGCCGGGTATTCTGTAATCTGGCCCAGAAATGTTTGCTACAAGCGGTTGACAAAGTTCCAACGGGCTTCGTAAAAAGAAATTCAACGAGAAAGAGAGGAAGTCTTCAGTAAAAGGGAACCTCCAAGAGCAAAAGCGATTCCTACGAGCTACAGAAGAGATACGAAATATTCCCGATGGAGAGACTGTCCACGAAAACGTTTCCGTGACTGACCGAGCGAAAGCATCTAAATCCCGGCAATTTGGCAAAGGCAAAGCTAGCGCTCGTATTTCTTCTCCTATTGACTCCTAAAAGCGGGACTAGGGCGCCTATGACTTACGTTCCTGGCTTCCTATCTCCGATTCAAAGACACGCGGCCTACAATCTCGTGTTGAGTGTATTACCAAATCAAATCAAAATATGACAAGTCCCGAAAAAAAATTGTCATATTCATTTGGTCCACGATTAACCTCAACACCAAACTTGTCTACTCGGAAACAAAGTCAAGTGCAGTTACTGGTAAACATCTAGTATCCTAGTGAAAACGTAAACAAAACGCTAACCGTTTCCTATCACTCCACTGTAGTCCATTGTTAGCGCACGCTGGACACCGATATAAACTAGGCTGTGATTGGATGTACGCCGAACTGAGGAATTGGCGCGTACACTTTCCAGAAAATGGAAGGCTGATCCTGATTGGCTAATAGTCGGGAAAGGAATGTGGTTCGGTTTTCAGCAGCCGTTAGTGGCGAGGAGCGTTGCGTGACGAGACAAAGAACGGCTGCGTAGGAGACTAAGATCTACCAGGCTGAACTTAAACAGTTCCTTCGGCGATCGTGAACTCCTTTCCTTCGTCTGTTTTCCCCTCAGAGGCGAACGTGGAAACTGAAAAAAAAAATTTCTCTTCTGTGGAAGATCTCACTCCCTTCTGGTGGCATTCGGGAACACAAACACGGGTAGGGATGGCGAAACAAAACGAACCAAATCGACTACGAAGCAAGACTTTCTGGGGATGTCAAAACGAAGCCTGACTAGCCTCGCTTTCATGCGACTCGTCCCAGGCGCCGACCCAGTTGTCCGCCATATTTGCATTCGGTGTTTTCAGTTAAACATGGGAATGAAAAAGAGTGAGCTAGTTTGGAATTTTTTTTCCAAGAGCTATTGTTATAAAGGCCGCAAGGAAGGTCCGTAATAAGGGTAACTATTCACAGAAGAAGTGGAAGGAAACTCGTCCGATTCCAGTAACAGTGGTGTTCTTTCTGAGGCTTCACGGAAGCTCTTTCTTCGCCAACCATACACAATACAGTTGAAAAATCCTTGCATGGGTGCTGTCAGACCCTGTTGAGAAAGACGCCCGAGCAATAAGAATTAATTCAAAATAGAATTAATTCAAAATAGAACTAAGTTTGAATTAAAAAAAAAAAGATCCGCGTTAATTAAAGAATCTGCCAAAGACCAACTAGTCCCTGGATGGTGGGGAGCTCTCGCGGCAAGACTAGCTCACCGCATTATTCCTCAACGCGCTGTTCATGGATTGCGCTTCGACTATCACGAAAAGGACTACCAGCAGTCTATACGCCAACCATTTGGAAGAACTTTGAACTCAATCACACTCATGTCTGCGCAAAACCTAAACCAACTGACTTACGAATTCAGGTAACCTCCTTCGCAGCCGTTGTTTGTGTCGGTCCTATTCTCCCTCCCCACCAACGTCTGCTGAACTGAGCCAGACATTCCATTCCCATTGTGTCTGAGTATCCAATCAGGAGGGAGAATAGAGCCGACACAAATAACGGCCGCGAAGAGGCTACGGGAACTTAGCTAACGAAATTTAAAAGTCGCTATGTGATTGGTCAGTTCCCGGAATGGAATGTCCGGCTCGGTTCAGCAGACGTTGGTGGGGAGGGAGAATAGGACCGACAAAAACAACGGCTGCGAAGGAGGCTAGAATTCAGTGGGCTATTTCCTGCGTGTTCCCTTCGCCTTACAGTTACTATCACTAAGAATAAAAACGGACTGCTCGTAGTCTACTTGATCTTTTTAAATTGAGTTTTTCTCGTGATAAATTAACCCATTGGCACCCGTGCCGGCCGAAACCGGCCGTAAAACTCCCATGCTTCAAAACATTGCAACTTTCTCAATCGCACGAATATTGCCTTAACTGTTAGTTGTGAGCACGAAATGGAATGTCCTTTAAATTTGGATATCCAATAAACGCAAGAAACAGCGATTTTTACCAAATATGGCCTTTTGAGTTTGGACAAGAACGAAACTGACCGTTTTTAACCTCAAAGAGAAACGACAAAAATGCCCCTTTTTGCCTTCATGTTTTTTAAGGAAATCATCGTCGAAAAACCAAACTTCAACCATCATAACGAAATTCAGTCCTTTTTCTAGCTTAGAATGACTTTTTTTGTTCATATTCTTCTCCCGAGCGTAGATAGCCTTTTGTTCCAGTACATTCGGGCCTTCCCGACATTTTCAACATCTCGAGCGCGTTGCATGCAGGGAACTAACGAGAATTTTTGACAGCGCCCGTTCGTTCCCCCAATTCTTTCACATAGCCACTCCGACCTACCGCCAAAATTTCCTGCGTGTGGTCATCTTCAATGCTCACAAATTCCAAAATATGCGGCGGTAGGTCGAGAAATTCATCAGTAGTCGAGTCCCAAAGGTACTAAGTGTCCGACCGGCCAAATTCCCAGTTCGTCGAGTAACAAGCCAAATTCGACAACAAAGTACATCACCTTGCTCGATTCTTTGAGAAAGTGGACTCTTAGCTACCGTTACGCTTAATGATGCTCATCAGGCAGCCGCTAAAGATGAAAAATGGCTGTAAACTTAGCAAAAATCGCAAGCAAACCGAACTTGGTCCATTGTTGTTGCTTCACGGATAAAAAATAGCTACGTCAAAATGACGTTTTCAGAAACCTTGAGCCTCCAGTGCCTTAGGACATCACCACTTTTCCCTGGTAGTTTCAAATAAAGAGTCACAAATTGCTATCCATCGTTTATAGGTGGAAAATCACTCCGAAAACGTAAAAACAGCTGGTAGTCAATGGGTTAACGGAGACGTTTTTGCTGGAGAAGTCCTTCATTTGAAAAATGAGCAGGGTTGTGAAGCCAGAACAATTTATCATAAGTGTAAAGCGGTTGCCGATTGAGCATCAAAAGTAAATTTCGTTTGCTTTGGCTTTCCATTGCTTTGCACTGTGATTGGCCAGCAAAACCCGCTCCACTTTCTCAACGAATGAGAAGCAAAACTAATCGCCACGTGCACGCGAACATTTTCCCGCGCTTTGCGCCGGTTACGTGCAATAGCTTTGAATTCTGATTGGTTCATTGCTCATTACTCAATAGGGCGTATGCACGTGACGTCATCACCGCCTTGTTGGTGTACTGTGAACAAAAGATTTCTCATTAGCTTCTTTTGTTATTGTCCCAACATGGCCGTCAAACCATTGTCATTCGAATCTCTGGAGACTGGTTACATACCCTCTATTGAAAACTGCTCTATGTGTGGCTGCGAGTTCACTTACTTGGAAGACGAATAAAATGAACCAATGAGGCATCAAAGATGGTGTTATCCGAGGATCGATGTCACAAGATGCTACCACGAGGGCTAAAAAAACAACGACACAAGTACAAAAGTAAGTGGTCTAATTCAAAAGATAGCTAACACTATCTAAATTCAGAGAGTTCCTTATTGTCTAGTTACTATAGGGAAGGCGCAAGGCCTGAGGAAGCTAATAGTTTGAGGAGAGACTTCCACGGCTTTAATGGCTACCATTGTAGCTGTTATAGCTGGCGTTTTTCCACTACAGCGCGCCCATTCATTGACTAGTTCATGCTCACATGACATCTATAAATAAAACTGTTTCCCGCCAAATGCCATGAGCGGGCAACAGTGCGAAAACTATGAGGTCAAACGGGAAACAGTTCACTGTTACCCGCGAATCGAATCTCGAATCTCAATGTTTCCCTCAACTTCGTCTCAGGAAACATTGAGATTTTCGGGAAACAAAATTCACTGTTCCCCTCGGGACCAGTCATTAAGTGTTTAATGTCTATGAATGATATACGAAATGAATCATATATGAACTGCGGAAAGGAAATCAAATGAAGAATGATCCTCGCAGTTATGAACGCAATTTATGCAATTGCGAAAAGAAGCCTGAAAAAAATTCAGGACTTCAACGGGGTTTGAACCCGTGACCTCGCGATTACCGGTGCGATGCTCTAACCAAATGGGCTATGAAGCCACTGACGCTTCATAGCCAATTTGGTTAGAGCATCGCACCGGTAATCGCGAGGTCACGGGTTCAAACCCCGTTGAAGTCCTGAATTTTTTTCAGGCTTCTTTTCGCAATTGCATAAATTGCGTTCATAACTGCGAGGATCATTCTTCATTTGTTTAATGTCTGATACGACGGCTCTTTATCAAGTTACTAGAAGTTCAACCTTGACATATTTCGTAAACCAAGAAACGTAGAGCGTGTTCTTTAGGGACTATTATGGGTATTACTTTTCTGGCTTAGCAATACGTGAATACACGGGACGTGAGATCAGCGCGCAGAAAAGACTGGATCGAGCGATTGGACCTGACTTCCTGCACTATGCAGCGCATTTGGCGGCTTCCCATGATTTTCCCGCCAAACCTCTTTCAAAAGAACTCATATGCGAATCTAGAATATTCTAGACTGTTCACAGTCCTCTATTTTTCCGTGAGATCGACGAGATCGTACGCGGCTTGTTTATGGCGGCCATCTTGATTTTCCAACGTACCGTGTCAGTGGGCCTCGGGGATTTTGTATCTCTAGGGGGAGGGGGGCGAGAACGTCCCCCGCCCCCTAAGTAGGTTTGACACTCTTCTTCAGGTTGACTCGGTACGTTTGAAAATCAAGATGGCCGCCATTAGCAAGCCGCGTACGATCTCGACGATCTCACGGAAAAATAGAGGACTGTGAACAGTCTAAGAATATTCCAAAAGAACACGCACATAATTACCTGGACTCCAGCACACTAAAAACACCAGTACATAAAGGAAAATTCTGTTCCGGATGGCATCTATGCTGGCTCGCTGAAGATCAGTCACCACTCCTGGAGACAAATGACACCGCAATCAGATAATATAAATAGGAATATAGAAGACAAAACAAGCGCCTGTTTTGGCACAGGAGGAAACCCACTTCTATTCTGAACGGTCCAGTGCACAAAGTTCTAAATCCAGCACCACTAAGTGGTCGGACCTCGGGGCGGAGCCTCCCCGTATAAATTTTTTTTAGTGCCTCCCCCCTCCTCCCCGGGACCGGATACCGCAGAAACGCGGTCACTAAGCCATACCCCGAAAGTGGCCGCTTAATACAGAGTCGGTTGTATCCCGCAATATACCAGTACACGCGTGCTGAAGCTATTATGGAAGTAATTTGTCACCAACCTGAGTACAGTACAGCCTTTCTATAGACTCTAAGCATCAGAAAATACAGCAGCTGGAAAAGAAGTTAAATCCATCATCACACATACAGTCACGTTAATTTGGTGGCACTTCACGCCACACACAGTATGTTGCACCTAGCATGTTTGATGTCTGAATACAGTATTGTTCATGATCACCTGTTGCAACATGTTAGTCTCGTACCCAGACCTCCTACGGCCAATCACAAGTAGGATCTGGGTACGAGATCAGCAACATGTAGCATGTGCAGTGATCAATGTCAGGATGATACCTGAAACTTCTTTCAGGTTAGACTTTTTTCACTTCACTTCACTTCACTTTATTTCGAATATTACAATTGAAGGGCTGGGGGCATAAACTGCCTATGTGGAGTTTTAGGTGTTTTTTTTGCATACGTTATTTCTCGAAAACGAAAAAGAAATCGGTGAAAAAAAAAAAATACGGGACAATGTTTTTGAATCAAAATGTAGTTCGCATGCAAAAATTTGGACAAATCCAAGCGAACTAAAAAACGGCCGAAAATTCCACATAGGCAGTTTATGCCCCCAGCCCTTCATGAAGTTAAGCTCATTTGTATGCGTACCATATTAATATTCATAGGTGAATTATGTGAACATTTGTGAAGAGTAAAACTATAACTGGACGTGAAATGATTGACGGGTAGAAAGGATTGTTTGATAGTGTGACGTAGACTAATAATTTGGCGGTTAAAACATCGATTAAGCTCATCGGATACGAAATTTACGTGAGTGCTGGAGCTGTGGATCGCTACTTATTAACTGCATTATCGGTTTGCCTTCCCGCCTGGTGATCGAAAGACGTCATGAAAAGTCCGGAGATCCGCAAGTTCTTAACGCTTCTGAAAGAATCCAGTTAGTGTTTTCTCTGTGCTTACCAAATCACGATGAGATATTAGCGTTTTGGAGTACAGAGTAGAAGCCAGGCGAAAAAAGTCTGAAAACAACTCATCTCAAAAGCGGCGCGTCGTTGCTAGTCTTGGTCCATTTCTCAATGGTTGCCGTGCTGAAAGCTGGGAAAGCGAGAGTGGTTTTTGGACTTTAGGCGAAAAGTGTATGTTTGAAGAGTCTTGTTGTTCGCGCTTGGAGTAGACAATGATCCTAGAATTCATTGCGGTCAAAGAGGGCGCTGTCTGAAATCAAAAACTCTCGCGGGGGGCGGTGGGTTGGGGCAGATTATTACTTGTTTCAGTAAAAACTCTACCTTATAAAATGACTTTGAAAACTGTCTAGCTGCTGCACCGAGGTTTCCATTGTTCATTAATTTTGAAGAGTGCATTTTTTGAAACCACTCATGACATGAAATCCCAGCTTGCTTTTACTGTTAGCCGTGAAATAGTTGGTCGAAATCGGAAACGCTACCGAGAATTCATTCGGCGCGAAGTGAAGTCTGCCCGTTTTCGATGAGTATCTTGAACACAATCCATGGAAAAGTTGCATTGGCGCGCACAGCAAACATTCAAAGCAATATTAGGCGGTACTCCTCGCATCGTCTGTGTGAATCAGATGTACGTAAGCAACGGATGATAACGTGAACGATCGCCGCAGTTATGCACACAACTTAAGCCGTAGTGAAACCAAAAAAAAACAAAACAAAAAAAAAACAAAAAAACAAAACAAAACAAAAAAAACCCCGCTTGTACGGGATTTGAACCCACAACCTCTGCGAAACCGGTGAATTGCAGTAACATCCGCGCTTGTTGGTTCGTAACATATCCGTGACTGATGAACAAGTGAGAATGAATATTTGGTAAACACGCTGCCAAATTTTAACACATAAATCACTTTTGCCTTGATCGCCTCGGTTTTTTGCTTCTATGGAGGCTAAAACTACAGCAAAAAGTATTATCACGCGAGATAAACATTTGTGCGCGACTAGTCATTGTGATGAGACAATCCATCACGCGTGATAAAGGGATTGAATTTCATGCAAATTTTTTTACGTTTTGGAGCCAAGTTAATTTCAGAAAAGAGTTAAGTATTTCTGTCAAATTCTTTCACTGTCGTCATTTACGTTAATTTTTATAAGATTTTCATTCCATTGTTTTCCACTTGACGATGAAAATGAATCCATCAAAAACGTTTCAACTGACGAAACCACGCGCAAGTTTTAATTTACTACGCAACACAACGTTCTGGGTAAACGAAACACGACGGAAAACAGCGTACTCTTAGGACTCTTAATTTTTGCCCTAGAACATCTGATTAACTCAAATTTTTGCTGTAGGTCACCAATAGGAGTTGTCTTGCCAAAAAGTTTCTTCAAGTCAAAACAGCCGTCTTTAATATTTTGTGATTTTTCAGCCATCGGCAAGCTTTTTGCGCACTGATTTAGAATCAACCGAGATTTTCGTACGCTGTATTTAAGACAAACAACCGACTTTAGCGCTGTGTTATATCGGCCAAAGCCTTTCCGAAAGAACTTAGAGTCAACCAAGGCAACTAGGCGCTGTTTTCGACTCAGACGAACCCTTCAGTTAAGCTGATTCGGACTCAAACAACCGCGCTTTCTCCAACTTTAACGTTAGCGTTAACGTTAACATTAACACTAACCCTAACCATGTCCCTAACCCTATCACTAGCCCTAGCCGAAGCTCTAACCCTAATGTTAAGTCCAACCTAAACCCAACAATAACCCTGAATCTCTTTGGAGTGAGTGCTGTTTTCAGGTCGGACAAAATTGTGTCCTGTTTTTTTTTAAAGTCAACCACGAATATTGTGCACTGTTTTCGTGCCAAACGAGCTTTTCGAGTGTTATGATTAAGCAAAAACGACACATTGCGCATTACGTCTAACTGAACAGAAACGTTCTGTGTTCTCTTAAATCGGTTACGAGCATTTGGCGCTTATTCTTTCACTCAAAGAATACCCTTGGGCATTGTTTTCATGAATGTGAATTAGCATACTCCACCATATGAAGGGCTGGGGGCATAAACTGCCTATGTAGAGTTTTAGGTGTTTTTTTTTGCATACGTTATTTCTCGAAAACGAAAAAGAAATCGGTGAAAAAAAAAAATACGGGACAATGTTTTTGAATCAAAATGCAGTTCTCGAAAACGAAAAAGAAATCGGTGAAAAAACATACGGGACAATGTTTTTGAATCAAAATGCAGTTCACATGGAAAAATTTGGACAAATCCAAGCGAACTAAAAAAACGGCCGAAAATTCCACATGGGCAGTTTATGTCCCCAGCCCTTCAATTATACAATTTAGAAAAATACACAACCCGCATGTAGCAAAGCTAAGCGAGGCGGGTTGTGTAGCTTACAATCAAATTTTAATTAGCAAAATAAATTATTAGTAATTCAAGTTAAAAAATAAATACATAAATAAATAAAAATAAAATAAACAAATAAATAGCTAAATATCTAATAAATAAATAAATAAATAAATAAATAAATAAATAAATAAATAGGTATACACATCAAAAACAAGATTCAAAACAAAGATTCAACATTATTTTGTCCACTGCCATAATAGCATACATGTCGCTGCATCTTTCATCGCAATTGTCCCTAACATTCAGCAGAAACAATCAAACCCCGGCTAAACTATCAAGCATTTTCCTCCAACATCATGTTGGAAAAGCATGTTTGACCGTTAAGCCGCCTCTCTCAACTTTGCATTGAAATTCTTTCCCACGTTTGATTTCTATCCATCAATCCTGACAGTTTGCATTACGAACAACTGCTGGATTCTTTTCCTAGCCCCAGCAACAAAGCATGCGCAAACGGTAAATAGCTAGCAACCAATTAAAAACAAATAACATCAGAAATTTCAGCGATAATACGCAAAAAGCGTTCTGTGAGCTCACTTTATCTGGTATTTGGTCAAACATTGTCTGTCCATTTTAGCTACCGAACGTTGTGTGTAGCAAACACGATGATGGACAAAAATGTTTAACCATTTAGCCATGGCTTACGAAAGGGAAGGGATGATTATTTGAGTACAAAATGATCAACTCTGTTGTTTACATCTAACGTTTCATCCTCAATTTTTCCGATCCAGCTCTGGAAACTCAAACATGACATACACTCTTTTTTTATGAAGGTCTAATTTTGGGTCTGAGACTGAACGTTCTTATTTTTTTCCCATTTGAGCCTGAAAACGTTCTTAACATGTTTTTTAAGTTGTGTGGTATAGTACTTCAATAAAACAATGCGGATATGACCAGGAAACCTAAGTATTTGAGGTAATTGTCCTGTTAGACTACATTTTTTTTTACCTTTATTTATACTGCTCACAAAAAAGGAAAAGAAAATCAGCAAAATTAAGACGTTCTTAAGTGACTCTCAGCCTGGGTATGTTCTTAGTACTGTATGTTCTTAATATTTTGGCTTTTCTCAGCCTGAACGTTCTTATAAAAAAAGTCCTTATAAAAAGAGTATAGCAGTGGTTTCACCTTCCCGTTACTTTTTATCAACGCAAAAATGGAACACCCTAACCCAACGCAAATTGCAATCAGATGTCTAGCAAGGTAGAAATAATTGGTGCATTGTTGTGGCTGGGGTTTAATCTTTTTCTTACCACAAGTCCGGCAATGGAAATGGACAGGCAAGCAGTAAGCACTATTGACCCATAAGACCACCAAACTGCACTTGATGTCCCGCTCTGTGAACATAAAAATGGGGAATTATAATTATTTATCTGTTACTAAGGTGAATCCACCTACTAAGAAACTGCTATGAATCATGAATTTGGCATGGACAAGGTTCCACAGGGTTAGGGTGTTGTAGAAAGAATATTGAAAAGTTAATGAAAATGAATAACAGTGGAATACAGAATTGCAGAAGTACAAGACTAATAATAGCTGCTGTAGAACAAATGATTTTAACTGATTTAGGTTTTATTCATTCAGTCGGTACTTTTATCCCTTAAAGTTTTACTTTTAAGAGAGGATATTTTTGCAATATGCTTCTGATGGGGGAGCAGGATGGCGCAGTGGTGAGAGCACTCGCCTTCCACCAATAATGTGGCCCGGGTTCGATTCCCGGACTTGGCGTCACATGTGGGTTGAGTTTGCTGTTGGTTCTCTTCTCTGCTCCGAGAGGTTTTTCTCCAGGTTCTCCGGTTTCCCGTCTCCACAAAAACCAACATTTCCAAATTCCAATTTCATCTGCTTGTATTAAAAGCACATTTGATCATAAAGACATGAAAAATGCGCTATATGAGTTCTAAATTATTATTATTATTATGAATCATATTTAAATGGAATCAAATTTATAAATGTTACTTATTATTAATAATAAACAAGATTCAATGCTAACTTACCTTTACCTTTGGGCGGTCAAAAAGCAAAAGGCATCTGAAAAAGAAAAATGTCTTGACATCAAAGACATACATGGGAAATGATGAACAAAACAGAGGAGCTGTAGACCACTCATACTATTAACCCTAAGTGTGTGAAGTGTTGAAAGATTCATACGTCTGCATAAGAGGCTTTTTGGGGACATGGTTAAGATGAATCTGCATACACAGACTTACAGCTGTAGAATGCTCTAGCCTTCTTAAGGACAGCTCCTATTATATACAGAGGTATTTTTGTGCAGAGGTATGTTGGATAAACGTTGATCTCTACAAGGGCCATTCGAGTCTAGAGAGAAAATTTTGTTTGGGGGGGGGGGGGAGAGGGGGGTTGACCACACATTTTTCAGAGATAATCAAGCAACAATAAATAATGGTAATAGGACCGAGTGGAGTCCAATTTGGTCTGTAATCGTACGAGTGATTTACAAAATCGGACGACCGCGAAGTGGGAGTCTGATTTGTTAATCACAAGTATGATTACAGACAGAATTGGACAACACGACGTTCTGTTACCAATTAATCAAAACTATGACAAAATTTGAGAAACGAACTAACCATTAGTTCAGTGTTAAACGGTTAAAGGTCATTATGAATTCTGAAAAAACATAACAGCTTACTCAACAAAATGCACCACAACAGCGTGTGTAAAATGACGCGTACTGTCCAATTATACAGGCATGATGCGTAAACTGTCCTATTACACTGTCCAAGTACAAGCATGACGCATACACTGTCCTGTTTGTGTGCTCAAATCGGGTTGCTGATAACCAATCGCATTCAAGAATTTTGTTATAGTTTTGATTATGCAAACAATAGTGGGTGATGGGCCGACCACCTGTCCCCATGAGCCTCTGCAGGTCATAGCAACCTCCAAAGGGCAATTTAGACTGTACAATTTTTGCTTACGACTGTCACATGCAACTTCTGTAGCACGCGCTGCTTGCGCCATGCAAAAAAATCGTATATGACACTTACCATTCAATATTACTTATACTGTACCTACAACTGTCGTATAGTTTTAAAACATGATTCAAAATCCTATGACAAATAATTTTAGGCCTGCGTGCGTCTGTGGTAGAGAAGTTGTAGGAGCATTCACATGGCACAACTTTCAGTTGTTCTACGTTGTGTCGCATACGCCAAGACGCACGACAAATCATACTGTCTAAATCGCCCTTAAGGAGGACCTATGCACCACTTGGTATAGATGAATAATGATGATGAATACTAAAATAGTCAGTCTTTAAAATGACAATTTTTGCTAAAGAGAGGCTTAACCCTTTAACCCTAAGGGGTCTCCCTTTGAAGCTTAAAATTGTCTGGTATTAGACAGAGTAAAATCCATAAAGTCACTCTTAGAACCTCTACTCTTACAACAAATTGAGTCTAAACTGTTGGAAATAATTACTAGTTTCCAAAATTTAGTTTATAACGTGGGAATAGCATTTCAAGTGCAAAAAATTGGGTATCTTTAACGCCTTTTTTCACTTTTAAATTTCCTGGGTGCTGCCATTTTTGTTTTCGTGACGTCAATGGGTTGCAGCTATTGTCAGGAAGTAAATGAAGCTGAAAATCCTTTGTGTTAAACAATTGGGTAACCGAATGATGTCATGAAATCCAAAATGGCCACGCCCTTGAAATTTAAAGCGAAAATAGGCAATGATGATATCCAGTTTTTCATACACTTAAATGTTATATCCATGTTTTAAAACAAAATTTGGAATCTAGTAATTATTTCCAATAATTTAGCATCAATTTGTTGTAAGAGTAGAGGTTCCTTTAAATAGGGAGGAAAGGGTTAATTATCGCTGAAAAATCCTTGGATACCCCAATTTTGTTTTCCGATTCCAGTAGCCCTGACACTAAGAATTTCTTTCTCCAGTTATAAACCATTGCAGAAAAAAAACACTGTTCTTTCAGCAAGCACTGTCCTGGCTAGTAACAAACCCTACTTTTGTCAGCATCATCTCAAGATGTACAGAATGTATCCACAAAATCAACAGGGTCAACATCCTCAATGACATAAAAGCAATCAGTTTGAAAGACTTTTCTTAAAATTTATCATGGGTGGAAACATTTTGGTGTGTTGTCGCTGATAATGTAATTAGATGGGACAACTAACAAACTCAAGGCAACCACATTTTAGTTAGCAAGATAAATTTTCAAATGCTTGAACTTTCTGCATCTTAAGTAAAGTTTCATCCATTCCAAAGACTCACAATGTGCAAGATTTTGTATCCACCTTTCTATGTTTGACGCTATAAATTATCAGAGGAGACATAATCACCACAGGCAATAACCTATGAGAGAAAAACAAAGCAATAATTAAACTAGTTGATCAAATTTTGTCATTCCAGATCTAAAATGATGAAAATTACTCACTAAGGAGACCAGACCACAAACCAGGGTCTTCTTACTAGTAAGACCATGCTGGTTGTGTACTCAACATCAGTGCTTCAGTTCAAATGACTGAGCCATTGGGTGCCAGTCATGTTAAGCCACTGGCCTTGTCTTGATCAAGGGGACATAAAAGAAAACCCTCGCACTGATGGCAAAAAGTAGGGAACATAGCTCCCAGTGCAGCAGTACAGCTGTAGATGCCCTAGCTACCAGTAAATATCTATGGTTTGGGTGCCAGGCTGGGCAATAATAGGCTAACAATCTGCCCCACAAAAGCCTCAGCTACAGTAACCAACAATTACTTCAAAGTGCACCTACACACATTTTATTTTTGGCAAAAATAAATTTTTGCACCGTTTAAAATGCAAAGCACTTTTCGGTGCCTTTTTTTTAAAACCAAATCTTCACTTTTCATAGGCTGTAAAACCATCATCTATCACACAACCAAGCTAGTAAGGGGCATGGGTCTATAATGATTTTTGTCACAAACTGATTTGCATCATGGTAAGTCTTTGTAAACATGCATGCAAAGCAGTTTATGATGTCAAATCAGGAAACGACCAACACTCCTTCTGACTTGGTTGTGTACCAAATGAAACTTAGTTTATCAAACAGCTGTACATTTTGAAGCCATAAAAATGACTGGAAATAAAGATTAAATGTTTTTGGAATAGGTAAAAAGTATTTGATTAGCGTAAAAAATGAGGTGCGGTTAGGTGCACTTTAAAAGCCTTGTTTGCAGTTCGTTCTAGGGTTTGAGCCCCCAACCTTTCACTCAGCAAGTCTGGAGCTCTTACTGACTTGAGCTAACCAGGTGGTAATTTTAAATTTGGGAGTGGGGGGAGGGGTTCTAAAACATTTTAATACAGAGAGGCTCCATTCCGAGGTCCGACCCTGTCCCCTTTTATATACCATTTTTGACAGAAAAGGTAGAACTACCTGTTTTGTATACCTTCCATTGGAAAAATGGTACCCCTTTCACAAAACTACTTAAGAACACTGCATCCCCTTTCTAGCCCTTAGAATGAATTCTTCTTGTCATTTTCATGTAGCGTTCAATAAATTAAAACAGTACAGTCATAAGGTGTGTGTGTTCGAAATATCTTAATGAAAAGCCCTTTCAAATACCTATTAAATGACAGATTTTCCTACCCTTTCATACACTTCGACTTGGGCACAATCCTTACCCTTTCATATACCTGAAACGTGAAAAAGGTACCCCTTTTGGGCGGAGCCTCCTGGTATAGGTCATTATAGGGAGTACCCCCACCCGGGTTTTAAATGGTCATTTTTTAAAATGTTTTGTTTTCAAGGCTGAAAACTGAACAACCAAATGCATAATAAAATATTCAATATCCACCTTCCAAAATCACTTTAAAAACTCAGCTTAACATTGTCTTAGGTGGACTTGAGGAAGTGATATTTAGAAACTAAGGTGATCACAGATGTAGTTTATCTCTGAAAGTCTTTAGAATATCTCAGTTATATGTTTCCATGGATCAACCATAACAGAGGAAGAATGATTTGTGTTACTGTTAACTTAAGTACTATCATTAGATTTGAATAGCATTGTTGTTCTTTGGAGAAAGTACAGTAATAAACAATATAAAATAATTCATTAGTTATCACTTGACTTACCAACAAACAGTATAGCACATTCTGGATAGCCAAATGTATGATTTACTAGTTTCTGCAAGTACCTGATACAAGAAAGTTGCAGAAAACAACAGTATGGACAGTCAATTTGCAACTAGCAAAACTTACAATATTTGGTTGGACTTGGACCAAAATCTACTAGGTACAGTTGAACTAATCTATTATTTGAACCTAGATTATCTGGAAATCTCGATTATCTGCAGACTACTTCCTTTGGGTCCCATTAATTTTTAATACCAGGCACAGCAAAGACTCCTAGAAAACAACAGTAACTGCATTACCATGTGATTATTTTAATTTAAGCAGGAAAAGTGCATTTCAAATAGGTTTGTTTTCCTTCGAAAGAGTGAATGTTTTAGACCAAAGCTATACATGAAGCTCATTTGTACGATACAGTACGCTATTGCATTAAATTCTGATTTCCTAATTAATTCAGGTTTTTTTGTCTTATTTATTTCACATATTTTTGATTATCCAGACTATTAATATTATTTCAGTCCCAGTAAGTCCGGATAACTGTACTACCCTATAATAATTTTTAATACTACATAATTACCACATAAATGATAATAGCATTTATTAGCAAATTCTAATACAGACTATACAGCCTGTACTTACTGAGGAGAACTTTAAGTTGCTGATACTGTGAGCCTTATCCCAAAGTCTGATAAATGCAGTTAAAGCATAGTTGACTGTCAAAAAGAATGACGCAAGGTGCGCTATCTGGAGTTGAACAAATAAAATAAAATGAGAGGTAGTTTAATATTTAATTACAGCTGAGACATTTTTAACAAAATATTGACATCACTTCACTTTTAATGGAGTAATATTGGCCGGCGTTTAGGAATGGATAGCTGGATTACAAACAACATGTATTTCAATCTTGGTCCCTGTGTAAACTGCAGTGAGAACTAAATACATTGTAAAAAGCAATATTAAAATAATAAATACATTTGATTATTTTTGGATAAAACAAGACATCTTGGTGAATACTTGTAACTCGTGATTAACTGTCGTGAATAAATATTAAATAAATGTTTTATGAGTAAGAGAGATAAGATGTACAATAGCTTGATGGATTTTCTTCTTGACTACAGTAGGTTGTAAACAAATGTAATTACATGTACCTCAGCAATAACATCCAAATAAAAGCAATCTTGTAACTCATTGATAAGCCAAGTACAAGCTCCAGTGAACCACAAAGAAGCTAGAATCAAATCTGCCAAGGCCAGATGGAATAAAGGGTGTACCTAAGGGAAACACAAAGTTGTATGTGACGAGAAAAACATACAGTGTCTTCTTCATAAAGGTGGGAAGACAAGTGATTGTCCACTTATTATTTTCACAAAAAGCACCAAACTGGGTGCATGTATGGTTTTACGACTCTAAGCTAGAAGTTTTTGTCCAAAAAAAGGCAAATGTTTTTTTCATCCCCAGCAAGGAGTATTTCTAAAGCAAAAAAGTGGGAAATGCTTGACAGTGGTGCATGGAGCCACAATTTAGCAAGTTTGAAATTCAACAACTGTCAAATAAACTGGGTAGAGTAATATTAATTTTATAAGAACTGAAAAGTCGCTAGATTAGCGTGGCACCTGATGACGCAAATGAAAATTCAATATTTGATTTAACAGGGAAAAAAATCCCAAATGTTACAAGAAGTCATTACAAATTTCCTGGACATCTTTAATGTCCATGTACATTTTGGTTCTTTTTAAATAGTTCATGTAAAATTAATTCATCTGGGTTGAATAATGCCTGAGCTGCAAATAGACAACTGAATGAGACTGCTATTCAAGAATTCACATACCTCAGGACTTCTAACAATCTTTTTCCAAATTGCATAAATTAGTACTGACCCAGCTCCAAGAATGCTACAAGGATAAACGATAGATTATTGGCAATTCATTTTTTTTTCATTATGTGCATAAATGAACTATTACTTAACTCTATCCCACCTTCCCACCCCAAAAAATGACATGGTGGAAAATCAAATGAAATATATATAAGAAATTAGAATAGAGTTCAATAAAAAGCAAACAAACAAACAAATTAAATCAAAAATTATAAGAAAAGAACTCAATGTGTTGGAAATTTATTATCATCTATCAAATGATTAGGCTAAATATTACCCAAAAGGGGCTTTTCAGATTGCTTTTTTAAAATTAAATTCCAAATTAAAATTCTCTCTCTAAACTCACGACTACTATGACATAAGACTGGAAATGGTGTCAGAGAAGATGTCCTGCGTGTACTTTGTGATTTGAAGGCTACGAGTTGAGGGATTACCTTACGACTTTTGCCAAAAACTCAAGAAACAGAAACAAAGAGGTCATCTGATGCATGGTTGATTTCTTTTGTTTTCAATTGGCTTTCATAAGAAATCATTCAGGCATCACTTCAGTTGGTTATAGTTTCAGGCTAAATTGACATGTACACTAATTTGCTGAATCCAGGTCTTCACATCACAGAATATAATTATACAGAACTTCATTTTTGACACCATAACCAGTCTTTACACCAATATTAAAGTAGAGTGAATTAATAGAGACATTTGGAATTTAAGACCAAAAAGCGATATACACCCCTTGCGTATGAAGCCCTTCAAATGTAATGCTAACTTTCACACTACAGTTGTGAATCTACACTGTACTTGATGCTACTCTCTGACAACATGATAATATTAACAATAACACATAAATTTTAGTTGGCATACCTTAATGATGATGTTACAACATAAATAAGGGCAATGATCTTTTTCTGTGAAAATTGCAGAAGAAACCAATAAAATACTGATAAAATTTGAATTCACTGTTATTAAATGCATTATCAGGAAAATAATTATACCTGTGATGGTTGAGCTCAACAAGAAACAACAAGTTATTAACAAAATGTCTGTCACACAAAATGACACAAACATATCTTAATTACAGCTGCGCTATAGGTACAATCTAAGGGTTGACAGCATTGGATTGTGCTCTTTGGTTGTTAAGTATGCTTTAGTTACTGTAATCTAACACTAGTTTATAAGATCACTTCAGTAGAGGAGTTTATCTGTTGAGGAGTTAGAGAGACTTGGAGAACTTGTTGGAGATTTCCATTTTAACTGCATTTCTTTTTTATTACTCATTCAGAGTCAAGAATAATAACGTACCGGTAAGTGTAAGTTTGTGGTAATAATAATAATAATAATAATAATAATAATAATAATAATAATAATAATAATTTTTAATTATAATTTAATAACATGTATTGAAAAATCTAATTTGCGCACATGGTTGATGATGGCAAACTCCTAATAATACTTCAATGATGAGCTCAAGTCAGGAATGCAACAACAGAAGTGTAAATTACAAACAGCTATACAATTAAAATTATGACTTTCTGCACATGGAATTAAAGTTCTATGTATAACTAACATAAAGCCATTCAAATTAAAAAAAAACTGCAAAAACCTGAAAACGTTATTGCAGACAACAGAATAATTTTATTTCCAAAAGAAGCTGACTTCAATATACATTTATTTAACAAGTTTATAATGGCCAAGCTATTGTTTCATCATACAGTCACATGTTTAGCAAATGCTGGGTGCAGAGACTGATGCAATTATCTTGAGTTCTTACAGCAAATTAACAAATGAATGTTAATTTATGCATAATATGAAATTAATGCAAAGTCTCACATGTATTTATAATAAAACAACAGGGTTTCCACTCATCAGGAGAAAACTCCCAGACTTCAGTCTTTCCATGACTTTTCCTTGACAAAAAACCATTCTTCGTCAGCCATAAAAAACAAATCTTTTGGCACTGCAGTATGCCATTAATGAAACATTGTTACCTTTACAAATAATGAAACTTTTCCAAACACTTACCATTAAATTAATTTAAAACAACTTAGAGCAAAGTTTTGGCAATGTTATTTGGCAATGTCGTCTTCAGTAAAAATTATTTCAGCTGTTAATCAGCTCATACATCAATGCTGTAATAAGTTTGAAATATTTTGTTTTAATCAATGAAAACAAAACTTTGCTCTGAATCATGAAATTGTGTGGCCAAACTTCAAGCAAAATACCCCATATACCACAACTGCAGCAACTACAGAATACAGAACCACTTTGGTTCACCTTGTTTACATGTGTCGGAGACTTTTGTAGAACAAAGCATATAACAGTGTACAGTACAGTTGTTCATTAGTATGTAAATAAGTGGCCCTGTATTCTGTAGTTTAGCCCTGCAGCTACTTCACTTTTTTCTTCTGATCACAACCATTGCAGAGGCTCTGCCCTTGGTGGGGGGCTGTGTCACTTGTCTGAATTTTAAAATCTCCAGTGCCAGTGTTAAAATCGCTAATTCTTGGCCTCGATTTCACTGTCAGAATTTTGCCGAGAATGATGTCCCTCGTTGAGATTTCATTTTATATGCAGTCACTACTTTTTGGGCCATGTCGCTTGTCGGAATTTACCCTGGCAGGGTCGCATTGAAAGAATTATGCCACCTCACAAAACAACCAGCAAAATTTGCCTTCTCTTCCTGGCCTCTGGAAGGTGACCCTTGTTAAGATGTTTGTGTTTATGTTTATTAGCTTTGCTATCATAACTAGTCATAAGAAGATATTCATACAGTATTTAAAGGCAATATAAGACTTAACGAATGAAGTAAGCTTGATGATAACTTTATTTAAAGTGCCTATGAAGTCAAAAATTTCTTGTTCTGATATAATAATTTATCATTTTCTGATTCTTAATATTTAGGTTTTAGGCAATAAAACATTTACAGCGCGGAATAAATCGAACCGAAAGTTTTAAATTTGGCGCCAAAAAGTGTCTCCATCTTGCGCGCGGCCAAAATATCGTATTACAAAGGTGTGACGTAGGAAATGCTTCAGAAGACACGAGAGTCGTGGCATTTCCTACGTCATCAGCATTGTTCTGAGCAAAGATTCGTTCCCAGTCCAAGGGATACGATTTAGTGAATTTTGAGGTTCTTTGGAGAGCAAAAAAATCGGCTTTAGTTGATGTTGTCAAATTTCTTTTGTCATTTCGTAATCAAGACACAAGAAACTTCAAAAATTCGAAAGAAAATTTTTTACTTCATAGGCACTTTAAGTCTCAAGTCATTATAACCAAACACAAGTGCTCTACTAACTGGGGAGACTAAAATATAAGTTAAAATCCATTCAACTAAGATCTAGTAAAAAAAATAAGATTAAATCTAAGAACATATTGGTTAATTAATGCCATCACAATAATATCATCTACTAGTTGATTAATAACTACATAGTTGAACAGCAAGAACAACATGTGTATCCGTCTTCCAACGGGCAACCCTAACACATGGAATCCGGAATCCGGAACCAGAAATCGGAAACCGGAAACTATACCGGGAAAAAGAAAACTTGATTTCGGTTAAAAATTAAGAGCTGTAATCAGGATAAGTCATATTGAAATGAAAAACGCTCTTTGGTTAAAAAGATTAAAAACATAAGCTTTCGGCCATCAGTCTATAGCCTTTAACGAATGAAAAATGTAGTGCACGAACGGAAATCATCGACACGGATAATTACTCAAAACCATTGCCTAGGCAATACTCCATTTTATTGTAATTAGACCTCATTTACATTTTTAGCTTTTTTTACACTTCTTTTTGTGTTTTTATTCTCAAAAAATTTTTGCACCTTTTTCGCATATATTTCCGTTGGCGCGCTACATTTTTCATTCGTTTAAGGCTATAGACTGATAACCAAAAGCTTATGTGTTTTAATCTTTTTAACCAGAGAATGTATTTTGATTTCAGTTATTATGTCTATAATATTTCAGGCGTTAGAAATTTGTATGGTAGTCTTTACACTAGGCTGTTAAGTAAGACTTATAGGGAGCTGCTAAAGTTTTACTTTTCCGAAAATATGTGTGTGAAGGCTTAAGCAACATCTTAAGTCACTTTACTTTGGAACTCATTCTAGTCGGAAAATTGAAAATTGATTCAAGAAAGTTTCAAGTGACTTGAAACTTGAGCTTTGAGGCGGGTGAAGCCTGTAAGTCAATCTATAATCATATAACTTAAGTTATATGCTGAAGGAAAACGTTACTTGTGAGTAAAGCGTTAAATCCGAAAAATTTACTTGAAATATCAAAAAAATTACTTGACTTGAAATATTCCTAAGTTGACTTTTTCTCTAGTGTAAACATTACCATGAAATAAAATTGTGTGTGTGATCGTTTTGATCCATCGGCGTGTTACACATGAATTTTGTATGTGAGTTATTATTACCCACTAATGAGAATTCATTGTTCCCATGGTGATTTTGAAAAGGAAAGACTCCGTGCAGAAAAAAGTTAGAACTTTTTAGTTGCTCAGGTGACATTTACAACTCAGTACAGATGAATTAGTGACTAGCTACAATAAGTCTACAACCAAAACTCTTCAAAAGATTTCAGTAATGTAAGGCAGTTTTGCCTTTTGTGAAATCAAGTTTTTCCTTTTTACCGATTATAGTTTCCGAATTTAGGATTCCGGATTCCGGATTCCGGATTCCAGATTCCATATTTTAGGGTTGTCCTCTTCCAACAGAGAGCTTACATCAAATTTTCGTATCATGCTTTTAAAGTTGTTCATGGTTTTTGCTGTATTTGTAGGCATGGTTGTAGGCATGGTTGTTCATGGTTTTTGCTGTATTTGTAGGCAGTTTTCCCCATAATTTTGGTCCAAGGTAACACTGAGCATGTTTACCAAATGTAACTGTATTTCATCTAGGAATGCTAAAATCAGTTTGTCTTACATGTAAGCTTTTTGTAAAGAAGTCTTTATATTTTTTACATGCCATCATTCAAAATTAAAGCTAATTCTAATAAGCCTTAATTTCAAAAGTTGAATATATTCTAAATGTTTGCAAGAAACTGCTAATTTGACTTATCTTCTTACCTTTTGGTTTGCTTGCGGCTCATAAATACAGTACACCAGTGACATAGAAGAATTGGAACTTAAAACTGATGAATTGCTCGACAAGGCAACTCTAGACATGGGACTCAACATGGCTGACATCAATTCTGTACGTGATTTGGCTCGTAATCAGTGAAAAATTCCTCAAAAAGTTCCCAACAGACACATGAAAATCATGAGATGTCCATTTTTGGAAGTACAGCGTAGACGCCTTAGAAATTAAAGCACGTTTTCATATCCTTGTTTTTTCTGGTACGTAAAACAACCGCAAAGCAACCGTCATGTGCCGTTTTATTAGTTACCAATGTTTCTCGCAAATATCAACCGGGGTGATCTGAATCATGACGTAATCGATTAAAATGAAGGCGGCCAGAATTTTAACTTTTTTAAGGCATTTCCAACCATTTCAACGATCAATTCACAGACTTTACGTCCCCAAGTGTGAAAGGTCGGATAAAGAAATAACAGCAGTGGTGAGAAAACTTGACGATTTTATTTCAAGAAGCAGACATCTCTTTGTTTTGACCGGCGCAGGAGTCTCCACTGAATCTGGCATAAGAGATTACCGATCCGAAGACGTTGGTCTGTATGCGATAAGCGACAAACGACCAATTGAGTTTTGTGATTTTCTTAAGAGTGCTACAAACAGGAGGAGGTATTGGGCACGAAATTATGTGGGATGGGAGGAATTCTCAACCAGGCAGCCAAATGGAGGCCATTTTGCGTTGGCGCAACTCGAGAAACTGGGAAAGCTCCATTGGCTTGTGACCCAAAATGTCGACGCCTTACACACTAAGGCTGGTTCACAACGTGTGTCAGAGCTCCATGGCTGTGCACACAGGTAATCATATTTAAGTTAAGTACTTTAGCTCCGGCTGCTACGATATAAGCCTCCCATCCCTACGCAGACTTTCTTTTGGCTCGTCACGCAATCTCTCTGGAGATTGCGTGACGAGCCAAAAGAAAGTATGGGTGAGGTAAAGTGTGCGTGGCACAAGGTGTGCATGAGGCAAGCAAGATGCTACTATGCTGCTTCTTAAGGGGGACTAACTTAACTACAGACTTAGCGTTGTTGCCAAGGGATTTGTGCGGACTGTATTTGTAAAACACAGTTTTTCGGTGTTTTTGCCACTGTATTGGTGAAACGTGCGAAGAGGTGAACATGTAAAATTAATAAATTGCTATTTGCGCATGCGTAACTTGCCCCAGGCCCCAACCGCGCCTTAGAGAGAAAAATCCCTAAAACTTGGAGAAAATTATGTGAAGTTCCGATGTTTTTTGCCAGTCGGAGATATTCCAGCCTTCTTTACAAGCCTACGTAAGCAATTGTTGTTAACGTACATAACTGCAATGATAATGATGAAATGGTATGAATTTGCGTGCTTATGACATCATAAATCTCAGAAAAATGCGAATTTCCAAAAATCGATACGTAGAGTTTTGCACCTTGGCGATTGTTAACCATTGGCACCATTTTCGATATCCAGAAGTGTATGCCACTCGAGTTTTAGGCCTTTTTCTGTTCTGGTCACGTGACTTACCAAATATGGTTGTGACTCAAAAATCTTGTAAACCTTTTTTATTGTAAAAACATAGCCAGACAGCTTGCCTGTGCAAGGTAGGGTTTCCAAGATATGAGCGTTGGGAGCTTTCCATAGCAACAATGTTAGCTCATTTTGTAGTTAAGTTAGTCCCCCCTTAATGACCAGGCCTGTGCTCATACCCAGATCTCCCATGGTCAGTTCCGGACCACACAAGTGAAACAGGTTGGGGAGGAGGATGGCAAGGATACAACAGCATTGAGTTTGAGTACTCAGCAGTGATGCCCTTGGTGCTCTCACAAGTTCTTTTGTCATCCTTTGAACAGTCATCTTGTTCTGCAAGGTCGATGTTTTAGAGGGGGAGGGGGCTAGACATTTTTTCGTTCCAAATTATGTGTGTTTGTGGCTGAAAGCTTGCCTAATTACTAGGCCTTTCTCTGTGTCTCCTGTTCCAATCTGTTTGGATCACATGGTCCACACGAACATCACCAAAATGAATTCATCCTGAGGGCCTGGAAGGAAGCCATACAGGAACTAGGCAAGCTGAAAGCAAGAGCTTGGCAGGACATTTTTTTCAGAATTTGTCCATTCCCCACCTATACCTTCATCAAGAGTAAAATATAGATTTAGCCAAGCCTAAAAGCTGAGCTCCACACGGATTGTTATTTTTTTACTGCTACTGAGCAACACCACATGGCTTTTCTTGTGCCAATATTTTATGTTTACAGAGCAGTCAACGGGAATTGACTGCAGTTCAGAAACCTCAAGCAAACAATACGGTTGACACGTGTGTTTGTTCGAAAACAAATTTAGCAATCAAAGAATGATCAAATATTTTCATCCAATATCATTGGACAAGCATGTTTCACAGTTTAGCCACCTCTCACAATAGTGCATTAAATGGATTTCCACGTTTGATCTAAACTCAAACATGTTCATCCAAAATTTTGCATTACGAACAAATGTTTGATCGTTTAACCACCCCAACAAACAAATCGTGCACAAACGGTGAAAAGCAACCAAATGAGCCACGTAATGTCAAAAATTTCAGCAATAATATGCAAAAATCATTTTTTGGACTCACTTGGTCCCGTGTTTGGTCAAACATTGTTTTGCATTTAGCCACCAGACGTTATGCTTGACAAACACGATAATGGATGAAAATGTTTGATCTTTTAGTGGGACTTAACAAACATACTTTGTAGTAATAAGTCATAGCTTAGACATAAGCTTAAATATCGTAGAAAAGAGAAAAAGGAAAACAATCCTGATAGTTTGGATAGGTAATCGCATGGGGCCGAGTAAAGGATAAGTTAAGGATTAATATCACTTGTGCCAGTTTTCAGAAAGTTGCTGAAATTGCCCTCATCGAGCAAAACATAAGTGACACTAATGCTTAATTTTACGATGACTCATTGCGATTACGTGTTAATAACATAAGTGCAAACGTTTTTTTCAGTTCTTAACACTGTAGAAACACAGATGTCGATAAGCATGTACAGTCAGCCAAGCGGAGGAAAAACACTCGTTTGCTTGCAAAACAACAAACAATTCAACTAGCTACTTCTTTGTGTCCAAAACGAGTAGATTGTTATTTATATCCAGTCCAGACAAAAATACAAGTTTCATTCCTGAACAAAAGTAACAACGATTAAACCAAAATATGCTAAGCTTCAATTTATTTAAGTTACCTGTGTTGTCGAGCTTTCTACCACTTTAAAACAAGCATTGATCCACTATAGTAAAAACGTGCATCTACAAAAAATAGCAAACGGTTTGTCTAAAGAAAGAACTTCTACCTAGTTTTTTTAAGTGAACTTTCTTGGTGAGCTGCAAGATGCCACAGTAAAGTGTATCACCCTTGAATCGTTAAATCATTTTGTTTTTCAACCACACAATCTGGGCGCCATACAAGTGGATCCAAAATTTGAGAATGTCCTGAGAAAAACCTTTGCTCTTCCATTTTATCAGTTGAAAATTCACCTTCTGGAGTATCTTTTAAGTAGTTCTTGATTTTTGTGCCTTTTAAGCGAATTAAAAGACAGAAACTGAACTTTGAAGATAAGTTGTTTTGCTCAAAACGAAGAAACCAACTGAATGTGAAATCTCGAGCCACAGAAAGCGTGCAAAAAATTAAGCCTCGTTTTGGTTTGGGTGTCCCACACCTGGCTTGAGCCTGCGATACAATCGAAAATCAGTACCTGGTCAGCCGTCAACTTAAAAAAAACAGCTGACCTCAATGAGCTTTAAACTTGAGCCCGTGATATGGTCATGTGATATTGGTCAGCGGATGCCTTGTTTTGACAGGTGTCAATTGACCCTAACATGGATGTCCAATATCAAAGATGTACGCTGTGTTAAGATGTGCACTGTTGTCATGTTGGATTATTATTATTATTAAGATACAATTAATGGGACATTTCACATCTCCTACATGGAAGGGCGGACGTACAGTCGTACGGTGACCAAAACCAAATTTTCTCAAGCAGATGGATTAATTACCATATTTTCTTAACCATGGTGCTCCGCTTGGCCGCCGGAGCTCCGCTAAAATGGTCCATCCTTTGGGTCACCTTGCAGCTCTTACAAAGTCTCACTTGATCGGCGACCACCCTTCAGGTGAGACAAAAAACAAACAACACAAACAATGGACCCTAGCCCTCAAACAATAGGGCTGCGACACTATCCCCGCCACTGAAATTTAGAGCTTTAGGAGCTGCGAGGCTACTGCATCCTTTAATTGATGAAAGATGCTGTAATAATGAATTTTGTTTACCAGTGATTGACTTTAATTTTGTTATCAGCACTGATGCTTCGAGAAAGCTGTAGTTTTCTCTGCAGCAGGTGTTGGATTGGGTATGCTGTCAAGCTGTAAATATGCTCTAAAACATGTACCCAAGTGAATTGCTTGTTCCATACATTCCTAGGAGAGATCTCAGTTCTGCCAACAAGTTGCTTTTTATCCAGCCATCCTATCATACCAAAACCTATGGGTCCAGAGCGTTCTCAGTTAATGCTCCTTGTATGTGGAACAAATTACCCATGGACATCAAGTGTAGTCCTAGTATCGCAAACTTTAAGGAGAAACTCAAGACACATCTTTTTAACATATATTTAGCATATTATTAATGGTTCTAATTTTTCTTTTTTTTAATTTGTATATATATATATATATATATATATATATATATATATATATATATATATATATATATATATATATATATCTAACTGCAGACAGTACTGTTTCGGCCTTCTGGGCCTCATCAGTGCAGTGCTGAAGACTAGGATGGAGGTTAAGCTATATAGCCACCCCAAATGATGTATATAAGTTGATTTGCAGAACTGTTGTCAGAGCGCTCAATAGAAAAACTAGAGCATAAATATTTGAAGACAGTCTGATCAACTGAAGATTTGACTTGGCATATTTATTACTATATAGTTTTGTACCGCACAACCTGTACGGCACTCATCAGATAATTAGCCAAATGTAAAATTACAACGTAAAGCTGGTAACTATATATACAGGAGGAGTGGAAAAGTATTAGATTACAACGGTTTCTACTTCTTAACAATAGACGCTTAAAATCCGCGTGACAATGGAAGCAAGCGGTTATCTTAAGTATAAAAAATGTCAGTGTTACGCTTACTTCCATTGTCACGCGGATTTTAAGCATCTATTGTTAAGAAGTAGAAACCGTTGTAATCTAATACTTTTCCACTCCTCCTGTATATATAGTTACCAGCTTTAAGTTGTAATTTTACATTTGGCTATTTATCTGATGAGTGCCGTACAGGTTGTGCGGTACGAAACTATATAGTAATAAATATGCCAAGTCAAATCTCTAGTTGATCAGACTGTCTTCAAATATATATATAATATATATATATATATATATATATATATATATATACTTCTATGTAAAGCGCATTTGGGCAATTTTGGAGGGTGCGCTATATAAATAATAAAGTATTATAATTATTATTATTAAAACATCGATACTATCATTGTTATCATCATCAGCAGCAGCAGCATCCTCATCACCATCACCACCACCACCACCATCATCATGTGGCTTCCAGCCTTGAAACTGATGACTGTTTTTGTTGGTTTGAAGGGTTGTCTGTCTAGGATGTAATCAGCTAAGTTCACGGCATGAACTCCAACAGAGGATTAAAGAGCTTAATCCCAGCTGGGAAGCTGTTGCATCTGGAGATGCTCCTGATGGTGACACATTCCTCACTGATGAACAAGTCCAGGACTTCAAAGTCCCAGCATGTGTCAACTGTGGTGGAATCCTAAAACCCCAAGTTGTTTTCTTTGGGGATTGCGTTCCTAAAGAGACTGTGTCTTTCATTCATGAACGGTTGCTTGAATCAGACTCATTATTAATAGTGGGGTCATCAGTTGAGGTGTATTCATCATATCGGTTTGCTCGTGCAGCCTCGGAGCAAGACAAGCCTATAGCTATTTTAAACATTGGGCCAACAAGAGCTGATAAATTAGCTTCAATGAAAATGTCAGCCATTGCTGGAGATGTTCTACCAAGACTTAAAAATCTGTCAGCTGCTAGTGTGGCTGTTAGTCATGGGAATTAGGAAGTTATCCACTGGATAAAAAAAATGGTTACAGTACATTTTATTCCCTGGATAAAGCTATCTGGTGCTTTGAACATTAAGAGTGATACACAGTCCTTGAATATATTATTTATTTCAGGATTTGGCTATCCACACAGACACTTGTGAAAACACAACAGCTCTTTTGATAGTACTTTGAATCAATACTTCTAATGAGACAACCTGGGATGAGAAGTCATTATAGACAGGAGCCCATGAGTAGGAGCATATAACTGCCCTATATTCCTGTCACTGTGTTTTCTCAAACCAGTTTATTTTTTTATTGAATTTCCACGAATATCAGACTCCCACAGGAGCCCAGATGACATCACAAGACTAGTATTTACACATGCAATGTTGTTGTTTTCGCTCTTTATTGATTGGTTGACTTCATGCAGTGTTCACGTGCAAACTTTGGTGCCATTTCAAGTCTCTTAATTTGTTCGTCGTTTCATCTGGTTTTCATAGAATTTTTGATAAACAGAAGCCTTAAAGCTCTTTTTGAAAAGAATGGTGAATGTTGGGGAAAATCATCCAAGAAATGCCCCCAGAGTAAAAGGTCAAATGTCAATTGCAATTAATTTTATCAAGTGGCATGTTTTTTTTTTCAATGTATGCACTCCCAGGAGGTCACACTCAGGCTATGGTTGGACGATAACAATATTCAAATTTAAAAAAAATTGAAAGTTTGCAATGATTAAATTTGTCGAATAATATGCGGCATGTGCTGAGTATTTTGGCTATTAACCTATTGTTTGGAAGCACTCTTGTTCCTGTTGCCATCCTCGTTGCCCTTTTTCATGGGAAAAGATAGCCTAAATCTACTGTAATTAGCTGGAGTGAGACAGGAAAGACAGCCAGAGCCGAGTCCAATGGAGGAGAGTTGTCAATGGCCTATGCTCCACTGCATTGCACTCCATTGCCTTTGTGTACTCAGGATACTGCACACTTTACTCAACTTATTCTTCCTTTAACCCCATTTAAACTCGTTCTTAACACTTTTTCTACACCCCACCTGGAAACCAGCTTTTGCTGTGTGTGGCTAGCTTGTTTAAATTAAGTTATACCTAGCCTTCATGGACTACCTAAATCTAATGGATTGAAACTTGAAAAACTTGGCCAATTTTTTTTGCCAGAAATTTAATATACATTCATATAATACATGTACAGTCCACTAGGACTTCCACAAGTACTAATTTTTGCATTATGAGTAGTAGTATTGCAATTAGGAATAATGATTTGAAGACATGTTTGACCTGAGAACAGCAAGACTACTGTGGCACTGCCCCTTTGAAAGTATTTTAACATCCGTACCCCCTCCCCCTCAGTATTTCTAATAACTTTCCATGGTGATAAGGAAGGGGGGGTGAGTACAGCATAAGCAGAAATTCTGAAAATACATATGCCATTGAACTTTTTGTTGATAGGAAGCTTATTTAAGCAGTAATGATGACAACGACAACCCAAACGTTATTCCAAAAATAATTTAACTACGGTAATCATTATTGTAATTCTTTTATGATTTTTCCAACTTGTAACATGTGGGCAAACAATCCTGTGGCCAGCACTGAAGTAAAGAAAAAGAAAGAAAAATTCCTCCTCACATTCTTAATCCTAAAATTAGGTTATTTCATGTTGTTGTTTTGCAGAGGAAGGCAAAGAAATGCACCAAAATGTAAAACACACATGCAGAGCAATTGTTTTTGCTCATTAATCCACTGTTTTGTAGTGCCCTTGTTGTTGCCATCATCATTGCTTATGCTCCCTGATGTTCAATTCTGGACCCTCAAAAACCCACTCCATTCTGAAAATCTATGGTGGTAGCACTTAGGTCGACAGTCATTATAATGATACATGCTGTTTCAAATGAGAGTGAAGAAACTGGTACAGTTGGTCTGTGACATCCTTTCTCTTACTACATAGAAAGAGTTCTTTGAACAAGTGCAAGTGAGTTGGCAGTTCAGAAATGTTAACTTTCAAAAGGTATGACAGGCAATGTGTGCACAGCATTGCAGAGTTGAGTCTCAGGCCATAGCCGTAGATTTGTACAACAGTGTTAGTGTCAATTAAATTAATCAAAGACTGCTCACAGACAGCTTGCAGGTCATCCAGCATGAATCTATCGCAAAATGCCAGAAGCTCCAGAAAGAATTGCGTTTGATTGCCATTCCTGTGAACATTTCTTAGCACTTCACAGCCAGGTGCTGAAGAAAACGTTGCTGTAGAGAGCAAAATTGCGCACCCATACATGTGATGCACAGCAAATTCAAAGACATCGGCAGAAACCTCTGGGATAGTGATGACTGACTGTGTTGATTCCAAGTAACAATCAGATAACATGGCACTGAATACATCACTTGCTTCTTTAATGATTTGCTTGTGAGCGCCAACAACTTTTCCAGCATCCATCTGAAACATTACATTATGGGGACCAAAGGAATTTTTGTTGTACGGACATGACGGACAAGCCTGGTCAGTTGGTGTGCACTTGTGTAACTTTGTATCAGTGGGATCTAATTTCTGCCTCTTGACCCTGTGTAGTTCACCTGAGTTGTCATTGATGTGTGTTACCTGCTGATTTTGACTTAAACTGCAAAGAGCAGTTTCAGCCAAGCTCTTAGATAATGCTTGTTCCTCCCTGATGGCAACATCAACTGGAAATTTCACCTGCAAATCATTTGCCAGAACAACCAGAGACTCAACTGCAGTTGTGAAGATCTTGCTGCTTGGAGGTGCAGATGAAAACAGATCACAAAACTTCCTCAAACCCTTCCTTTCTAAAAGCATTTGCTTCTTAAGCTTTTTTGTCCTAAAACAAAAAAGATGAAAAAGTTATTCTTGCTAGAAGGGATAAACGTAAGCTCAGTCTCTTGAAGTGCATTTACTTGAATACTGAGCTGCCACTGTCACCAGTTTACTAGGATGACTGAGGACTTGAACCAGGGACAACCCAGAACAAGATCAGCTAACAGCCAGAGCAGGATTTGAACCCGGGGCAACCACATTGAAATCCATCACCTTAACCGCTCGGCCATCCTGACCCCATAATCCCCCCAATCTGTGCATGTGCCTTGCTCCTCAACATAAAAGAGGTCTTTTTTCCTCATTCTCTTTTTAAAAACTTGCAGGAAAGTTGTATCTCTGTCTTCCTTTCATTAGACTATGAGTGCTCCAGCCCTTATTTATGTTAGGGATAGTGAAGCAAACAAAACATGCAAGTGCATGTGGAAATTGTGTCCAGTGAGTAGACGTGTTGTGCAGGGAGAAGCTTTAGTATCCTTAAAGAAAATACAGGACTACTTGTTGTCTTTTTTTAAGAAACATGAACTTTTTTGGCTTTCATCAATCATTGCAAAAGTTTTAGAATAAAAGTAAACTTAAAGAGTTTAGTTTCTATGTGAAGTCAGACTTTTTGTAATGTGGATTCAGTTATTTCCATGTACCACTGGTTATTGGCATGATTCCATAATATTAGCGGCATTGAGAAATGCAAGTTTGCCGAGTTCACACAGTGACTGTAAATGTAGAATTCATGTTTGATTGATACAATGTAGGTGCCAGAAAGGCTAGCATCTGTTTCACTGCAAAACATGGCAGAGATAAAGCAACTAAGTTGGGGCTTCTGTGTTTGATTGTGATATTCTCAAATTCATTAATAATTCATGAAGAGAATACAAAGGAAATCCCTAGGTTTCATGAAGGTCAGGCTTGGATATGTCATCCTAATTTAATGTCAAATTGGGTGATTTTCTCAAATTCATTAATAATTCATGGTGAGAATACAAAAGAAATCACTGCCGTGAAGGAGGTTTGGAAATGTGCTCCTAATTAACATAAAACTGGGTGAACTTTTGCTTTGAAGAAGCTATAACAAACACAGAGTGTTTCATCATCAGATGTCCAAACACCTCGAAGACAGTAAAAAAACTTGGCTGCATCATGTTTTTTTCAACACACTTCACAGTATGAATGATATATGAAATGAATCATATATGAACTGCGGAAATGAAATCAAATGAAGAATGATCCTCGCAGTTATGAACGCAATTTATGCAATTGCGAAAAGAAGCCTGAAAAAAATTCAGGACTTCAACGGGGTTTGAACCCGTGACCTCACGATTACTGGTGCGATGCTCTAACCAACTGAGCTATGAAGCCACTGACGTTGGGAGCAGGTCAATTATGGGTTCATATGATCCCGTGAAAGAAATGAGTATGAATGATATATGAAATGAATCATATATGAACTGCGGAAATGAAATCAAATGAAGAATGATCCTCGCAGTTATGAATGCAATTTATGCAATTGCGAAAAGAAGCCTGAAAAAAATTCAGGACTTCAACGGGGTTTGAACCCGTGACCTCGCGATTACTGGTGCGATGCTCTAACCAACTGAGCTATGAAGCCACTGACGTTGGGAGCAGGTCAATTATGGGTTCATATGATCCCGTGAAAGAAATGAGTATGAATGATATATGAAATGAATCATATATGAACTGCGGAAATGAAATCAAATGAAGAATGATCCTCGCAGTTATGAACGCAATTTATGCAATTGCGAAAAGAAGCCTGAAAAAAATTCAGGACTTCAACGGGGTTTGAACCCGTGACCTCGCGATTACTGGTGCGATGCTCTAACCAACTGAGCTATGAAGCCACTGACGTTGGGAGCAGGTCAATTATGGGTTCATATGATCCCGTGAAAGAAATGAGTATGAATGATATATGAAATGAATCATATATGAACTGCGGAAATGAAATCAAATGAAGAATGATCCTCGCAGTTATGAACGCAATTTATGCAATTGCGAAAAGAAGCCTGAAAAAAATTCAGGACTTCAACGGGGTTTGAACCCGTGACCTCGCGATTACTGGTGCGATGCTCTAACCAACTGAGCTATGAAGCCACTGACGTTGGGAGCAGGTCAATTATGGGTTCATATGATCCCGTGAAAGAAATGAGTATGAATGATATATGAAATGAATCATATATGAACTGCGGAAATGAAATCAAATGAAGAATGATCCTCGCAGTTATGAACGCAATTTATGCAATTGCGAAAAGAAGCCTGAAAAAAAATTCAGGACTTCAACGAGGTTTGAACCCGTGACCTCGCGATTACTGGTGCGATGCTCTAACCAACTGAGCTATGAAGCCACTGACGTTGGGAGCAGGTCAATTATGGGTTCATATGTCAATTATGGGTTCATATGGTTCATATGATCCCATCCCAGTGTTTGACATACATTACCATTCAAAAGTAAGTTTACCGGTCGCTTTGCGTTTTTACGCGCTACGTGATTCGTGTCACGCAAGAGTCACTGAAGCAAAAATTTCTGGCAGAAATTTCGGATGTGAAATCAATTAATTTCGTGTACCGAGCTACAAATGCAGCTATTGTTCTACCAAGTTTAGAGTCATCCATACATGTGCTGCTGTAGTTTCCTTCTGTACAAATGCACACCACTTCATTGACTTCATCAAGGAATTGAAATGGAGAAATCGTCTTATAAACAAAATGACAAATTTACCAAATGAATGTAAACATCTGTAATTGTGCAATCTTGATTGCAGATAACTGCAATGAGATAATTTATTACAGATAGGTGATGTGATGTGATGTTGTGATGTTTTTATTTTGCACTGTTTACATAGAATTTACATTGCATTAGTAGAAGTACGTTATAAAACAAAATCAGAATAAAGATAAGAAATTAACGAAATTAACGCAGTGACCAAAGTAGCAGATGCTTCCGGGTTGGTCACTGCCATGTTAAACTAACTGGCATAGACAATAAGCGTAATGAAAATAATTTTACCCAGAGTAAAGGTGCTAAAGTAAACAAGTATAGATGGATACATGAATCAAATGAAACAACAGAACAAAGAAACTAAAGTAAACTAAATCAATGTATTCTAGGAAACTGATTGCGAATTTAGCAGATATAGCTTGTATTGTTTGGAAAAGGGGTAATAATATAGTTTTTTTAGATGCAGTGGAATAGTCTCCCAAATTTTCGATGCAATGAAAGTAAAAGTAGAGGCTCCATAATTATTATGTATAAGTGGCCTACGGAAATATCACACAAGATCACACAAGATGGTTGTATTTCTTATAAACACTGACCTACAGTGTACATTGTAACTTACAATAAAATTATTTGTCTTAATATTACCTGCACAGAAGTGGTAAGGCCAATACAAAATCTTCTTGCTCTTCCTTTGGTCCTTTGAGAAGCAAATTCTCAAGGATACCTTTACCAAATGGGGTTTGTGCCTGGTTAAAAAATATTTCCATCAGGTGCTTTCCAGTTTCTTGGCAGTAGTGCTGAGACCCCGGAGACATGCAGTGGAACATGTGATCAACAGCTGAGGATCTGCTGTCACATTCAAGGAAACCACGTTGAGATTTTGTTTCTTTTGAATCAAAAACAAAACTCTGGCTACTTGATGAATGATGAGAAGCTGTTTGAAAGTCTTCAGCATGAGCCATGCACTCAGTAACTGAAGTTGCATTTTCTTGGCTCTCACTGCTCATACAGCACAGCTGATGATGAATGGCAACCACCGCACCACTAGTAATCAGGGCTTTGAAACACAAAGGATTTAACCCCAAGGAGTTGAGGATGCGAACACACTTGGGACTAGGATTTTCAACCAAACAAAGATAATCCAACAAAACTTGAATGCAGGGCTTGGTCACAAGAAGAGAACTAGGGTCTGTCATGTGAGAGATGCGGGATAACAGAACCAAAGTGCTGTGAGCTGGGCTGCGATGATGATGTGAGTTTGACTGAGTCTTTGGTGACAATGGAGAGACTAAGCTTCCACTTATTGTGGTTTGAGAGTTCACAGTAGTTATTGCTGTCTGATCACTTATGCCTCCAGGCATAGATGTACTTGATGTCAAAGAATACATTGTGTTGAAAATGTCATTCTTCCTTTCAGTGCATGCATCCTCCAGATCTTCAGTGAGTTGCCCACTCTGTTTACTGGTATCTGCTGAGATTGCAGTGTTTGATGAAGCAGAAGCTTGGAATGAAGACTGCGTACATGGGGTCCAACAGCTAGCAGATGTAGTCAATAACAATTTGCTGTCACAAGAAGATGCCACAGATGAAATAGCACGCGAGGAAGTACACACTGACACTAATGAAGTAGTGTCTGTGTGTCTGGAAGCAAAACTGAAAACTGACTGTCCAGAGCTCAAGGCACATACACCAGGTGGAGGAGTTGTAGGAATGGGTGACGGCTTAAGTTTCATCCTTCTTTTAAAATTTGAAAGCCTGCCACTTGCTTTTGAGTCGGACACATAAGCTTCTCTTGCCGTTTCCTCCAGTTTCTTCAAGAAGCTTTCATCCATAACTGTTTCCCCACTTGTATCAAGTGTATCTTTGAATGCTGTGGATCTTGGGGAGTCAGATGAAAAGTCAGAGGTGAAAGAGAGTTGATCTGAAAAATCATCTTCATGATCATCACCCTCACTCCTAGATGGCAAGTGAGACAAAATTCTATTAAGGTGGGAAATCAGAGCTGGAACCAGGTCGCCACCGAGAAGAATTTCCAAAGCTGGCTCACTGTAGTAAAAGCATGTAAATGCTGTAACAATTTTTTTCTCCAAAGACAGACAAATCCCTGACGATAAAATCTTCAAGAGCAGTTCCAGTGCACCAGATTCACACACCCTTGTACGATTAATGGCTTCTCTGCAACAGAAGCAAAGCCCTTCAATTGCTTTGACAGTAACATGACCTGGTTCTTCTCGTTTAAGCTGCTGAGTCAAAGCTTGGACTCCCCCTTCGCTGCCAATGCAGACACGCACCTGGGCGTGGTAGGCCAAGTTTGACAAGGACACTAAAGCCGCATGTCTGACCTGCACAATGCCACTGTTTGCAAGCTCAACAATGCATTTCACTCCACCATTATCTTGCACTTGCTGAGCAATTTCTCTGTTGCAGCCTTTTGTGAGTTCTGCAACAGTTCTAACACAGCAGTTCACCAGCGCTGGCTTCTCGCACTTAAGGAGATCCATGATCACCTTGATGGCATCAAAATCCAACAAAGCTTGCTTTCTCTTTGGAGTCGTGCAAACCATCCGCAATACGCGTAACAATGACTGTTGGCAGTCACTGTCAGATGTCCTCGTCAACAGCTTTACAAGCACAGGAATGATTCCAAGCTCTTCCATAACAAGAACACTGAGTTCGTCTTCAGCCAAGTTTGCCAGTGCTCTAGATGCCCTGTTTAATAGGCTGGCCTGGTTGACTGTCTTCAATATAACACCTGAGATAACAAAATAAATTCAAAATTAATGATTAAAACAATACGTCCACAGAGCAAACTGGTCATTTTTTGGACATACATGTACCAGCCATGCTGTATACAGTGTATCAGTTTTATGCATTAGCCTCAAACACAATAAGCTACCTGACAGGGTTAATTCAGTAAACAAAGTATGTTGTGAGAGGAGAAAAATCGCACAAAGCAGATAACAAACATGCCTTCAGGTGATTCCTTACAATTGCATGGTACATCCTTATTGTGCATAATTGATGGTGTCATTTAACATGCGCTCGTGTGTGCACACATTAGAAACATGGTGTATTTGCCTTAATGATGAGCTTTGTCAGCCGAAATTTTCCCTTTGACGTCGTGTTGCAAGAAACAAGCATGGTGACCACCCTTTTCTATTGGTGTTATTTAGTTGTAATACGCACACAAAAAAACATTTTTTTAGGACAAAAAAAAGTTTGATAGTAGAAGTTGGATTATTTTGTATATTAAATGATATGAAACTCTGCATTTGGAGCATGGAAGGAGTATGAGATGATGAAATAGTGGTCCAATTTCCTTACAGTCATTACCATCGATTGCATCTACCAGTGAACGCATGCACCCAAAACATGTTTTCACGTGATGCCAAATGTTTGCGTTTCAGGTGTCAAACTTCAAAGTTTTCCCACCCAAATGCGAAGTTCCTTCGATGTCTCGTGGTTCAATCCACTGTCAACGCAGTCAAGAAATCAGAGGAAAGTCAGCGAAAATCCCTTCAATAATATGTATGGAGAGCCAAAAAAGCACTTGAACTGAGTGGGATTCCTTTTTGAAAATTTCTTCCTTTCTTGCTGACTGAAAACATATCCCTGCAAGTAGTATAACACTAGCTGAAACTTCACATTTGGGCGGGAAAACTTTAAAGTTTGACACCTGAAACACAGACGTTTGACATCAAGTAAAAACATGTTTTGGGCGTGTGCATTCACGGGTAGATGCAATCGACGGTAAATATTGGCAAGATCGGGCAATTTGAAATCACTAGACTGAAAGATTATAGCCCAGAAACAATATTATTAGGCTCCAGGTTTCACTATAACTATTCACAGTTTTTGCTACATCATAACAATTTTTTTGATTGTTCAAGTTTCGAACATTTCTCACGCTACTCAGTAAAAACACTTAGAATAAGGGGCATGCAGGGCGAAAAAAAAAAGCATGGTAACCTCGTCTTTTTATTGCATTTTTTTAATGTCCTATGCAAGACTGTCAATTGTGCCAGGCTTGATAAAAATCTGGATAGTGCATCATTTTCGAGGGAATTACCCTTAGGTTTGGATGGTATTGTTATTATTACCGGTACATGTATCAGGTTTGTATATGTGACCCAATCCTAATCATCACAAAATTTGGTGAATGTTTGCCTTAGAATTTCTCCAAGAAATGTTACTGATTCAAGAAGCTAATCATCAAGCACTAGAAAGAGTCAGATATCCAAACTACTTCTGACGAAATATTTTTCTTGTGAATAACATTCTGTATGACACTTGGAGAGATGACACTTTGTCATGATTTAGATAAATATTACAATGAAATAGTTAAATGATTTTTTCAATAATTATATCACTTTGTTGGTCAAGAAATCAGAATATTATTCCAAACTTGCTCCCTATCATTTGCACGTAGTAAGAGAACCCCCCACCCCCCCCCACCCATCCAAAAAAGAACAAACAACAACAACAACAACAACAACAACAACAACAACAACAAACAAAAAATAATAATTACTATTACGGCAATTTAATCTTCAGGCAAAAATAAATGAACAACTACATAAGTAAATAAATTAACGGATGAACTAATGATGGAATGACTGAATGAACAGTGAATAAATAAGATTTGCAGAAAATTACACAAAATTGCAGCGCAAGCAGAAACTGACCGAGTGAAAATGACATTATTCAAGATAACGCAGAAAATGTGCTGTATTGTTTATTTGGCCTTTGCTTACTCCACTCATCATGTTATTGAAGAACGAACAAAAGATCGCAGCAAATTATGACTCGTTAATTGATCTTGAATTAATAAGGATTAATCATATCACTCACCCAGCGAAGCTATTCCGTCCAATCTTCTTATCTACCAAATGAAAACGAAGCGGCGATAAAGCAAAATAAAAACTAAAACATAAAGAAATAACCTAAATTTCAATCTTAACAGGAACTAACCTCTTTTCTGCTCTCCGCTTCGCGAGCGCAGTTCGCCAAAGTGCTTAGTGCCATGTCAGCAATTGTAATGTTTGGTCGTTTTATGAGAACCAAAAGTTGTTTTAATCCTCCTTTGACGCAGAAGAAATGTACATTATCTTTATTTTTGGTCATCCTTGTTAACTCTATTAGCGCCTTCTTAACTTTTGATTCCGATTCAAGGCCTAATTTGATGATCAAACTTTCGATATGTTTGGTACCGTTCGACGCCATGTTGGAAATTTTGGGTGCGCAGTGTTATTGAAATCGACAACTCAATGCGCATATAACGCACCAGTGTCACGCAAAGTCACGGTATCTTGAGATCGGTCGCTCCTCTCGGCATTTTTGCTGTGAGACTCGAGACTTGAGGCAAGTGTATCTTAATGGCTGTAACTGAGGTTTGTGTCCACGCTTTTATTTTGTATTAACGCATTAACGTTCCTTGATAACAAGGTGGCCGTATAAAGAGGGGCTGGCAGGAAACTATGAGATAGAAAACACATCCATCTGCCAGTACATGAATTGTGTCGTTTTAGCATTTGGGGGATTCTCCAGGCTGGGACTGTTCCGTGGTAATGTCCTTTCAGTTGGAAACTACCCTTAAGCCTATAATAGACTTTTCCACGTTTTTTTCAACTTTTGATATTGTCAATGTAACGGAAATCTGTCCACACTGCTGGAAAGAGTATACGTTGAAATTAGTAACATAGTCAAGGTTGGGGGTCGTTTCTTTATATGCACATACATACATACATACAAACAAACAAACAAACAAACAAACAAACAAACAAACAAACACATACATACATACATACATACATACATACATACATACATACATACATACATACATACATGCATGCATGCATACATACATATATACATACATTGCTCACAAATTGCTATTCATCGTTTATAGGTGGAAAATCACTCGAAACACGTAAAAACAGCTGGTAGTCAATGGGTTAACTTATGCACATGTCATCGGCTTCCCCGTGGGGTCGACCCCCGGGCCTACCAGGGAGACATGTGGGGGAATACAAGGAGATGGATGGGATTCTTTGCCCGAGGGTAGGGGAAAATCTGGACATTGTTTTACGATCAAAGATTAGGGTGTGGGGGAATTCACAAGTTTGAAAAGGATGTGACGGGGATTTTCAGGTGAGAGACACCTCACCCAGGGGACTTTGTCTTGAGAGATTCCCTGACCCCCCAGGGAAATTCATCAAGTTAGCTTGACTGATTTTAAAATCCCCCTGGTTTGCCTGGGGGTCGACCCCATGGGGAAGCTGATGACATGTGCATAAGTTAACCCATTGACTACCAGCTGTTTTTACGTGTTTGGAGTGATTTTCCACCTATAAACGATGAATAGCAATTTGTGACTCTTTATTTGAAACTACCAGGTAAAAGTGGTGCTGTCCTAAGGCACTGGAGGCTCAAGGTTTCTGAAAACGTCATTTTGACGTAGCTATTTTTTATCTGTGAAGCAACAACAATGGCCCAAGTTTGGTTTGCCTGCGATTTTTGCTAAGTTTACAGCCATTTTTCATCTTTAGCGGCTGCCTGATGAGCATCAATAAGCGTGATGGTAGCTAAGAGTCCACTTTCTCAAAGAATCGAGCAAGGTGATGTACTTTGGGAACTGGGAATTTGGCCGGTCGGACACTTAGTATCTTTGGGACTCGACTACTGATGAATTTCTTGACCTACCACCGCATATTTTGGAATTTGTGAGCACTGAAGATGACCACAAGCAGGAAATTTTGGAGGTAGGTCGGAGTGGCTGTAGACTTAGTTTATATGTGAAAGAATTGGGGGAACAAACGGGCGCTGTTAGTTCCCAGCATGCAACGTGCTTGAGATGTTGAAAATGTCGGGAAGGCCCGAATGCACTGGAACAAAAGGCTGTATCTACGCTCAGGAGAAGAATATGTTGAACAAAAAAAGTCATTTCTAAGCTAGAACAAGGACTGAATTCCGTTATGATGGTTGAAGTTTGGTTTTTTTGATGATGATTTCCTTAACAAACATGAAGGCAAAAAGGGGCATTTTTGTCGTTTCTCTTTGACATTAAAAATGGTCAGTTTCATTCTTGTCCAAACTCAAAAAGCCATATTTGGTAAAAATCACTACGTTTCTTGTGTTAATTGGGTATCCAAATTTAAAAGACATTCCATTTCGTGCTCACAACTAACAGTTAAGGCAATATTCGTGTGATTGAGAAAGTTGCAATGTTTTGAAGCATGGGAGTTTTTTATGGCCGGTTTTGGCCGGCACGGGTGCCAATGGGTTAAAACTGACTATTTACAAATAAATGAAAAATAACCTTCTAATTTTAGATAGATTCAAAAAATTTACGAGGTGTAAATATTAAATATTAACATTAATTTAATAATACAAAAAGTTGACATCCTCATTAAGATTTACTTTTAGTAGTCCCTTTATTAAATGTTATTTTGTTGAGGCTGGTTTTGTTATGGTTCAGTGCTACTTTCAAAGCATCTAGCTTTTCCAAGTTCCTTGTTGTTTTGTCCAGTGAATTCTATACCACAGTCCCTCTGTATGAGAAACCATTTCTTTCTAGCTCTGTTTTCTTTCGTTTCACCTCAAGTAATACACCTCTGCGCTTAGATTCAGTAAAAGTAAAGAATGGTAATAACATGTCATCAGCTTCCCTGTGGGATCGACCCCCGGGCCTACCAGGGAGATATGTGGGGAATATAAGGAGATGGATGTGATTCTTTGCCCGAGGGTAGGGGAAAATCTTGACATTGTTTATGACCAAAGATTAGGGTGTGGGGCAATTCACAAGTTTGAAAAGGATGTCACAGGGATTTTCAGCTGAGAGACACCTCACCCAGGGGGCTTTGTCTTGAGAGATTCCCCAACCCCCTGAGGAAATTCCTCAAGTTTGCTGGAGTGATTTTACAATCCCCCTGGTTAGTCTGGAGGTTGACCCCAAGGGGAAGCCAATGACATGTGACATGAAATTTTCCAGATGTTTGTCTGGTCTGTATGCTGGGGGCAAGTTTTATACAGACCTCTGCAAAATTTTGTCACTTTGTGGAACCATATTTTCGTAATTTTGCAAGATCTGACTCTCAAACTTGGCCATTTTACCAACTTCTAGGTGGTCTTTCTAGCAGTGGCCATAGATTTTTGATAACTAGTGGAAAACAAAATTTGATAAAAAAAACTGTGGTAAGTTCTATTTTAACCCTTTAACTGACCTGAACATTTTGCTGAAAACACCTTTTGAAGCTTGTCGAGCCATTTTCTGGTCAGAATCTAGCCAAAAAGAACCCAAACTGCCCAAAACTCTGTTTGCTGGTGGAGCTCCTCACGCCCTTCTGTTCCTGATGCCTAATATTAGCTTTCCAAATTTGGGCATGCGCAGAAAACAAAATTTTGCTCATTTGTGTATGGTTTGAAACATGTTACATGTAAAAGTTGCCTATGAGTGCTTAACCCTTTGGCACCTGAACCGCCCAGAACCGCCCGTAAAAAACTCCCATGCTTCAAAACATTGCAACTTTCCCAATCGCACAAATATTGCCATAACTGTTAGTTGTGAGCACGAAATGGAATGTCCTTTAAATTTGGATATCCAATAAATGCAAGAAACGTAGCGATTTTTGCTAATTATGGCCTTTTGAGTTTGGACAAGAACGAAACTGACCGTTTTTAACGTCAAAGAGAAACGACAAAAATGCCCCTTTTCACCTTCATGTTTTTTAAGGAAATCATCGTTGAAAAACCAAAATTCAACCATCATAACGAAATTCAGTCCCTTTTCTAGCTTAGAAATTACTTTTTTTGTTGATATTCTTCTCCCGAGCGTAGATACAGCCTTTTGTTCCAGTGCATTTGGGCCTTCCTGACATTTTCAACATCTTGAGCGCATTGCATGCTGGGAACTAACGAGAATTTTTGACAGCGCCCGTTTCTTCCCCCAATTCTTTCACATATAAACTAAGTCTACAGCCACTCCGACCTTCCGCCCAAATTTCCTGCTGGTGGTCATCTTCAGTACTCAGAAATTCCAAAATATGTGGCGGTAGGTCGAGAAATTCATCAATAGTCGAGTCCCAAAGGTACTAAATGTTCGACCAGCCAAATTCCCAGTTCGTCGAGTAACAAGCCAAATTTAACAACAAAGTACATCACCTTGCTCGATTCTTTGAGAAAGTGGACTCTTAGCTACCGTCGTGCTTAATGATGCTCATCAGGCAGCCGCTAAAGATGAAAAATGGCTGTAAACTTAGCAAAAATCGCAAGCAAACCGAACTTCGGCCATTGTGGTTGCTTCATGGATAAAAATAGCTATGTCAAAATGACGTTTTCAGAAACCTTGAGCCTCCAGTGCCTTAGGACAGCACCACTTTTCTCTGGTAGTTCAAATAAAGAGTCACGAATTGTTATTCATCGTTTATAGGTGGAAAATCACTCCGAAAATGTAAAAACAGCTAGGAGTCAATGGGTTAACAAAGAAACATAGAGGTCACGTGACCGGTCCTTTTGACAATATCCAGTAAAAGTCATGGTTGGTGATAGTTTAAATCCAGGGTCAGAGTTAAGATTCTACAGTTAAAACAATTTCTAGGGGGGGTGGATAACTTAGCAGGGCCAGGCTTCACTTAACGTTACCTCCTGGGTTTGCAGTGGCCAGGTCACGTGACAAGCCACAGTATCAAACTCAATTACCCTAGATGAGATGATCATCGAGTTCTGGCTGTCACTAGTGGCTCCAACTCGACCTCTATTGTCTAGTTTTTAAAATCACCACCCCTTCAAGCTGGCTTTCATGCAACTTCAACCTTGAATCTAAGTACTGGCCATAAAGTAGTACCCTCCCCTCCAGATCTTGCAGCATATGGTTGTTTTCAAATAAAATAGCCTTGATATGTTACTAGCCTCAAAGGCTTTTGTTTAAGTAGCTGAGCAATTAAAAATATCAACATAAAAAAAAATTGTGTTTTATTTAAAGTGATGATGTCACAAGCGGTACAAGGGACGTGGTTCTGCATGGCCAATTTTAGCCGGTGTGGTAGTCAATGGGTTAACCTATTCTGAGTAAATTACGAGCTTTTTTGTTTACTAGTTTATTTATTTGTTCGTCTGTGCTGTTTTAGTTATGTTTAACTCATTTTCTCCCGGCGATTTGGTCCCCTTTTTTGCAATTTCCGAAAGGTAGGAGGTCAAATCGACCTAGCTACTCCAACTAAGGGGTTACCACGGAGATTTCACTGGTCCACAACACTGAAGGCTCTGTCTTTGTTGTCACGCTCATCACGCTAGCTGTCGTTTATTTCTAAACGATCACTACAGCTTCAATTCGTTGCGTATTTGGTTTATACCGGTAAGTGTGTTTTTCGAGCCATTTTCCACCACAGAAGCCCCCTGCCTGGCATCATAAAGCTGGGTTGATGGGTAGAGGCAATCCTTTGAAAGAAAACAGGTGATAAGCAATTTCACACGAATTGGGCCGCACAAAGTATTCGAGCGAGTGATGGAAATTCACAGAGTGAAGTTGTGTCTTCAGCCCTTTTGTGATTGGATTCCGGGACCTGGCATGACAATTTTGGCGAGTTTTAACTTGTAAATAATGCAATCGGTGCAATATTTTGTCAGCAGGACCGGGTGGCTCGACACTTACAAAAAATGTCTGAAATAGAAATTGGTGGACTGTCATGCGCCCATTATCCAAGAAAGTCCCAGAATTCCTTTGGGTCACATAAACAGTCATATTAAAATAATGATCATGAAAATTGGTAGTTTAGGTCAGTTTCCAGGGTGATAAAGTCTACAAAAGTGACCTTTTGGCAACAACAGTGGTTCAGTTCAACCACAGTCCAGGATTTGGGAAAGTTGCAGGTTTTCAAAGTCATCGCTCCCACCGGAGCGATATTTGGTAAGCCAGGGGGAAAAGAGTTAATGTTATAGTTACACTGTAATCAGTTTTGATAGACCCCTACTCCTGTGTGTACTGTTTCTGTGAACATTAGTTTCTCTTGCTGTCATGGATATTTAGTAATTAAGTTCAGATGGGAATGTGCCATTCCAAGGGGTTTGGCTTAAAGGGGTGCCAGAGTTTAGAGGCCAGTGGGCCTCATTTCTCTAACTCAGTAACTCATACTTATGAGGTTTTAGAGTATGAAATTCACATTGTTGTGCTATCCAGGGCCAAAATGAATAAAAAAGCTAGACAGATATTAACTTTAATTTGCTTGTAGCTGTGATCGTGAGTGAGCTGGTAAAAAAAGTGGAGAAACATGGCATCAGGTCAAGTTCAGACTGTCCTGGGTCCCATTGATCCCAGCGCCTTAGGTCGCACCCTCACTCATGAACACATTAAGATGGACTACAAATGCTGCCTCAGACCACCCTGGAGAGTATCTGATGCCAAAACAATGACAAACTCTGAGTTAACCTTGGCTAATCTGGGATGGATCCATCACAATCCGTACAGTCACATGTTGAACCTGGCACTGGGAGATGAACCATTTGAGGACATGGTGAAAGAACTGAACATGTTTAAACAGGAGGGAGGGCAGAGTATAGTTGAAGTCACCACTGTTGGTATAACAAGAGATGTGGAGTACCTGGCCAGGGCTGCTTCAGCAACAGGTTTGAATATTATTGCTGGCACGGGTTACTATTTGGACCATTCCCTTCCACCGGAGGTGAAGGCCTCATCTGTAGAGGAACTTAGCAAGGTAATGGTTAATTAACATGTATTTAAATATTATACTGTAAGTTGCATATTGTCAGGTTAATTTTGCAAGTCTTCCTCGACAAACTAAGGAGGACTTCAGTGTGAGTACGATAGTGTTCAGGTGAATGGCAAAGTTGAGACTCATGAGAAAGTGAGACCACCATGGTTTCTGTAAATCCAAAGCATTTCTTGGCTTACAAAAGAAATCAATACACACAGACGACTTTGTAATTAGATTTGAGACCATGAGAACCAAGAAATTTGCCCCAGTTCTTTAAAAGATCTTGCACCTGTTCTCAGTCAGGGACAAAAATATGTAATATGTTTTGAATATTTCTTTTATATCTTCAAGTCTCTACATTACTATACCACCTAATCACAGTGCTTCCAAACTCTAAAATACTGGCCAGGTGCAGTTGTTCAAAGCATGATTGAGCTAACTGTAATGCAGGGCTGTCATTAAGGTTTTCAGAGGATGGTCTCTCGGAGAAAGTAGCCGGTCAAAAATCAAGCAGTTCTTCCTATAGCTGTTATGTTTTACTCATTTCAGATGGAGAGTAGCTGGCTGATTTCACTATAGTAACCAGCTATAAAAGCCGGTTGCCGCCTTCTAATGACAGCCCTGTAATACTAGGTTAGAGTAAACTTGGGGTCCACTTTAGTTACTGTTTAATTAGAATATTTCCAAAAGATTATCATCCACAAGTGTTGACTGGAACAAAACCTTCTCAACAAGAGAGATGAAAACTTTGGTTAACTCTTAATCCTGGGTTAGCATTAATCGGGCTTTTAAACAACTGGGCCCTGAATTTAAGTCCTGGGCTTGTGTTTACTCAAATAACTTTTGAGGGATATTTTTTGAGAGCAATTAATATTGTTTGAAGGGAATTTATTGATTAATCAAGTTTTAGGGTCAAAACACCTTAGCCTGTAAACAGTCTGAAACAATTTAAACATACAGAAAATTGGCATTTTAGCTAGGGGAGGGGAGGGGAGGGTGGGGTTACCATTTAGGAGATGTCTGTGCCTGAGTTTTTGAGGGCTTCACCTAACTATGGCTTACTAGCTATATACTTAATGATTTAAACACTAATATGTACATTATGCCATGTACAGTGTACATACAGTTTAAAGAAACTAAACATTAGTAATTTTTTTCAGTCTAGATGCTTGTTTTTCTAGACTATGGTAAAAGAGCTTACTGAGGGTGTTGGTGATACATCAATCAAGTGTGGTGTCATAGGAGAAATTGGGTGTTCATGGCCACTGACACCAGCAGAGAAAAAATCCTTATTAGCTGCTGCTGCCGCTCAGTCTCAAACCGGTGCACCCTTAATCATCCACCCTGGACGGAATGAGGAGTCACCCATGGAGATTGTTCGAATTCTACAAGAGGCTGGTGCCGATATCAATAAGACAGTCATGTCTCATCTTGACCGCACTGTGTTTGATCGCTCAAAGCTTTTGGAGTTGGCTTCAACTGGCATTTATCTGGAATATGATTTCTTTGGAATTGAGGCTTCATATTACCAATCCAACACTGCAGTTGATATCATAAATGATGCACAGAGAATCCAGAATATTAAATTTCTGGCATCAGAAGGTTATGCAGATAAAGTGGTTATTGCACATGACGTCCACACTCGTCATCGGCTTGTTAAGTATGGTGGGCATGGTTATGCACACATACAAGTGAATGCTGTTCCAAAAATGCTGATGAGAGGGGTCTCACAGGAAGTGGTTGACAAGATCCAGATTTCAAATCCCAGAGCTTGGTTAACCTTCAAGTAGAAAGATTTAAGCTCTATTTAACAATTAGTATAAATCTACAAGCGTTCTATCGAATGCCATTCTCTGATTGGCTACACTACTCATTATCTATTCTGTAATAGATAGTGAGTAGTGGTTGCCAACAAAATGGCAGCTGCTTCTTCATGTTTTCAAAGTGCTGCGAGGGGGATGTAGATAATTTACTTGTTAAGTTTTGAATGACTAGTAGATTTATTCTAAAACAATTAGATTATTCACTCTTGATTTCTATGTGTGATAGCTGATTCGGGCTGCACCCTCATCAGCTATCACGCAATAGAAATTTCGAGCTCATAATCTAATTGTTAATTATACACCTGACTAGAATAAAGTTTTCCACTTAAAATAGGAATAATTAATTTAGCATTGACAGTTTTTTTACTCTTTTAGTAATCCTCAAAGTTTGATTTTATCTCTCATTTGATTAGAAAAATGACAGAAAAATGGTAAATGAAGCAAACTCAAGGTACATTTAAATCAACAGAGAGTGGGGGAGGGGGGGAGAGGGGGCTTGTTCATTCCCTTTAATTCCCTACTGTGTGGAAATGATCAGTGAAACATAATAAATGATTAACATGGCTTTGTTGTGCATTGACGTAAATAACCAGCGGCTTTATGCCATGTACTGATGATACACAACTATTTGATTTTGACGATGAAATTTCCTGGTTCTTTCACTTAGTGTCACCAGAAACAGTCCTTTGCAAGACCACTCTAACCTGGGTGATTGCACTTTGCCATGTTATGTGCCTCTTAGGTTCAAACCATTTACAAAATATTTGTGTTTATGGTGTGTGCTTGAAACTATGAAAATGTTAAATAAAAGTAATTACAAAAATATGTTTATGGTGATGATGAACTTCTACTTAAGCTTAATTATACAAAGAGTTTCAAATGCGCTGCTGTACTGGCGGTTTAAAGGCAACACACCCCGCACCTTAGACCATATATTTGAGCAAGTTTGAGGACTTGCATACGGCTTCCATAGCTCATGGCCCAAACGTGATACAAACTACCAGTAACTTCGTTACAGGAAAAACGTGTTGAAATTCTCAGCTCAAAAGTTAAGCCTTTTGGTTTCCGATCATTCACTGTGCTTCCCCTTACCATATGTCACCCCTTCCTCCCCCGTCCCGTTGCCCATCTCCACGCCCTTTCCTTAACATCAAGAGCCATAATAGGATGAATTGAAAAAGTTGAAAGTTTTAGTGACCAGGAGGCGGAATGAAAATGTACCGCACGGGTTAAAAACTCCCGAGGCGCTCATTAAACTTCTTCTCTTTGGTCTAAAAGACAATCACCATACAGCACTGAGAGAGTGGCCAGTAATAACTTCCAGTTCGCAATGTGGTGATTCGTCGACTTCACACTGGATCCTTCTTTTCAAGTTTTCTAAAATCCGTACTTCCACAAATTGTTTATACGTTATGGCTTCCGCTCGTCTCTTTGTTGAAAAGAAAATGTTTATAAAGAGTTCGCCTCGCCTTACTCGTGTCACTTGCTCTCTCCGGTACAATTCGCAATCGTGGGGATTTTCGTGGACAAAAGTCAATTTTTCTTTCGAAATCACGCAAAGTTCGCTTTGTGGTCTTATTTCCTACAGGAAAGTTGTGGAAATCCTTTCACCCGCGTCTTCGTTTAATATTCCTCCGAAATTGCAAAATTTTGTAACTTTAAAAGGGGTGATAAAAGGGGGGTCTTGATCACGCTTCGCGGAAAATAATATGGCCATTTCACATTTCATGGACAATAAAATGGACATTTCACGTTTCACTGACAATACAATGAACATTTCACGTTTAACGGGGAAAAAAATAAAGAGAACTTTTTTACACAAGTAATTTTTCTAACTTTGGTCAGAAGAAGAACCGCAAAAAAGCATTGCCTTGTTCGATGTCCTAACTAGCGAGCAACACACGCAACAGCTCTTGTTAACTTTGTTTTTACTATTCGACCGGGTTTCGTCTGATCAAACAGACTTCATTAGTGATTGTTAATGTAACAAGATTGGTGAAGGAACGAGTGTTATACTAAATGTTTACAGTATAAATCACGTTCAAATTAGGGTGTAAATAGCAAAAAAAACACCCGCAAACAAATACGCGCAGACATAAATCCTGCGCTGAAAAATGTGTTTGCAGTCTGGGGCTCGTGATTTAACTTGGCTGACATCGGAACACCGAAATTTTCTTTGTGGATTGAGGATTTTTTGTTACCGTCTGCTACAGGAAAAAAACTGAACTCAGCTAAACAGTCCCTAAACAGTCCCAGAGCTTCAGATCATTTTATGATGTAGTTTGACCGATGTTACTGAGGAAAACTCGCGCGCCGAGAAGAATTGAAATTGGCACTGGAGAGCCAACATATCCTGTGACCGCACAAGACTATTACAGGAGAATATAGTTTGAAGCTATTGACTTGATGATGAACGCTATTGACCAGCGTTTTGACCAGCCAAGCTTTGATACGTATGCGAAGATGGCGTCTCAGACAAATCCGAAGAGCTAAAGTTTATGGAAAAACTGTATAACGATGATGTTAATATTTCCATGTTAACTGCCCAGATGGAAATTTTACAAGTGCTGCTGAAGGACGGTGATTATCCGTGTTTTGACGACATCATAGTAAAAATTAAAGAGCTACCCAACCCAGAACTGATAAAAGATGTTATCACGTTATGTGAGCTCATTCTAATAAATCCGGCAACCAGTGCAGCAGGTGAAAGATCCTTTTCGACTGCCTGGAGGCTAAAAACATGGCTCCGTTCAACGATGAACCAGGAACGATTTACACAAAGAAAGAACTGACAGGCTTTCCACCATTGACATCGCAAACGAATTTACCGACCGCAACACAAACAGAAAGCGTAATTTTGGCACTTTTCAAGTATATGATGTACAGTAACTTCAACATCATTCACTTAATTATTTTCAGTTACCGTTTTGTTAAATTTCAGAGCCGTGGAAATATTTTGAATGAATAATTAACAATTATTGAACTCGGCTTTTGTATGATATGAATGCAGATCTCGGAGGGTGTTATCCTACTCAAGCCTTCGGCTTCGGCGGCCGATAACAGGCTCCTCGATCTGCATAATTCTTCATATCATACTCAGCCTCTTGCAATAATTGCTAATTATAGTTGGATTTCCGGCTTATTAATAGTAATTAAAGGTTGATATCAGTAGTTTAACAGTGTATGATATTTCAATTTAGTGATGGTGTATTTTGAGACCCGATAGCAACATCACTGAAGATGTGAGGAAAAAAATTAATAGTTTTAAGCCCCATTTACACGAGCAATTTTTCCTTGACAAGTTTACTTGTCAATTTTTATTGCTCGTGGAGATGATTAACAAGTTTTCCTTTACAACTTTCCATTGACAAGGTTTCCTTGTTCATGTAGACGATCAGCAAGTTTCCCTTGACAAGTTTCGGTTATGCCCGCAACAATAATATCCTTGTCACATTTTCCTTGTTGTTCGTCCAAGCGTTCTTCTTTAGCCCCCCCCCCCCCCCCCCCCCCCCTTGCTGCGCGGTCCCTGCAAAGCCATAATTTCATCGCCCGCCGGGAAACCTTTTTATAAATTTTGCAAGGTACCGGTTTCACACCTCCATTCGCTGTCGGTGGTATTTTAATTTAAAAGGAAAAAATTTCCTAAGTCAAAAAGTTTGCCTGTGTACACAAACCGGGAAAAAACTTTCCGGAAACGGCAATGTTTCCATAACAACGCTACCTTGTTTACACTGTTCTTTAGCCTTGCTTAGTTTTCTGTTACAGCTGGTGTTACTGGGAATGTTACAGGCTTTATTTTAGTTTCAAAGTCAGGTATTTTTTACAGTTTTATACCCTGTTTATACTGGTTAAATTTGGGGAATCTTACACCTCAACTGGTTGAACCTATAACTACTTGAATTTTCTGGTTTTTCCCGAAGTTCGAATTTATTTTGAAGGTGAAAATGAAGTGAGAATGCGAGAGATCACGTGATGTTCATCTGCCTAAATTGTTCTAGATTTTTCTCAGCCAATCACAGCTTTTCTTTATACAGCGCGCGCTATGACTCAACAATGGATTTCTTTACTTAAAAACGCGAATGTTAAGAGAAATTCTCATTTCCATAGTATCTTCCGTGCAGTGCGGTTCGTACGAAAGTTAGTATTGAGAAAAGGAATATTCATTCACTATGGGAGGAATCATAGGAAAACAGGACCGCGCAAAGCGGTTTTTTACAAAGAAGCAGGTAAGAGGAGTTCAGATATTAAACAATGTTTCGAAAGCGTGGGCAAAGCGCGTTTTGTGCCGCTAATTTTTCAGATGATTTTTAACTGCAAAGGTATTGTGATGTCATGCGCGCGCTCCAACCTCGTTTTCAGGGCTACCCGCCATTTTCAATTTCCAAAAGACCCTGGGGACGAGATTGCGCGAGCTTATCCTCCAACCCGGAACTCTTCCCTTTTGCGCATGTCTGGGATAAGGGGAGAGCTCTGGGGCGAGAATTGCGTGCGCTATTGAGTTTTAAATTTCTGCGCATGTACTGGGACTGACTTAAGATGGCGTAGACAATTTTAAATGGCAATTGTAACGCAACACTTAGCGCGCGCTTAACTACTAACGCAACATTTTAAGAAATCACGTTGCATGGTTTTGCAGAGAGATAAAAAACTTGGAAACGTCACCGCAGCAAATTATTTCGTTACAGTTGTCCGTGCTGTTACACGCTGCAACAGCATTTCGTTAAAAATAATACCGTGTAACTTTATCTTGAGTCTTTGATACTCTAGGAGATATTTCGAAACTAAGAAAATTCATTTCAGAATCAATGAAAGTTACATTTATTTTGACGAACGTTCTTCGAGTAAAAATAAAAGTCAAAATGAGTGCACATTTAAACCTAGAAAATGAATTTCGGTTATTTTGTTGTTTTATTTAATAACTATCAATATTTGACTCTCCTCGTTTATAGGCCACAGTTTCGAAGGGACTCTTTTCCCGCCTGGTGCGGTCGCCACCTCTGTCTGATAATAGAAAGAAAGCAAACATTCGTCGCCGAAAGAATTCAGACGCCCACAAAGGAAAGTTGCCGAGGCTGAATGAGAACATGGGACAGTTTTCAGTATTGCCTTTCATGGCCGGAGATAAAACAACATTTGATTTGAAAGGTAAGGCAGTTGTACAGCGCTGTTGCAAGTATTCTAAACTGGGACCTCGATACTTAACTTTCATCAACAATTCAACACATGCGGCATTTAGTCAACCGAAAATATTTCCCACACGTCTATGCAACCATGTCGTTCTGTAGTGCATTAACAAGGACATTGGAGGTATCATTTCTAATTTTTTTGGTCCTGTATCGATCTTCTTTTTGCTTTTGCCTTCATGTAAGAAATGGACTGCTTGACAGTCGCTCTCGTTTATGAAGGTAAGTGCAAGATTTATTTCCCCTTCATAAAATTATATATGAATTCCTATCATTTCGTACTCGCCAATTGAAATCGAGGCGGCTGGTTTCGACATCGTCATACACAGCTTTAAAAATATCTGCATACACAATTTCTCGGGACTACGTTAACTTCCGTGTATTCGACAAACTCTGAATTTTAGTTTTATTCGATTCGTTCAGGGACGATTGAAACTTAGACTTAGGTTTAGGGTTCTTTTCTCTTTCAGATGTTAATGATATCCCAGAACGTCAAGTAGGACCACTCTTGAATGAAAGTAAATACACCTTTTGCGTGATTTTCACGAAACTATAATTTCGTTTTATGTTTATTCGTTAAAATTGATCTTCTGCTTCTTCTTTCTTTCTTTTTTTTTTTCAATTTCAGACCTTCCTAACGTAATCAATCTTGAAGGTAAATACGAGTTTCAGTTACTTTTCGTGTAATTGTAAGATGGTATCATTCAGCTTATTCATTGGAATCGAGTCTAGATCCGACATCTTCTCTTTTTTCCCTTTTCAGATATTTATGGTGGCCTCAATCATGAAGGTAAATACAAGTTATATTTTATCTTTATGAAATTATAAGGTGGTATCAATTTTTGTTTTTTGAAATCTTATCCAGATCCGATATCTTCTCTTTTTGCTTTTTCAGCAATTCTTGGCTTACTCAACGAAATAGGTAGATGCAAGTTCTATTTACTTTTCATGAAATTCTTAGGTGGTGTAATATTTTATTCGTTAAAATTAAATTGAGTGTATATCCGATATCTTCTTATTTTCTTTTTTCAGGAATTCCTGTCTTTCTCAATCAAGAAGGTAAATACCAGTATTATTCACTTTTCGTGAATTTACAAGGTGGTATCATTCCCTTTCCTTGAGTTGAAAAGTCTGGATCAGATGTCATCTAATTTTTCCATTTCAGCAATTATCCATGATGTTCCGGCGATTAATCCTCAAGGTAAATTCAAATTTTATAATATTTTCGTGAAATAATGATGTTTACAAATATACATTTTTCCTCATGCTTTAAAACTGCAATCGCATATTGATACTGAACTTAGTTATGTGATGTCATTTCGTGATTACTTTTAACCCCTCCCCACCTGTGACACATTTTTTTTCCACTTCATTTCAGACGTGCCACAAATCAATATTTCACCCGATTTTCCTACATTGCCAGAGTCCCTGATCTATGAAGGTAAACGAATTTGATTTTCCTCTCGTTTCAAGCGCGTACACAACCAGTATTTAATTGATTTTATAATTTTATTTGCATTGTTGTAGGATATCATGAGAGAGGATTCCACATTTTTGCAGTAAAGGCCGAAGTTTACGAAAAGCAGGGAAGCGAGAGGGATTCTCGGTAAGTTATCTCTAAAACAGCGCCTGTAAAGTTTGATCGTCTGTGCAGAACATCACGAGCAACAGATGACCTACTCTTTATGGTTCCAGTAGAGACCACAGGGTACCAGCCAGTTGAACTTTGGTTTTTTTGTGACCTATTGAGGACAGGTGGCTGAGCCAATATCCAGTCCTCCACCCAAGCCTTAATGATGTATGCAGGCAACAATAGCCCTACAAAACTACTTTTCAAATAGTATGTAGGTTCTTTTACGCCTACTTCGAGTTTTACAAGTGAAGGTGACGGACGAGTGATTGACTGACTGACTGACTGACTGACTGAATGAATGAATAAATGAATGAATGAATTTATTAACTGACTGACTGATTGTGCTTGATTGGTTCTTTGTCTTACAGTGCTATTCAAGAGGCTATCAGAGACATCATTAGAGTCTCTCAATGATCTCTCAGATGGCCTTTTCAATAGTACTCAGAGATATTTAACAATTATTCACCGAAGTGGAGGTAAATATCAACCACTTTCACCGACACTGAGGTGAATAATTGTTTTAGTATATACCACACAAGCCGAATAATTAGCGGACAAAAACGTTTCTTTACGTGTGACAATAAACCGACAAGCGGTCGGAAATTGTAAAATCTCGCGCGCCGGCTACTCGGAGGTGAATAGTACTTGCTAATCACCTCCGAGTTAACCAATCAGAGCGCACGAAAAGCACTGTTCACTTGTGTGGTATATAATAACAATTGTTATTTACATATCAAGATAAGACAGTACTGGGAGACCTGCGTACTGATTGGTTTATTAATTGGTTGATTGGTTTATTAAATGATTGATTGATGGATGGATGGTTTATTGATTGACTAGTTCGTCTGTAAATTGATACGGTAAGGACTCGTTATATAGTTGATTGTCTGATTAATTGACAGGTTCATTCTCTCTCTTGCAGTGCTATCCAACTGGCCATTCGGGAGATTGTTGGTGAGGAAGTATTCCTGCTTTCTTATGAAGACAGTTCTGGCGGTACCGCCTACTTACCAAACGCTCACGCAAGTAGAAATAACCTTTTCCAAGACCTTTGTGTTCGGTAAGTGCGCCATGCCATGAAATAAATGTCGCTGTTTTTTCGTAATCAATCTTAGTTCATGTCAGTGCTGAAGGATCAGGTCAGATGGCTCAGAGCAATCACATACGGAAGTTTAATATTACAGTAACATCATATATTCAGTCGCCAAAACGAAGTGAAGCAGAAAAATCCATATTTAGGTTCAAATTTACAAACATTTACTGCTACCAATTAAAAAAGTCAAGCTTGTCGCCCTTCAAATATCACGAAAATGAATGATGATTACAAACATTCTAATTTCAATCGGTTTCATTCTCTTTATTACACAGCTTCGGTGACCAGCTATCAAGAATCGTTTTCTACAGACCCTCGTGGCATGTTCTGTTCTCCTTGGATGAGCCGAGGGAAGCCTTGTTCTGGTGAGTATTCTTAGGCGGAAGACTATATCAGGGGCCCCCCAACGAGCCAAATCAACCAATAGCCTTAGAAAGGCATTTTTAAGTACCTTATGGTGTTTAAAGTCTGTTTAAAGTAATGTTTCGTTAGCTAGAAGAATTTGATTTATTCGGATTCCTAAGCTGAAATTTTAATTGCCCGAAAATGTTAGGCAACAAAATCTTACTTGGCCGAGAAAATGCTAGCTGAAATGAACTTTCCACGAACTTTCAAGGGAACTATTTCCTTTCCGAAAATGCTAGCTGACGTTTTTGACTGCCAAAAAAAGCAATTACGACCTTTTTGAAAACCTCAAAACATAGTATTTAAACTTCTCATTGGGTGCCCCTAATACATTGTACAAACACAATCAACACATTTGACAACATTTTCTTGCCGATTCAATAATAAACTAAGCAGATACGTTTGGGACCGTCGAAGAAATTTATCCAATCATTTTAAACGGCAACCTAGCGGTGTGCCGATCATCGATTATCAGTGGATGATGCACATACGATTATCGCTGAAAATTGAAAATTGTATTGGTCACATTTGTGTTTTGCATTTTTAATAGACTCTCTTTGAATGCCCCCAGTTTCTGCTACGTTTCGTATTCTCTGCGCCGTGTTTCAAAACATGGTGCAGCACGACCGCGCCTATAGTTGTAAAATTAATAGAGGATATGAAACCAGTCTCAAGGGATTCGAAAGACAATGGGTTGGTGGCCACGTTGTGGACAATAACAAAATAAGCTAATGAGAAATGTTTTGTTCACGGTACACCAAGATGGCGGTAAAGACATAATGGGATGCGCCCTATATTACTAAAGAAAATTTGGACACCCCCAAGGCAATTTGCAGCATATGGCGAATGGAATACGCCAACAAGGGTACTTTGACTTGTACACGGGTGAAAAATAAATGGATAATCTCATCAGCAGATCTATCCGTTTATAAGCGATGTATCCGGCCAATCAAAATCTACACAAATTCAGAGTAACAGCAAATGCTGGCAAAAAAAATGATCCCATTTAAGGCCATTGATCTCTGGCAAGAAATCCCATACAACTTTTAAAAAGATCTAAATCAATTTGCTTTCTCCAAAAGTATTAAATACTATGTTCTATCTCAGCAATATCTTGACGTAAGTTTTCGCAATTTATCTAGCAGCTCTTTCCTTTAGTAATCCGTCGTTCACTCAAACGAGAAGGAGGCTAACTCGATAACCTCACGGTTCTATTAGCCTCCATGCACAAACCATAGACCACTGTCACCTTTGGTTGTTATATGTATGTTTTTTGTTCTTTCATGCTAATGTAATTTCAAAAAGTAAGGGCAAAATATAGTGAAGTTTGAAGTTTGAAATCTCAGCCGATTCCCAACACTGCGGCAACTTATTTAGTCAGTCTATCTTTTCTCTTAAAGCAATGAAGCCATGCAAAAGCTGAACTTCACCGATGACGTCATGGAGTATGGTAGATTAACAGGTAATTACAACACTCAAGCTGAACTTTATCACTATTAACAACTTCATCTGACTACCCCATAGTTTAGTCCTATAATTCTCTAAGTACCAGTCCACCCTGCGGTCGTCTTTTTAGGCCAGCTTTACAATTATCGGAAACATGGAGTTCTTGCATAAACATTGTTTATTACCTTTTTTTTCGTTTCAGGATTCCCTGGAGAAATCAGATATCGCCATCAATTCTGAGATTATAACAGCTTGGTTTCTGGATCATTTTTCTTGTAAAGCGAATTATTTTAAGAGGATATTTGTCTTTGTATATATTTAACTTGTTTGAAACTCCGGCAGCTTTTTTATTGCTGTCCATCACTATTTCTAAAAATGAAGGAAATTGTAACTAACTACAGAATTCAATTTCGTTCAAAGCCGATGTGATAATGGTGGGGAACCCGTTTTCAAGATTTCCTGGATAATTTAGGGAAAACATTAATTTTTACACTATTTAAGATACAGTGCAAGATTTAACTTGCAAATAGAGGAAATCTATGTATCAAAAAAGTTTGTATATGTTTCCTTTAACTTTTGATATTATTAAGAATATGGATAATTTTTCTTGCTTGTTTTTAGAGGAACTGGTCTTACTATATATCAAACCAGTTTTTACAATTTTTTCTGAAAGCTTTGAACATCTCCTAAAACTCCGCACAGTGCTTGCGATTCACTTCTGTTTCTGCGAGTAACTGCAAATTGTAACTAGCTACGCAATACTATTCAATTTGAAGGCCAATTTTATACTTGTGGTCCATGGAACGAGCATGGGCCAAGCTTTACCAAACATTGATTCGTCTGTACGCGCGACTTGAAGTTTGTCAGGTATGGACAACGATAGAACACGGCGAGTTATCATTGATAAAAAGAGGACACCCAATAGGCTGAATATGTAGCCAGGAAAATTGTAGTGGTTGCCCATCTTGAAATTCTTACGGAGAATCTTAGAGGGGCAGGTGCAGACAGACGGAAATCGGCGCGCCGAAGTTTGTCCCAGATCTCAATGTGTCTCCGGCCGGTATAAACTAGGCCAATTTCCAATATTTATACTTTCGAATGATACCTTGTAGAAGCTAAACAAGGTCAAGGCATGTGATAAATTCTATTTGTATGGATCCCGCTTGAATTTGCAAAGCAGGGGACACTATTTATATATCATAGTCGTAGATTGTACTAAGTTGGCTTATAGTAATTGTAAGCCCCCCCGGGGATGGGGGGGGGGGGGGGCGGGTACTAAAAACATTAATTTTTTAGTACGGGGAGGCTCCGCCCCAAGGTCTGACCCCTTACCCTTTTATATACCATTTTTGACAGAAAAGGTATCCCTTTGGTATACCTTCCATTGCCAAGTGGTACCCCTTTTGTATACCTAAAGCAAGAAGTCTTCTGGTCATTTTCTTGTAGCGTTCAATAAATTAAAACTGAGTACAATCGTAAGGTATGTGTGTTCGAAATATTTTAATGAAAGGCCCTTTTAAATACCTCAATGACCGATTTCCCTACCCTTTCATATACTCAAACTCGTGAAATCCCTACCCTTTCATTTACCTGAAGCGTGAAAAAGGTACCCCTTTCGGGCGGAGACTCCCCGTATAGGCCATTATAGGGAGTAGCCCTCCCCCCCTCCCGGGTTATAAGCTAACTTAGTACAATCCACGACAATTGAGCAACCGTTTACTGAAACTAAAAATTAATACGGTGTATTAACCATTTCTGGCAGGCCGATAGAAGCGTATGAAGTACTTTAATTTTTTTTTCTGGTTTACTGAACTATATCTCGGTTGTGAAAGTAGAGAAGAGTATGTGACAGTTAACTGAGAACTTCTCACGTCGTGACAGAGTTCTCAACCGCAGATTTCTGTCGGCCTGACAGAAGTGAATGAAGCTTAGTTCAGTCACCGTTTTAGTGGCAATGTTGTCAATGATCTGTATGTAAACAACTTACAGAAGATCATACTTAACAATAAAAGGTTGAAATGGAAAATGGCAATATTTTTGAAAGCAAATATGAACTTTTTTGAGACAGAATTCTTTAGCCAGTCATTTCTGTTCCATTCAGTTTTAATTAATGGATTTTGTGTTGTTTTGATATGTAATAAGGTAACTTATAAATATTTTTAATATTAGCTGGTCATGACTCATGGGGTGCTGGAGCACGTGCTTCATATATACAGTCTATTTCCATCATCTTTTATTTATATCGTGAGCTGGTTTTACGACTAATAAAAAAGTACTTGATAACTTAATGAGCTGAGTAACTTATTTAGTCAGTTATAATCTTGCGACATATTTAACAATTATCCTGCGAAATCGTGCGGGATATCGCCTGATATAGCTTGATATCTACTTAGCCGACGAGACCATGGGCCGAGTCTGGCTAAAATCAGGCGATATCCAGCAAGATTGAGCAGGATAATTGTTTTATTATTCAACACATTAATGACAAAGCACAATTTTATCCGTTTATTGCAAAAAAGCTAGAAAAGCCGTCATTCTTCTCTGCGACGCACAAAATTATGTATATCGGCACAGGATATCTGTTGCGTACACACAACGAATATTGAGCGCGCTATGACCATATTTGGACATTGTCACAATGTGTTGAATAATAAATGCTGGTATCAAAGTGCCGTTTTCGCAAAGGTTTTTTATTGTCTTGAAGGGGATACTGTTGTAAATTTTAGGATGTTTATTCTTCTCAGCATTTTGAACGATCGATTTCTGCAAAATTTCCAATGTTGCAAGACGGCTTCACTCTAACACTGTCGAATTCTGCTGAATAATTGACAAGGTATGTCTCAAAATTTCACCGATATTTCGTGTTCTATGTTCTACACTGACCATACACTCTTCACTCAAAATTCAAACTAAAACTTCAAGGCGGTGTTCTTGGTCACGTGGCCATCTTTTTGCCGCCACGCGTAATTATGCTAATTATACGCATAAAAAAACAATTTCTAACAGACACTTAAACCCATTGAATACCGAGCATTTCGCCGAAAAACACCTTTTGAAGCTCGTCGAGCCGTTTTCTGGCAAGATTCTAGCCAAAAAGAACCCAAACTGCCCAAAACTATATATGTTTGCTGGTGGAGGTCATCGCGCCCTTCTGTTCCTTATGCTTAATATTAGCTTTGCAAGATCGGCCAAGCGTAGAAAACAAAATTTTGGGTTTGAAAAGTTTCACTACCCCCTCTCCTTCTACCTTTCGCTTTCTCTCCTCCCCTTTTTTTTCTGCTTTTCTTGCCTCGCTTTCTTTATCTTTTGCTGGGCATTTTCTGGGCTTCCTTTTGGTGGGAAAAGATTTGTGGAAAACTTTTAGGATCATAGGATTAGGTGGAAGAAGTGCAGGTGGGTAGTGGAACAAGATTTTCATTCAAATTTTCGGCTCAACGTCACTTGGTTTTTTCGCGTTTTCTCCGGCCTGTTTGACGGAATCGTGCTCATCTGGGTATGGTATGAAAGATCTCTTCCCTCTGGCATGTATGAGTATTAAAACTGATGACGTCACAAGCGACGTGGTTCTGTGCGGCCGGTTTTGGCCGGCACGGGTGCCGATGGGTTAAAGATATACAACTCAAGGGCGATTTGTTCGATTTCGATCCTGATTTGGACAGTCGCTAGATTAACTTATCTTCAACGCTGAAACGTCTGGGAGAATTAGATAATTCAAAAACTTTTTTCTCTTAGAGCCATTTCCTTGCGGTCTCTCTTTATTGTTTTTGAATTTGAAAATGCTCTGTAAGACCAACACGTTTTTTTAAGCTTCTGGGTTCCAAACTTTCAGAAAAATATCACATTCCCTAAATACGAAAATGAAATTTAGTTATAGCTTTCAAAAGATGATTTAGACCTTCGAGTTTAGACTCGGCGGAACATTCGGTAATTCACTTTCTCACAAAATTAATGAAACATTCGAATAGCTAGCTCTATTAGATTTAATTTGATATAGGGTTTATGGTATGTGGGCTGTAATCGGGAGCTGCTACAACCCATAGATTAGAGAAACCCCTGAAGGTACATGGTAACCTTAAGCAAAGAGCATCAAATGCCCTCCATCTGTTGTATTGGCAGTTAAAAGGCAACAAACCCCACACCTTAAACGGCCCATATCTTTGAGCAAGTTTGAGGGCTTCATTTTCTATAGTCACGGCCCATACGTGATTAGCCTGCGTTGCAGTGATATTATCTACCAGTAACTTCATTTCAGGAAAAAGTGTTGAAATCTCATCTCAAAAGCCAAGCCTTTTGATTTCCGATCATTCACCGTGCCCCATAGTCCCTTTCCCCTTAGTCTTTCCCCTCACCCCATTACCACTCCATTTTAGTGTCTTTCATCCTGCACGCGAAAGCCTGGGTTCAATTGTTTTTCAACATGGCAGATTTTTGAAAAGAAGGGCGCTCAGTTTGCACAGGTGAAAATTTTCATGGCTTTGTCACTTCGACATGTGGCAGATCAGCTTTTCTCGGAAGTTCGTTTAGTGAAGGAACAGCATGGTCACTGTAAGTCTTGTTTAGTCTACACTTCATTTGAAAACGGTTTAGTCAACCGGTGTCAAGAAAACTCGACTTAGAAAACTCAGACCGCCCTCAAAACTATACAATTTCGGAAGCAAAATAAACGCGGGTAAAATTTGTTTTACTTTTGAAATTGTATGGTTTTGAGGGGGGTCTGAGTTTTCCAGATTGTTGTTGTTGTTGTTATTATTATTATTATTATTATTATAGTTGTGTCAATAACAAAATGCTCGAATGCTGCTTCAGGTCCAAACTGTCCAATGAGCTGTCCGATTACAAACACCTGTAATTGGACAGGCCAAATCAGACAGTTACCTTATTTGGGTATGTTGAGCAGTAGCTGCCCGGTCGTGTCAGTTGTCAATCTTTGCGCTTTGTAAAATAGCAACCATTTCCGTTGGTTATTTTGTACAATATGTTTTACAATTTAGAAAGTTGACACAATTAATTTGGTAATCAGACTTTGTGTCATACAATTCAGGGTAATCGTGCTCATAATTTCAAATCAGCCTCGCGCTACGTGCTTGGCCAATTTGAAATCACTCACCCGATTACTCCCTGAATTGTACTCCACTCAGTCCTATTACCAAATGTTACTTATTATTATTATTATTATTATTATTATTATTATTATTATTATTATTAATAGGGAGGTGTCTGAGTTTCCTAGGTCTTGTGCTCTAATCAAAGAGTCGATTATAATACAATGTTGTTACTTTGTGATAAATGTAGGGTGTAACATTTCAGCGTATTGAACAGTGTAATTTATTTTACGCACTTTTATTTTACTTTACAAATTGTATAGTTATGAGGTGATCTGAGTTTTCCAGATTTTTTTTTTTGGGGGAGGGGGGTGGGGTTGGGGGGTCTGAATTTTCTAGGTCTAAGGTCTGAGGACTGCATTTTCTAGGTCTGAGTTTTCTAGATACCCCTTGGTCAACTTACATGCTAAAACTGGCCGAGTTGAGTAGAATTTCTTCTTTTGCTGCGACATATAAGATCATTTTTAATGTTTTCGAGCTTGCATTCACTGTTGCTGTCTCTTAATTTCAGTGACGGATGAAGTGCTGTCTGCGTAAGTATATGTAATTGAACATTTGAACCTCACTATGTACACTGCATCAGACTTACCGTACCAGGTGTAGTAACTTACATGTAAGCTTATGCACACAAGGTTATTAATCCTACTTGGTTAACCTTCCTTTGGGCATGTTTTTTTTCTCAGCTTTTCATGTAATATTTCAACCCAAATGACCTAACTATTTGTCTTTATAGTCTTATATGGTCTGCCAACTCTGTCCTCACCAGCTCTCATCCCGTATTGATCAGTTTAGTTGAACACAATACAGCAGTCAATAGTTGTCCCAGATGGTGTCAGGGTATGGAACAGAGCGGGTTCACACTTTGCCTGGTTGAGGACCTACTTTCTCACTCATCAACACAAGTACCCTGTTTCTCTTCTCTTATAAATGAGTGCAAAATATATTGAAGCTTCATGAAGTATGTTATCCATTTCCACAACAACAACAGTAACGATGACAGAGAGAAATGAAAATGGTTAGAGATAAACACAAGTGAGTGATGCAAACCAACCCAAGTTGTTCTGTCTGGAGCTTATTAATGCTTTCAAATTATTATGCCAATCAGCTTGTGAGGTTTCATCTTACAGTCTGAAGCCTGTAAAAACTAAAATGTAAAAACATCAGAAGAAAAACAGATACAAAAAGGAAGCGTGAAAAACTGCAAAATGGATATTTAATAAGGAAAAGAATACATTATTGTTTAGGTAGCAGCTTGGAGTTATTGTCTGTTTTGTTACTGTTTGCAGTGTGCAAACTCTAATCCATGTGCAGTCATAGCAGACAAATCCGTATCTGTGGGAAAAATTACAGACAAATGTATGGGAATTAAAAATTCCAATGGGTAAATTTAAGGGCAGGTAGGAACCTCAGATTTTGACATTAAAATCCTTTCTTCATTTAAGGTTTCTACAAGTTTCTGGACATCAGAGTCCCTATATAAACACTGAACACACAACATTATTTCTGAACCATTTGCCTTCCCATCAAGATGGTGTCTTAAACTTGATGTGACAAGATCAATATGAAAGGACTTAAATTGAAAATAAATGTAGATGTAAGGTAAATTGCTGCAACTCAGGGCTTGTCAGCAAGGTTTTGGCCACTGGCATCCTGTGGACTCCCACTTTTAGGAGAAATCCGAGGAAAATTCACTTAATCTCTTTTAATTTTATGGCTAAACATGCCTCCTGAATGCCCAGTTTTCAATGTCTGTCTAAAAGCCTGGTTGTCAATGAGGATTGCCATTGAAAATTTCTAAGCAAAAGTGGACATTGCTGCAGCTTTCTTAAGCAGCAAATTGTGTTGCATCTTTTGGCAGAGATCAATAGTTGTTTTCTAAGCCAGTTTGGATACATTTATATAGTTTCAGACCTTTAACTCAATAGCTATTTGTTTTTTTGCTGACAGATTACACTTCATTTTCCATCAACCCCTGTTACACGCATTAGATCTGGTTGATCAGAAGAATGTCACTAAACTGACCACGCCTAGTGGAAGGGTCCTGTATCAGGTAAATGGTTGGTTCTCAGAAATGAAGAAAGTTCAGACTTTTTTTATGCTATTAGTGAAGGAAACTGGATATTTGTGTCATATTGCTGTTGTCCTGCCATCACTAATTTAATTGAAGAGTATTCTGCAAGAGGGCCTTAACATCCAAATCTCTCTAAACTCATTTTACTTTGGCACATGTCCAGACTAGTAATTGGATCAATAATTTTATACTCTAGTTAAAGGCATTTGCTGAATCCAGGCCTTAAATCACAAAATAAGTGCAGTACACCATGTCTGACATCATTACCAGTCTGTACAAATTATGTCAAAGTAGAGCAAATTTAAAGAGATAAATGGATTTTGAGGCCAAAATGTTGACATAATTTTAAGGCCCTTTTGCAAAAGCTCCCCTCCATTACATTATATTGGGATGAAGAAATAATTAATTGTGTAACCAGCTTTAGTCTATCTGTAGTGTTGGTAATTGGCTGAGATTTCATAATTAATAATCAGAAATAATTGGATTTACTCAACCAATCGATCATTGATTATAATTGGAATGTACTGATTAGAAAATCCATTTATTTTTCACCTGTGTACAAGCCAAAGTACCCTTGCTGGTGTATTCCTTTCGGCATATCCTGCAAATCACTTTGGCCGTGTCCAAACTCTCTTAAGTAATATTTACAATTAGGCATGGCTGTGCTGTGCTGTGTTTTGGAACGACAAAAAATATGAAACATAGCCGGAAAACGAGCATTCAATGGATTATAGCTGCTGTGATGAGAGGCCATTAAAAAGGCAACATGCAACTGTTGACATTTTTATAAATTTGTAACCAATTCGTTTTTCATTTTTCGGTGTTCATCAATTGAGCATCATCCATAATCGATTATTTCATCTCTTAAAGCAGGGGCAGATTAAGTGGTGGGTCGACGGGGCCACAGACCCCCCTTTTTTCCAGTATTTTTAAAAAATGTTTCTGTAACCAACCGACATTTTGGTGGTAATTTGTGCATCAGGCAGTTTCTTCGACCCCCTCTTTCTGAGTTTCTGGATCAGCTCCTGTAAAGTTTTTTTTTATCAATGATTGATTATAATCAATTATCAGCACACCACCATCTACATGGTTACAAGTATCCAAGTATCCATGGGACCTTGTTGTGTTTATCTGAACTATGTTCATGCCGTTATATCACAATAAAAAATCTGTTTCACTGCCATCATCAAAAAAGCCATTTATTTATCTTTGTGAGGTCTGGTTTATCAACCGTTCCTTCTAGTATCTCTTTGCACCATGCAGTCATTTAGTAAGTGGTTATTTTGTTTTAGGTTGTGGGTAGTTCCAATCAAGTTTACAACTGCCTTACTACTGGAGATTTTTGTACATGTCCATCTTACACATTTACAGGTATGATTTAGACAGGTATTTACAGTTGATAAACGTACAAGAGGCCAAACACATGATTTGCAGTTCATACCCATTTATTCATTACTCACAGATTTATTGTGAACTATCAAAATATCAGCTTACAGTTGGCGTGTTAGCTCAGTTGGCAGAGCACTGCACTGTCATCACCAAGCCTGAATTTTTTTTAGGCTTTCGTTTTGCAACTGCTGAAGTTGCGTATTATGTAACTTTGATGATCCATTGCATCTTAGTTTATAATTTTCACCACAGGCACCGCAGTACAAAGATGTAATTTCTTTCATGTACTCATGCTCACAGTTGTTGCCACTGAATATATATTATGCTACTTTTAAATCACCAACCGGTTAGGTCAGTTGGTAGAGCACCGGGCTACTGTGCGGGAGGTCGCGGGTTCAAACCCTGGCTGGGCCATTACACTCAGGGTCTTTAAAATAATTGAGGAGAAAGTGCTGCCTTTGTAATGACGTCTGCAAATGGTTATACTTTCTAGTCTTCTCGGATAAGGATGATAAACTGTAGGTCCTGTCTCACAACACTTGTTCCTAATGACCTGTGGGACGTTAAAGAACCCACACACTGTTCGAAAAGAGTAGGGGACGTAGTTCGCGGTGTGCTGGTCTATCTCTATCTTTCATCCGTTTTTGACATTCATGTCTGGGTTGGGTGGGTGGGTGAGATCAAATATGGACTGATAGCGGCTGCCAGAGGTGCCTTTACAGGCTGACGTCTGATGTCACCCCAGAAGAAGAATTGTAAACCACCACGAAACTATGTGATATGTGCGGTATATATTAATCCATTACCATTACCATTACTGTGTTCCAGGGACATTCCCTTCAAAAAATCTCGTTTTTCTTTAATCAAAGATAAGTGTTACTTGAAGATAATAAGTTCCAAGGCTTCTAAAATGTATTTAATGCCTTCACATCTTTATTTTTTGACATCTCAACAGAATGAAGAAATTTTGTTAGCAATTTATATTCCAGATACTTGCTTAAATAGACTTTTAAACCGTTAGCATTTCCCAGACAACAAAAAGTTATTCAGTCAGCTTTTCAACTTCATCAGATAGAGTTGGGGTTCGGTTCTTGTTAATAATTCTGTACCACTAGAAAGTCTGAATTACCGAATTTTGGAAGATCGAAGTTTTGACTGTAGTGGTCTTGCTTTATTATTTATTTTAATAGTTTTATTTCTTCACAGTGTTAGTCAAGACGGAGTCACTTATGGTAAGCATACCAAAAAAAAAAAAAAAAGAAATAGTTAAAAATGTGTTACGTAATGAAATTTTACAGAGCCCCCCGGGGAGCATTCCATCAAACATACAATTCTTTTAGAGTTTTAGAACTCTCAAACCACGCTAAAATCTCGCACTTAAACGTCAGTGGCCTCAAAATTGACAACCTTGAAAATTTCATTGCGCTCTTACATTGGACCTGAGGAAAAAAATAAGAGCAACATTGATGTAGTTAATCAGAGCGTTGTCACGTTTTGTCTAAAGTTTGTGCTATTCTCGAATTCGATTTGTCTCGCTTAATAATAGCAAAAAAAGTATGTTCAGCTGGGTCATGCTCCTTATGGTTGAGGATCAAAGATTTCATGAATGTTTCATGAACGCTCCTTCTTTTCCACCTCTTATATCTTGATCGATCTTTCCTTAGAACTACATGTTGTTAAATGTTTAAGTGGCCTTTGTGCACATGACTGCTTATGGTATCTGAATTGTACTTTACTCTAGTATTTCGATGAGATTTGATGATAAGTTGCTAAGGAGACGAAAGTTTGTTTTTTCTTATCAAAATATAACTTGTGTTACCTTTGCAATCAGATGCTTTTGGGTGTTCTTCCACATTTCGGGGTGTGCTGTCTCCCTGAAGTACGATCTGCGCAAACAAATATGAAATGCGCTTTTAAACTAAGCAAACGTGTAGAGACAATTTATGAAATATTGACGGAAGAGAAGAAAAACGTGGATTAAATAAAGTTAAATTACTCGCAAACATGCTATTGATCGGACATTGTTACACAAGGATTCAAGCTGAACACTTCTTAAACTGAGTGGGTTGGGTAAAACCTATATCTGCACTCCAATGAAAGAAGGAATTGAAGACGCTACACGCAGGTAGCGATGCAAGTGTGATGCCAGGACTTTGGCAGCTAAAGACTTTCATGTTAATCTTGTAACGGGTGAAACATTGAAGGAATTGAAAACACTCACACACATGTACACACCGTTTTACTTTTTCTTTTATAGTTTGAAGCCAGGACTTTGGTTTCGAGAGAAAACCTCTTGCCTCCCATACCCTGTTCTTCCGTCTCTGGTACCTTTTAACCCCGAGCTCCTGCTCCCTTCCCTATACTGACTCCTGTATTCCCCCCCTCCCTATTCTTGCAGGTCCTTGAGAGCTGTTTTAAATTATCCCTTTCATTGCAAGATGTCCACTTCAAACAATTGATCGGGGAAATTTTTTCAAAATCAAAAGTAGAACTTTTAAGTCAACAACGAAGCCCGACTAAGAGAGCATTGTCTTTCACCATTCCACAGTGTAAACACCTGCTAGCCGTTCGTCTGGCAGAAGCACTTGGAGAATGTAGGTACAAAGCTATCAGCGATGAAGATTTTGTGGCCTACATGTGTTATGACAGCGTCGGAGATGACAGAAACAACAAAGAACCGACAGTTTAAAGCTGGTAGAAATGACATCTCACTTCGTGTAGTGGCGTTGAATCGATTTAGATTTTCAACTTCTCCAACGTATGGGTGCAGTGGAACTAATTTCATCGCTCAGCTGCTGAATGAGGCTTTTTGGTACTGGATTTTCCCACGCTTGCCCCTGGTTCACCGATTTCGCACCGAGCTGTGATTGGCACATCAGGAAGGATAACTGTCGATACCGTTGATCAACTCGATACAATGTTCACTACAATCACATGGCAAAATTGCGATTTCAGGACCGCGTTGGGCCATGGTACACCAATTTTCAAACACTGGGGATTTTTTAGTAAAGAATATTCCTAGGCATTTAAAGAGCTTAGTCACCTCTAAAGCCGTGTGCGCATAGTCTCTAAAGATTGGTAGATACCTACGGAAAGGGTAAGTGGTATACGGTGGTTTTTAATCGAGTTTTCTCTCAGGTGACGTAAACAACTCATTCATAGCCGGCTCGAGGCGTGTACAGGTGAATGGCGTTAATCGTGTGTAACAAATAGAATTGTTTTCTATTGAGTGTCCAATGTCATTCTTGTTTGCTTTGGTTTTGTTCTGCTACTCCCTGTGATTGGGTGGCAAAACTCGCGCCACTTTCTCAGCCAATGAGAAGCAATCGCGATCTTGCGCTTGGCGTAGGCTACACGTAATGACTTCGAACTGTGATTGGTTAACTCCGTTGGCTTTGGTTTGACCGCACTCAATTGAAAACAGCTCTGACAGCTGGTTATTTCTACTTCCGGTCTCGCACCAGTGCCAGACATAAACGATTTACGTTCGAGATTACAACAGCAACAGATCTGCAGAAGTGCAGAGCAAAGCTGTGATACTGCCGGATACGAAAAACCGAAAAAGCCCCTGCGGGGAAGTAACTGGAAACGTATCCCCCGAACAGAGCGACACACCCTCCGGGGTTTAACGGGTATCTTGTCACAAAGCAATAAAATTAAAATAAACAACTATGAATAAACACAGTGTAGAAAAATCTATATATAAATATTATCAAAAAAAAAAAAAATTGGAACGTTACAGTAACTGATGCAGGCCTAGAATGGCTCACCACGAACAGACAGCATGGTACCCATCATGCCTCACACAAGTCGTTTCCAGGCCCTTCAGTTTCCGTGCCGTAGAAATATCAATTTCTGTCTAATTCGCACGCTCAATCGATGTGTGCAAATACTGCACCCTTTGAAGAAGGCATTGCCAATGCTTTAAAAATCTTAACGTGAAAGATGTGACTTCAAAACTAGGAATAGGTGAAAACAGTTAATCACTTCAAAAACGTGTTTACTGGGCACAGCAAAGATCGAAGAAGAAAAGGATATGGGGTAAAGCTTGATGATCAAGGGAATCAATTCCACTGATATAATGACAATGACAATAATAATAATAATAATAATAATAATAATAATAATAATAATAATAATAATAATAATAATAATAATAGTAATAGTACACGCCCAGTATTTGTGATTAGGACCTGGCATCCAGGAGGTTTAAACTACCATGAGGATGTTCATGTCTCGTATCGAAATTATTCGAAACGTATCGTCACCATTTCCTTCACCAGTAGATTAAATTACTTGATTTTTGTCATTATATTGAATATCACCGATTGGTGATTGCTCCGCGACTAAAAACATCGTTCCCATTTGCGGAGTCAGTTACCCTAGCGTGCTTTCGATTGGTCGCTGGCTTGCAATAACAAGTAAAAGAAATGATACGATAGCTTATTTGACTTTCTTGTTCTGATCTGGAAGCCACGGCTTCACTTACTTTTATCTAAACCTCATTCGGGAGTGAGGATTAGGTCTGTACCTTCGGGTTGCAGGAACATGAATATGGCATGTTTGACGGAAATAAGATATTTTAAGCTAAGTTTCATACTAAAAGATCCCGATTTCCTAGCCCCAGGCGCCCTCATCTTGGCTCTTTTCCCGATTGTGCCACCACTTTTTTGGGGCATAATTTCGGGTTGAAAGCATTTTTTTGTCCCTTTTTTTTTTCTCAAAAAAGGAAAAAAAGAAAAGCATTGCTAGCATAATTCAGCAATTTCGGGCGGTTAAAAAAAACAAAGGAAACCAAGCGACGCAATTTGCTAAAACAACGGGGTAATTTTAATCAATCAGTGTCGGTTGAAGCAGTTGAGTCGCCAATGTTAAAATCAACCCTTGGGTGGCTTCTTGAAGCGGCCTGGTTCGCTTGGTAGTTTCATCTTTTCCAGCATTAAAAAGGCAGCAGGTAAGATTTCCTGGACTTTGGATGCCTCTGACACTAGATCGAAGAAGAAAAGAAGTTATGGAGTTAGTCAGGGGTTTGTCACGTTTTCCCTTAAAATTTTGCATTATTTCTGATTGCCATTTTTCTCATGTAACGTTAGTAAGCAAAACAATATGTATACCAGACTTTGTCTTTTTCACGTTTTCACTTCTATTACAAAAATGTTTTACGGGGAACTTGTTCAATGACGTGATAAAATACACGAGAATCAATGTCTTAAGCGTTAACAGCAGAGTTAGGGCAGTAAACATAGTTCAATAAGCGGAGGGACACCTTGAACGGCCGAACGGTATTGGAGCAGACATAAGAAGACTAACTTTGAGCGAGAATAGAAAGGGTTGTATGAAAAACCGGTTAACGCTGAGTTCCGAAAGTAGCGCCCTGTTAGTTTCAGAATTACCAGGCCGAAGAAGCCACACTGAACTTTCGTGTGTAGCTAAAACACGTGAGATTGAAGAAAAAAATCGTGATAAACACAACCGCGGAATAAGCACAATGGCACTATATTCTCTCTTTCCTATTCATTGGTTTTCTTGTGCGGTAAAACACAAAGCTGTCCCATCTGCATTGCGCTTGGGGGAACACAGTTTATCTTTCAATGATTTCCAAGCTCTGCCAGTTCTTTCTTCACGATGGCATAATAGTCAAACAGGAATCTCTAGTCATTGTGGTATTTTCGACTGGAACTTTTCGTTCGGGTGGGCCGTTACATTAGGGAATTACTAGAAACTTCGGAATATTATCCTTACTTTCTGATGGCCGTTTCTTTTGAACTCTACGGTACTTTCAGATCCTCGACGAAAGAAGAAGGATGCGCATTCTTAACTTGTTCATACATAATTTGCGAGTGCCGAATTATCGATACGCTGATGTTTCTACCCAAGTACTGTGTAGTCGTTGCTAAATAGGGGTCTTAAAGTTTACGAGCTAATTGAAATGCATTCGATACAGAAACTAAATTAACTGGGTTTGTTCTCAGATAGAAGTAGAAAATTTTGTCAAGTGAAAAAAACGCCGAACGGGCTGAGGCATGTCGAGAATTTGCTGTGACATAAACGCGCAGTCAACAGCGGTAGGGCATTTGATGATGATTAAAATTTCGGAACTTTTTGGAATTTCCACAAGCATGCTGAAAAATAATTTGAAAAAAAACCTGACAACTAAACAAACTGAGAAACGGATTTAGCAGGAAAATTTCAATGCAGATGATGTAAATGTAGCCGATGAAAAGATGTTGATTGCTGGTTTAGTTCCTTCGAACCTTAACCTTTTTCAATTCTCCTTTATACCTCCATGGTCCTCAGCTAACGACCCAAACTCGTTGTTTTTGAATCAAGCTTACTTTCACCGTTGTTTGTTTTAAGCTCGTTATTTACTATCAACTGTCCAATTCTATCGCAACTTTCAAAGCGCTGCTCGTTGTATATTATCTAAATCAGACTGATGTATCTTTAATTTGTATTTCGGCCCTTCTTATTACATTATTACATTGATCTTGTTAAGAGGTTCTGTCTGCCCTTTCAGTCGGATCATGCAACTTCTCGTAAATTAGGGTGAAAGATTTTATGACTATTTGAAGAAAACTCCTTTTTTTACCACTCCTTGAATACATGTTAATCTTTCTTTTAAACTATGTTTTTAAAGTGGTCATTGTATGCAGAAGACGTCCGAACGTTTGTGATCTGATCTGGAGTGAAATTTACACTTACAGTTCGGCGAGGGTTGATGATCAGTTGTTAGTATTAAAGATGACGAAAGGCGTTTTTAAATATGATTTATGTTACCTTTGCCATCAGTTGCCTTCGGGTCTTCTTCCACATTTCGGGTTGTGCTGTCTCCCTGAAGTCCGATCTGCGCAAACAAATATGAAATGCTCCTTTAAATTTATCAAATATTGACGCAAGAGAAGAGAAACATGGTTGAAATCAATTTAACTGATTACCAGCCTACCTGCTTTTGATCGGTCATTGTTACACAAGGATTCAAGTTGAACACTTCTTAAACTGAGTGGGTTGGGTAAAACCTATATTTGCACTCTCGACGAAAGAACGAATTGAAGACGCTGCACGCAGGTTCAACAATTTATAGTGAAACAACAAAAAGAATGGGATACGAAGTGACATGTTGGTCTCGCGAACTATCGTTTTTCTGTTATCGTGTGATGCCGGGACTTTGGCTGCTAAAGACTTTCATGTTAATCTTGTGGCGACTGAAATATTGAATTACTAGGCGCATAAAATTCCAGCTGGTTTATTTCTGTAACGATCAGCTTTCAATATATCACCCAACATACACAATGCCGGTTAACTCAGCTTCTTATTTGGGCGTCTAACACACATCTTCTGTGGCATTTTATCAGTGTTTTGAGGATGCGATGTTACACGAGTATTGCTGCCACTTGACTTCGAGTCCAGTTTGGCACGGGTAAAGAGCAAAATGTGCCGCGGCAGGTTCTTTATTATTGTAAATAATGATGATAATAATAATAATAATAATAATAATAATAATAACAATAATAATTACTAAAATCTTTATTAACAAATTTTCAAACAATCTTAAACTTACAGCACATGATCCACTAGAATTGCTAAAAAATGATATTCATAATTATATGAGTATTGTTTATATAAATATAATTAATAAACTAACTATTAAAATCCTATTTACAATCAATTTAATAAATATCGTATTGTTAGCAAATTAAAAAGTAGATATGTGACAAACAATTGTAACTATTAAAATCCTATTTACAATTCCTGTTGATTTTTAAAAAGACTTAATTGAGCTTAGAAAATCTAGGCCTGAAATTATGAATACAGCTGTAGACCAGCTACAGCGAGAGTGAAGTCTTCTGAGACCTCGCGTGATTTGAATGGATATGTAGAACCTCTGACGCATCTATGTACAGTTCTTAATATAGCAAGCGAAAGCGGTATAATTAATAATAATAATAATAATAATAATAACAATAATAATAAATAATAATAATAATAACACTTCTTAAACTGAGTGGGCTGGGTAAAACCTATATCTGCACTCTCGACGAAAGAACGAATTGAAGACGCTGCACGCAGGTTCAACAATTTATAGTGAAACAACAAAAAGAATGGGATACGAAGTGACATGTTGGTCTCGCGAACTATCGTTTTTCTGTTATCGTGTGATGCCGGGACTTTGGCTGCTAAAGACTTCCATGTTAATCTTGTGGCGGCTGAAATATTGAATTACTAGGCGCATAAAATTCCAGCTGGTTTATTTCTGTAACGATCAGCTTTCAATATATCACCCAACGTACACAATGCCGGTTAACTCAGCTTCTTATTTGGGCGTCTAACACACATCTTCTGTGGCATTTTATCGGTGTTTAGAGTATGCGAGTATTGCTGCCACTTGACTTCGAGTCCTGTTTGGCATTGGTAAAAACCAAAATGTGCCGCGGCAGGTTCTTTATTATTGTAACTACTACTACTACTACTACTACTACTACTACTACTACTACTACTACTACTACTACTACTACTACTACTACTACTACTACTACTACTACTACTACTACTGCTACTGCTACTGCTACTGCTACTGCTACTGCTACTGCTACTGCTACTGCTACTGCTACTGCTACTGCTACTGCTACTGCTACTGCTACTGCTACTGCTACTGCTACTGCTACTGCTACTGCTACTACTACTACTACTACTACTAATAATAATAATTGAAAATGCTTGTCTTCTAACTTTCACTTGCAATTAATTTCTTGGATTGCAGATAAATCAAGGACATAAGAAGAAAACAAGATAATGGCTCAGCTTCCAGAAAATGTGACAAAAACTAGCCTCAAAACTTGCTTTATGAATAATAATAATAATAATAATAATAATAATAATAATAATAATAATAATAATAATAATGGCATGTAAAGAAGCCTGAAGGAGTGGTGGAAAGCGAAAACTTCAAAATACTGTGAGATTGAAAGATTAAATCGCAAAAATCTGGCATATGCGAAAAGTCATTGTAGTGCTTGTTGTTATTGGGGCCCTTGGAGCCATATCAGTTAACTTTAAGGAGTACATGAAGCGAATCGGCGTGAACGTGAGGTTGGAAGTGATCCGGAAAACAGCATTGCTGGGGACAGCAAAGATATTAAGGAAAGTACTGTCGCTGTAAGAAGAAGGAAAAGAGAGACCTGGGACCCGCGGTGACTTGTTGTAACCCGCCCCCAAGGACTATAAACCAGCGAATATCCTGCCTGAGTCTATAAGGATTGATTCCCTTGATCATCAAGCTTTATCCCATATCCTTAGGTGGCAAGATTTTTCTTCGATCTTTGTTGTGCCAGTTTTTTGAAGTGATTCACGGTTTTCAGCTATTTCTAGTTTTTAAGCCACATCTTTCATGTTTTGATCTTTAAAGTATTGGCAATGCCTTCTCGAAAGGGAATAGTATTTGCACACATCGATAATGTGAATATTTTTGCGGCTTAGTTTGTGATGGAAGTTCCAAAGCGAACCATAGCCAAGGCTTAAGGGCCGTAAAAATAGCCGAGTAAAAATTGGAAAAATGATGATGTTACAGTTGACAACGGCTTTCGTAGCTTTTCCTATATTCGACAGCACATGATCGTTACGAGACTATCTTGTCTTGGTTTGGAGGCCCAACGTCACTAGCTAACAGGGTTCTAATAGCCTTTATAAATGCTTTATTTATTCAACAAAAGATGGAGAAATCCCCTTCACAGAGAGTACAGCTTGAATTTCAAGACAATAGTCATTGCGGTACAGGAACGACACATAGTTATGTGTGTACTGCGCATTTCGGAATGAGATGAAAGTGTTCTCGTCGTGTATAAATCTTGAAAGATCTTTATGAAAGAGGACAAAGACCAGGGACCGTATCGTTTTAAACGAGTTGTACATTATTCCTTGACAGAATTCAGATAAGCTAGACTACGAGTAGTCCCTCTTTCGCTTAATCCGTCGTGCGTGATGCGCTTAGTCCGCTTTGCGTGACACAAAATGGCCGCGCGAGATCCTGGGGCGAGTAGCACGCGGCCATTTGTGTCACGCAAAGCGGACTAAGCGCATCACGCACGACGGATTAAGCGAAAGAGGGACTACTCGTAGTCTACAGATAAGCCCCAGCACCCCCCTTTTTCCCGTCCTTCTAACCAGGGCAATGAGAATTGCCGTCAAACCGGAGCATAGGTTTACAAGGGCGTATGCACGTTACGTCATCACCGCCATGTTGGTGTACCCGTGAACAAAAGATTTTTCATTAGCTTCTTTTGTTATTGTCCACCAACATGCCGCCGTCAACCCATTGCCTTTAGAATCTCTGGAAACTGGTTGTATACCCTCTATATTAGCACATGAGAGTCAAGGAGATTAAATAAGTTTAGCAAGTCTGATAAAGGCTTAAGTTTGTTCAAAAGAGCTACATGTTGTCTGAAATGTTCAAAATGAAAAGACAGGGACCGCGCAGGGGGAATATTTTATCGAAAACTGATTATTCTCGTTTTAAAACACCTCTTTTCGTTGCTGAAAGTATATAAGTTTACTACACCATGTTAGTTTTAAATGCATTTCCAGCCATTTCAGAGGACTTTTAATTTCAAAATTTTCTGGGGAAGCATGCCCCTTGACCTCCCTAGTTGACTCACGCTAACGCTTTCGAAGCAAGCCCCCCCCCCCCCCCCCCTCCCAGTTGCAAACTTGCTGCGCGGGCCCTGAAAGAGAATTTATTTTCAAGTGTTTAAAAAGTGATATCATTTCAAAACTGCGAAAAATTTCGTTTTTTCTTAATTTTGTCCTAAAAGTTACATTTTTTTACTATTTTCGTGTCAAAAAGCAAGTTTACATTCAGTTGCACAAAATGTATCATTTAAGTAAATGCATTTTTATGTTTTTTGCCCAAGTGCCGTACATATTTGTATATACAATGTAAATTTGCATATTAGCTAGTATTACACATTTATTGTATTGTGTGTGGTTTTTTCAAGAAATGAAACAGTGACCCTGTTTTCCTGCCCAAATTAAGGTAAAGGTTATCATCAAAAAGAAGAGATAGAAGTGTGGATTTATGTTAAGATTGTTTCTGTATTAATATTCAGTATAATTGGAATATCGCCCGAGGACGCCAATTTCACTCAGGCAGGGGGTGACTCAGGCGAACGCTTTCACCTGGGTTCTTATCATTCAAACAAACAATTCCAATTGTTGTATATTCTAATGTATATTCTAATTGTTTGCATGCAATTTACCTCTAGTTTTTACCAATTCTAATTCTTCCTGGGGAGAAATTGTTCTCATCTCTACAATGACGTGATGTTTGACAGAACGCGCAACAAACTAATTTGTGTTCGATGAAGACCCGGGAGGGTTGGGGGGGGGGGGGGGTACTCTTGGGTAAATTTTGGCTGGGTATGTGCCGCTGGCCTCTCAGAACCCCTACCCCATTATAGTCTATTCTGTGGCCAAATATAGACCCCATCTTAGTCACTTTGGGCAAATGTAATTTTCGTGATCCCATCTTAGTCACTTTCTGTTTATGCGTCTGCCTTGTAAAGCCTTTTAAGTAGGTCATCCTAAAATGAATTGACACAATTGTTAAACCTGAATGTAGAACTTTTTACGTTTTAACTACAGTACAAACATTGCGCAAAGAAAATGTGCGACCCCATTCTAGTAACTCTATTGAAAATGTAATCCAGTATAGTCAATCCAGTCGTGAAAATGCGACCCCATCCAGCGGCACATCCCCATTAGCCTTTTACAAGAAAGTGCCCCCCTCCCCCCTCCCAGGGAAAGATAATAGGGAGCTTTAGCAACGACGACGGCGACGGCAATGAAAACGTCACTTCAAAATAGAACTTCTCGTTTTTGTAACGCTTTCGCTATTATTCCAAT
>JAEMWC010000107.1:787500-840000 GCA_016490735.1 Pachyseris speciosa | reverse complement strand
AAAGAGTTTATTTGTATTTGCCTTTTGATGGCTGAGATTAAAATAAGAAACAGACACCTTAAATACTTTCCACCGATGGCGCTGTCTGAAACTGAACTGTTAAGTTCGGAAGTCTAATCTGGATCGTGGAGACAAACAATTCAGGGAACTTTACGTCTGCTTGTAAGTGTACCATTTCATGAAGATAAGTGTTCTGTTTGTTCCCATTATATACGTGGTGATTGTTATTGTTTTCAGTGAACAATGTTTAGATTTAATAGTTGTCCAGACTGAATTTGACTTAGTCCGCAGGTTTGGTAATCACTGTATAACCTTCGTTGATATAACCGGCCCTTTGTGTTATAACGTAAGTTGTGATAATTTTTTCAGTTCCTGGGCGAACTTGTGAGGATATGTGAACATAACAAGGCGACCATACTAATGTCGGACAAAGCATCAGGATCTCTCTGGGTGAAGAAAATGGTTTTATGCAGTGTTTTACTTGTTATTAGCTTCTTACATTTTACAGGTAAGCAAGCCATCATTGTGAATGAACGCTCTATTTAAATGTTTGTGTTTTCGCAAAGGTGACGAGCACAGCTCAACACAGTGACCAAAGGGTACTCCGGTGCCCTCTTTCGCACTGCTGAATTGTTCCATGTCCTACCAAATTCCTCTTCGAACCTCACCGATTCTTTGGTTTTCGAATCTGATTTGAGCATTTGATGGAAGCAAGAACAATTTCAGAAAAACTCGAGATGTCTGAGTATGTGACATTAACAAACACATGCGTGAAATTCAGCACAACGGCATATAATTTGAATTTTTTTCTTTGAAACTTACGTCATCTTTGCTTCACAATGAAGGGACAAGTTAAGTCAGTTAACATACTCCTTGACCGAATTTTCACATTTAAAAGCGTGTTTTTAAAATCAACCACTTCTTCCATTTTCAGTAGCAAACCGATAAAATCCTTATTTACAAGATTGTCAAAGACGTCATTTACATTTTTGCTAAGCTTATTGCTTCCTTCCTACGTTTAGTTTCGTTTGTAACTTTATAGCGAACTGGTTGCGTTGTGTGTTGGCTTCAGTTCAGGTTGGTCGTTCATTGAATTCGTTTCCACATTTCTCACTTACGTTGAAAGAGCTGAGTATGTGATAAAGGGGCATCTTTTCAAACTTACCCCAAACTTGTCCATTTAATGATATCTCATCGTAACTCGTCTTTGCATGGTGCCAGTCTTCGCACGTTTACTTGAATTTAAATCGGCTAATTCCAGTTTACGGAAAGTAATGGTTCATAATTTTCTCCCATATGGAAAACACTGGACATCTATAGTTGAAAACTCTCCTCCCTAGTTTTTAATTCCTTCATTTGTACTTCAGGGGAAAAATTGCGGTTCGACCCTCTATCTTTGCCCAATCAAGTTGATTTTGTTCCAGTGGTGATCTAGAGCAAGGTATATTAACAAATTTTTTGCCAGTAAACGGGATGCTTCCAATAACACTGGTCCATTAAAACGATATCCTTCAGTTCAATCGTAGAACGCTTCGTCGTTTCAATTGCAATCCGTTTCCAAGGTAGATATCCGCCGTCAAGGTTACTAGTAGTAGTAGGGCCATTACTGTAAAACGCCTATGTTTCATGGCTACAGGTGATATTGCGCCTTTAAGACGCTTTGTATTAGATGCTCACAGTCATGCTACGTCACACCTGATCAGTCAGTTTCTTAAAAATTTCGTTAAAATATTTACAGGCAACTCAGAATCCCCATGGGACTTTCCGTGGTTTATCCAGGGTAGCCGGAGTTGTCCTGCGTAGCTGGCGGTATTTTAGGCGCGCGGAGGAGAAGGCGGCCCAGCTACGCAGGCTAGGCCGAGAGAAAAAAAATTCTTTGTAGGGGTGAGACAATTACTAATAGTCCAGTAGTTTTCATTGTGGTCCACAAATAACGACAGCTGGCCTGAAAGAGCTATGATATAAAAACAATTAAGTGTGAAAATCATCAACTATCATGTCATGACTTGTGCCTTTGAGAAAGATTTCAAGAGAAATGTTCAAGATCAGGATTCCATTCAAATTCTGCCAGTTTCCAAGAGGAATTCGTCTGAATCTTGCAAATCAGTACCGGCCACGAATGACGAAAATTGACTGTAAATCTCTTAAATCTTTCTCTCAATAGACTGTGCATTGGAAGTGAATGAAACACGTTTGCACAGGAAGCTCTTCCAGGGATACAACAAGCACACTCACCCCAGGCTACCCGGGACAGGACCAGTCACGGTCACGTTTGATTTTCAGCTCATTCGAATTCTCGATGTGGTTAGTGTCAGTTAAGCATGACTGCCAGAATTATCAAGCCCTTGGTTTGTGTTATGCGCCTCAGCCTAAGACTTCGCGGAAGATAACGCAAACTTCGGCCATGATAATCCTCACTGGCTATCATGCTCAACCTCATCCAATAACTGTTAGCAGTCCATAAAAGCACATTAATCTCAATACGTAGCTTGGAACCAATAAATCCAACCAAGGCTCATTACTTTGAGTAAATCAGATGTTCTCATCTGCGTAACGTTTCGGCACATCTATCAAAAGAAAGTACTTTAAAATGCGAAGTATTGTAACGCTAATGTAACGCTAACAGTAGGTGTAAAACAAGATCCATACGCAGATAAATCCTGTACGCAGATCCCGTACAAGCCTGAATTGTTTTCAGGCTTTATTTTCACTACTGCTTATAATAAGTAGTGTTCATAACTGCGATGATCATTCACATATTCATTCTTCAATCCGCAGTTCAAATATATGATTTTGTTTTCATATATTCATTCTCACAAAAAAGATTGTTGCATGTTAATAATAATAATAATAATAATAATAATAATAATAATAATAATAATAATAATAATAATAATAATAATCACTTTATTTAAGTCTCAAATCTATTTAGCCAAGCACAGATGCTATACTAATTGGGGAGACTAAATCAAATCAACTCCAAATAAATCAAATGAAATGTTGATTTTTCGGGAGAGGGGAAAACCGGAGTACCCGGAGAAAAACCTCTCGGAGCAGAGTAGAGAACCAACAAACTCAGCCCACTTATGACGCCGAGTCCAGGAATCGAACCCGGGCCACATTGGTGGAAGGTGAGCGCTCTCACCACTACGCCAACCCTGCTCCCCAAGAAGTCTGAAGAACAAGTCTGTTGTTGTTGTTGTTTTTTAAGTCAGGTTAATTGTTACCTATTTTCTTACGTTTGTTTTGATCCAGAGTGCAAGAGATCAGTTCATCAATACATACGCCTGGGTAAACCAGGTAAGTTAGTTAGAACTGTTATTAGCCTTCCTTAAGTTCAGTCTCAAAACACAAAATTGCTCTCATCGAGGTCGAACGTTAATAACTTGTGTGTAATTAAACCAAATCTTCCTCAAAGTGCTACAGCCTAATGATGTAGGAATCGAGAATTCGCAAGACTGCGAGACCTCACCATTTTTTTCTGACATCTGAAAGAATTTCAGGCTTGCAGAAAACACCAAGCCGTGATAGTTTGCCGCAAAGAAATCGAGACGGCGGGACCCGTGTTGTGAAATGTGAGAACAAACTAGAGTCACAGTTAACGTCAATATAGCCCGGCCATTTATAGCTGCAAGCTCAATAAGCTCTACCCGCGACTTTCGTCATTAGAAAACTTATTTGTTCATTATGGATTTTGCACCATCAAGACAATTCTAATCTTCTTGAAAGCGTCCTATAATCGACTTACATGTGGTATTATCATCTTTTTTTTTGAGTGATTCATTGTTCTGGGCAGGATGTGTTTAGACATTACAGAAACCTAATCTTCTAACTACATCTAATCCTAGTAGTCCTCAGATCAGTTGAAATTCCATGACCGGACCATGCTGCTCGGCTCGGTGTGCATAACAGAGTCACATGAAATCTATATTTTGGCACACACTTTCCTGTGGTGCTATCAATGCATAGCTCTTTTTCCTTTAGACAAAAAATCAGCTCTTGTCAACCATCATTCATAAGGCCCATCCTGTAGCTGAAGAAACTGATTAATATATTGAACTGACTGCGGTATTGTAATCAAATTCTTTCCAGTATTGGAAGAACAACCTACTACAGTGGAACCCGGATGATTACGGTGGAGTGGAGGAAATTCACGTGTCACCTGAGAACATCTGGGTACCAGACACAATTTTGTACAACAAGTAAGTGAAAGAAATGAAAAAAATGTATTGCTCGCGCATCCCGAAACCGGACTGATCCCCGATTATACCAAGTGGCAAATGTCACCGCAGTGTGAACAAGGTGTGAACAGGTCTCTGTTCTAGTAGTGTTGCGGCCGCACTTGCATTAATGACCATCATCACTCAATTGCTACTAATGGACAAAATTAATTTCAAGATACTGAGTTGTTTAACCAATTTACAAGTTCATAAGACACGAAAGAAAATTCTCCCGCCTTCTTGAGTTCATCTACGTTGTAACCTTAGTTGATTCAAGGTAACCTTCTTCTCTCAAGTATGTTGAAAAATTGTGCATTGAATAATTCTTGTGCGGCATTATTGTATCCCGCAAAATTTAACCAATCAATTTAGAAGAGAACAATTCAAAGCATATCAGTGCGATAACTTCATTGATCGTTCGTTCGTTATCATTCTACTCGAAACCGTTGTTTTTGTGAAAATTAAACTGATCTCGTTTGATTCGAAGGGTTCAGTGATCAAGGTCCAAATGCATCCCTACAGTATCTCAGACATAAACTCTAAGACATCAAATAATAAGGACCACAAATGCCCCAGGGGAGCTAACAGTCGCCCCGGAGCAGCACCACCTCCCAAGGATTGCAACTCGAATACATTACACACCTCCCTCCTTTTGGGTTGAGTGGGGTTCTTAACGAGCATAAGGGATTTGGAATCCGCATTTAAGTGTTTAAAACTGCTCCTTCTCGTTTTTTTCGCAGTATAGACGAAGAAGAGCGGATTGGAGGAGGAAGAACTACATACACTACCAATGTGGCGGTGCGATATGATGGCAGTAACACGTGGCTTAACCCAGCCATGTTTAAAAGCATCTGCAGCGTCGATGTCACCAACTTTCCCATTTGACGATCAAGAATGTCTACTGAAATTCGGCTCCTGGTCATTTGACATATCCAAAATCGATCTAGCTGTGCGGAAGAACATCAGCCTCAACACATATTACATCAGGAACGGCGAATGGAAGCTGCTGAACATCTCCGTGCAGAGAAACGCGCTGAAATACCAGTGCTGTCCGCATGCATTTGTGGATGTGTCAGTGCGGGTGATAATCCGGCGGGAGTCACTGGATTACATTCTGAAGTTGATCATTCCGTGCTCGCTGATATCTTCAATGATATTTCTCGGTTTTGTTCTCCCGCCTGAATCCGGTGAACGCATTGGGCTGAGCATTACGGTTCTGTTAGCCATGACAGTTTTTCAACAGCTCAGCTCGGAGCTAATGCCTTCATATGGTTTTCCTTTACTCGGGCAGTTTTACTTCGCGTCAATGTTGGAAATCGGCGCTTCTCTCGCTGTCACAACGCTTATTTTGAACTTCTATCACCGAAACAGAAGACGCATGCCCAAGACCATGCGAAAAGTTATTCTCCAGTGGCTCGCGCGTATCCTGTTTCCGTGTCAAAAGCCCAAGGACTGGAACGAAATTCATAGAAGAAGAAAGGCTTTTCGACTAAATACCATGAACACTCTCCATATGGAAAGTAAGGGGAATCTCAGTTGTAACGATTCCGAAGTGTCATGTGGCAACGAATGCCAGGAAAGGAAAAACACTCGTCATAACGGTCATTTGCAGACGTGGGGCATTGAGGAGTCTGGAGCCGTGCACACACTTCCTGGTGACGGCCCCTCAAGCGGGGACCATTCATTTTGTAATCTAGGGGCGTCTCCTACAAACACTTGCCACCAGAACGGCTGGTTCAAGCACAAGTTACGACGGCTAAAAGACCATAGCCTTTTCCGAAGCAGGGATAAAAAATCAGGAGCAAAGAAGAGGCATTCAGCTGCAAAGCTCTTGAAGAGAAAACCCACAATGGCGATGTCAGGCACCTTACTGGACTTGACTGAGGAAAAACTGAAGAACAAAAAAGAGTGGATCAAGGCAGCGCGTGTTCTGGACAGACTCTTTTTGATCATTTCAATAATTGTTTCCACCTTAACGCTCTTCGCAATTTTCCTGCGAGCTCCCAGGTTCCGTCTTCAATGAATAGATAATACTAGTCGAGTTTGTTCGATTCCACTGTTCTTTCTTAAGCTCACTTGACACCTTAGAATGAGTACCGAATTGTGGCCAGAATTCTTGCGCAGTGGCAAAGCCAGGCGCAATAATCTACAGTAATCTCATGTTCCGACAAATCAACCGCCAGAATAGGATTGTTTATTTTGTTATCGCTGACACTTGGATGCACTTTTCTCTGGAGACAATGCTGGTTCCAATTGATATTACATCTGGCATGGGGGGATGGGTCGGGGTGGGTACGTGAATTAAGTAGAATTTTTGAGTGTGTTTCACTAGAATTGTGCACAGCCTTTTTTGTAAGACTAATCAACGGCTGTCTCATTGCAAGCATGCATGCCTTGTTAGCTTCAGTCGATCCGACAGAGTATATAAATATTCATTTTTACCGTACAAATATAATGGACAAGTATCTTGAAACTTATACAAGAAATTTATAAATAGACAGATACCTTTTGTAAGCAAATTAGGCTGCTTTTTTACTGTGTATATTGCCGTAACTACATGAAATTAATTCTTCTTCAAACCCGCTCCATTCACTTCTGAGAGACAAAGTGTTCCTCGATGGCCATGGTTCCTTTTGATAGTTTATGGTACACCATAAAGTGCTTAGCTTTGTAATGAAGCCTGCTTCCTAGTGATGCAAAAAGTTAGATTTGTGAGATTTTATTGTACTTGATCTTAAATTAATGTATGTAATGTATGTAAATGTATGTACATGTATGTAAAGCCCCACGTATGTTGTGTCTACCTGACTATGAATGAATGAATAAAGACTCTTATTATTATTAAATAATTTTAAATCATTCAGCGCCGGATTATTGGATGTAACACCATAACTGGCTATCGCATTAACTTCTTCCGTGTAAGGAAACCTTATTGGTACCAATTGGTAGTGGTTTTCGAAACAGGCAAATGTTTATATCGCTGAAAGGATTCTAGCCTTGGGGTGAGTTTTGGGTTTTGTGATAAGATCTCTGTTCCAAGTAAAAATACTGAGAGAATATAAGTGACGAGAAATAAGGAAGCGAAATGGGCAATTTGTGGACTTTTTTCCTTTCGGTGATAAATTTTTGTGGAATATTTTCTGGGGATGATAAAGAAAGGAGGATACACAACTAACTCGAAATATCTTGGTTTTTGTATTATTTTCATCCATCTGGGCTTTTTCCGAGTTCCAGGTATTACACTTGTTTGGGTCGCAGTTTTAGCCTTTCTATCGGGTCTAAGTTTGACCTGATTTTCGACTTGGTGTCACTAATTAACAATTATTCACCGAAGTGGAGGTGAATAGTGGTGGATATTTACCGAGCCGCGAAGCGGCAAGGTAAATATCCACCACTTTCACCGACACTGAGGTGAATAATTGTTTTAGTATATACCACACAAGCTGAATTATTAGCGGACCAAAAAAGCGCTTATGAAATATTTTCTCCACCCAATATAACCAAAATATCCATTTTCATTTTCATTTTCTTGTTTGTCGAAAACTTAGAGACTCCTTCAGAGTTGGCCTTGTGAAAATACATTTGACGAATTTATGAAATTACTCTTGGCCCCGGTACCGACTGAACATTTCGTTAGAGCCCTACAGACAAACTGTCATTCCCCCCGGAAATCTTCAAATGCAATATGGGCCGGTATAATTACTCAGACACAGTACAATGTGAATATTTCTAGATTAACACAGCCAAACCTTGTCGTTTTATGAAGACTAATATACTTTAAACACAAACTAAAATATTGCAAAGGCTCTGACCACGTGACTGATGACGTCATGTCCTGCTACTGGTTATTTCCAAACTTCTCAGGTGGAACCTTGCTTTTTCTCAAATTTTCGATTTCGTGTAAAGTAACGTTGAGTCTACTAAATAAATCGACCTAGTCCTCCAAATTTCTCGCTCATCTGCATTGCCCCCTTAAGTTTCAAATGACAGACATCAAGTGGTCATTTTCAAATGCCCCACACAAATGGAACCTCAAATATCCTATTTGCCTTTAAAATGGTCAAGAAATCTTGTGACAGTAGCCTGAAACGCTAATTCAGGGATAGTCATCTGACATCATGTGTAATCGCTTGGTACTTCTGGAAAGGTAGAATATGCTCAAAGGTTTGCATTGGAGACAGTGGAGATTTCACGTTCAGTTTAGATAAAAATCTCAGACTGCCGGGTATTTAGCCTCCATGAAACCGTGCCCGTGAGTTCAGCCACAAAAATTCTCAGTGTCTAGAATGTGGCGATTTCATAATATGCCCAAGTTTGCAAAAATGGTCAGCCGCGAAGCCATTTTCCTTTCCACAATCGCTTGGCAATTCCAAACGAAGATATAATACTTTCAGGCAGTGGGAATGAGGCATCGCAGAACTTTTATAGAAATTCCTGACTCCCGGGCAGTTAATTTTATTTGAAACTCTTCCTGGCTGTCGGGCATATGAGATCCACAGCGTACAAAGAAAGTATGTATCAAGCGTGCCCATGCTTAATTAACGAGGAGAAGTAGATTTTACATTTCACATTCCTCATTTTGATGAATTTCGCTGAATAAAGTAGAATTTATCAATGTTTCCTTCATAGCAAACATCAATTTCGTTACGTTGCGTTTGGCAATCTCCGACTGTCAACGAAGATTTGTACGAAGTTGAGCACCCGAAGATGACCTACCGTAGGTCGATGTTATTTTGTGCCAACCGATCCACCTCTAGGTATAAAATTCTTAAAATTATAAAGCTTAAAAAAATTTTGCCTTAAGGGATTCTGGGAAATTTTTTATTATAATTATAATTGACTTTTATAATAATAATAATAATAATAATAATAATAATAATTATTATTATTATTATTATTATTATTATTGATATCGGGTCGTTCCAAGCGGTTATAACTGGATAAATTGTGTAAGTGTTCTTTCCATTTGTTTCTCGGCAAATATTAAAATGAGTTGAGATAGCGTTTGAGTGTCCTACAGTAAGTTGTCACTTCAAGACAACCTCGTTCCCAGGGCTTTTCCCGCCGCCATTTTCGTTCTAGGGAAAAGCCCTGGGAACGAGGTTGACTTCAAGAGCGCCCCAGGCTCAATTTACGACCTGTGGATACATCTAGATTGATGGTTGTGGGCTTATTGTAGGTATTGTTGTATCGTAAGTCTGCAAATACTGTTGTATTATATGTGCACTATGTTAATAAATATATTGATTTAAAAACAGTGTTTGCGGCTTGAAATAGCAGTTAATTCCAATCGACATAAAAGGTACGTTTTCCAGTGAATCTATAACTGTGTCATAGGAAGAGCTATTAGCTATGCCATGCTGATGAGGCCTAACAAGGCCGAAACAGCTGTCCATGGCTGCTAATGCTTGGGCTCAATCTTTGCTTTGGTAGATTTAAGTGGTAATGCCCGCTACCATGTGGCCTTAGTGCCTTTTGAGTGGCTTCAGCTTACTTGATCACATTAATTTGTGAAGTATCCTTGTCACTCCAGCCACATCCCACAAGCTTTACGTTTTCATTGCTTGTTTTATGATATGTGGGTACTTGAGCCTGAGCATTAGCTATGCCATGCTGATGAGGCCTAACAAGGCCGAAACAGCTGTCCATGGCTGCTAATGCTTGGGCTCAATCTTTGCTTTGGTAGATTTAAGGGGTAATGCCGCTACCATGTGGCCTTAGTGCCTTTTGAGTGGCTTCAGCTTACTTGATCACATTAATTTGTGAAGTATCCTTGTCACTCCAGCCACATCCCACAAGCTTTACGTTTTCATTGCTTGTTTTATGATATGTGGGTACTTGAGCCTGAGCATTAGCTATGCCATACTGATGAGGCCTAACAAGGCCGAAACAGCTGTCCATGGCTGCTAATGCTTGGGCTCAATCTTTGCTTTGGTAGATTTAAGGGGTAATGCCCGCTACCATGTGGCCTTAGTGCCTTATGAGTGGCTTCATCTTACTTGATCACATCAAGTTGTGAAGTATCCTTGTCACTCCAGCCACATCCCACAAGCTTTACGTTTTCATTGCTTGTTTTATAATATGTGGGTACTTGAGCCTGAGCATTAGCTATGCCATGCTGATGAGGCCTAACAAGGCCGAAACAGCTGTCCATGGCTGCTAATGCTTGGGCTCAATCTTTGCTTTGGTAGATTTAAGGGGTAATGCCCGCTACCATGTGGCCTTAGTGCCTTTTGAGTGGCTTCAGCTTACTTGATCACATTAATTTGTGAAGTATCCTTGTCACTCCAGCCACATCCCACAAGCTTTACGTTTTCATTGCAAGTACAATAACTGTTTAGCTGCCATAGAGCCCACCGGCATTAGCTTCAATATTGATCACCACCCTCTCTGCGAGTTTATAAACCACACTTGGCTAATTATATAATTGCTTTTACACACACTAATTTAAACTGACGGGCTTAAGTATCATTTGAACTGCCATTCCACTTTTTTCTGTCAACTAAAGGCTATCATTTACTGAGTTTTTGATTCAGTTATGTCTACCCAGTTTGCTCAACGTCTAATATCAATGTTATCAGTCACCAATTACCTGTTCGTAAGAAATTAAAACATGAACTGCAGTCGATTGGAAAAATGCTTAAACATCATTTCTTTTTCTTCACTAGCACAAACATCTCTCATCGTTAAATGGGGGCGGAAATAAAATCGCACGTCATGAACTTTCGCGGCGCCAGTCATATTAAAGCATTTTTTTTTTGTTCTTTTTGAGTTTTTCTCGAGTACAAGTAAAACCAAAGTTGTCATTTAACGTTCCCAAGAGGTCCCCCAAAAGCTAAATTAGAAGTTCCAGCTTTCTCGCACAGTTCCGGAAACACAAGTTTTCTCTTGGACTCTTAAGAGGACAGGTCAGTTTAATGCGATCAATATTAGTGTTGCGTGTATATCTCCGAAAACATGACTGCTCACCGGACCAATTAAGGGCGGCCCTTTCTCTCGGAAGTACGTGACCAATTCAGCCAGAATTTTCCGTCTCTCGTGAAATCGTGTGATTGTCCATGCAGAGTATCCGGGTTGCTCTCGGATAAGGGAAAAAAAAGGGCGTTGAAAAGCGCGTCCCTACAAAACTATTCACAAACGCTCTCATACGGTCGACGCTTTTCCATTTCACGAAGAAACGCTTGCAACCTATCCATGGGTTCACAGCGTGAACTTTACGGCCGCTGAAATCCGAACTTCCGGGTTCGCGTGGCCAACTGGGGTTGTTTCACTGTACCTAAAACTGAGATCAGTCATTTAAAGCCATGGTTGTAGCATACAGCTGACTGATCTACATTTTGCCAATTCAGTGTTTTTTTTTTCAGGGCTTACTTTTGAAACACTGGGCTGGACTAAAGTGGGCCAGTTGTTATTAAGGACCAATATTCAACTGTCGTCGGACGAGAATGTACACTACTCCCCACCGAATCCTTGTGAATTTTAATCTATCTGCTTTTTTTTCCCTTTCTTCATATTTTTTGCATAACTTTTCTTCATCATCCACCTTTTACTCTTTCGCGGTTTTCATAATTTTTCATCACTCTTATTTTTCATTACATGCTTTTGCATTATCACGTAGCCGTCTTTACACCTGCTCAACAGCCCATACATCTGATATTTTAACCCGAACCTAAGCTCTCCCAAGATTTCCTATCTGCGTATTTCAGTAGGCCAAGCATTCCAGGCCAATACAAATCAGATGTTTCCTGATTATTGCAGTCAGTATTGAAATGTTGTTGTAGATTAAGCTTAAAATTTACTTAATTCCAATCTGCTTACAGCGCTGTGTCACAACTCTTCTTAGCAAATGAACAATACAATGAGAAGCAAACCGCATGAAAAGCTCTCTATTTTGTTAAAACAGTATGTTTGGTTTCCACTCAATTAAGTTCATTGCTTTTATGAATTCGAACGTCTCAACTCATGATCAATTCCGACATTGAATGCCAAGCGGTCATTTAACATAACGGTTTATTGTTGAAAAGTGTGTGTGTGTGTGGAGGGTGGGGGGGCGGGGGGGGGGGGTCTAAAGCTCCCCAGCCCCTCCCCCTGCGCGGTCCCTGGCTATTTGTTTGCCGCATAAGTTACAACGTAGCATAATTGCATTATGAAGCACATTTTTGTTTAGCAATATTTACTGATTATGCGGTTATCGGTAGTGAACGTATGGTCAATTAATTTGGCCGCAATATTATAACCTGTAAAGCTGTTTCTGAAGTGATTAATTATTAGAGTAAAATTATTAGAGTAAATATCAGGGTCTTATCAAACAGTTTTCGGTTGCCTTTTGTAACTAACAAATTTGTGATCCCGGTACACGTAACCCAAGCTTAACCAAAGTCAGAACAACCTAATAATGACCGAAAGTTTTTTGAATATCAGAGAAATAAACTCTTTAACTGGTACAGATTAGAGTTTTTTTGAAACCAACAACTTAACCCGAACAGGCAGAAAATTTGTATTTGGGTTTCGCGAGTAGATGACTCCAGCCATTCGATCGGGTGAGAATTTTCTCTGACGAAGTGGTAGTAATTTAACCGATAGGTGTACTACTATTTTTAAATCAATTATCCCTGAAAATCCCAAGCTGACACAGGGGTTGTTTACCATTTACCACAAATTCCCGGAAATATCCGGTTGGAATGTAAATGGTAAACGTTTTTTTGGTTCGTCCCACTGGAAAATTCCAGGGACAAACGGGAGTTCTGAAAAGGAAGTCCTGTTTTACGAGTGGAACGTTCCCGATGGAAATTCGTTTACCATTTAGAAGTTTCTGTGTTTCGTACTAGCTTCAGTCCTCTTGGCTTTTGAGCGAGCGTAATCTATCCAATCAGCGAGCGCGACATGACAATCCGGAAATTTTAAGCTAATGGTAAACAAAATGTACCATTCCTTCCGGATGAAAATTCTCAACCGAAATTTCTGGAATTTTTTCTAAATGGTAAACAACCAGATTTTGCCGAACAACAGGAAACACTCTGCGGTTTGGCGAGTGGGTTTGTTGTGCGTGATTGGTCAGAAATAACATTCCTGACATATTTTAGGTGTTCACGGTTTTCCCGGTCACACTGTAAACAGATTAGGTCTGCAAACTAGATAACTGCAAACAATACAGTACAGTTGAGTTTAGAACGCACCTGCAGAAAATCACGATTTCTAACTAAACAGCAGTCTAATGGAATAAAGTTTCAACCATAAATGTTATAAATACTGCCCAGTTTACGACAGCCAATCACATTTAAGAGCCTGCAAAAAGAGAATCAGTTAATCTTTTGGTTCAAATGTTTTATTTCCCTCAAAACTTCCTCATGCTCAAGTTTGCAGTTTTTCATGTTCAAAGTTGTTTCTCAGAGATTTTAGACAGTTTTATTGCCCCTAACAGTACAAAAAAACTGACTTATGATCCAAGCCTACACCTTTGAAAATAAAAGCTAAAAATATTTCCATCGGAATGTCCCGCAAATTACGTTAAAAGAACGAGCGAATATTAAGGCAGTTTGAACAACAAAATACTTGTAAGCCTACTGAACCTATGCGGACACACGTCAAGGAAACTGATCTTAGAGATGCAAGATGCATCAACAGGGGGTTATAAAAATCACGTTCAAATCACACACCTTCACTTCCACTCAGCATTTGCCAGCTGAGCATCTCGGAGCCGAACCATGGCTGACAAGAAGGAGCCCGACGAGCCCAAGGTGGAGTTCGGTGATGACCCAAAATCGAAGCAGTTTGCCCGTAAAACTAAGGTGCACTTTATTGGTGCCTTAAGCCTGTTCCTGCTATTTGGAATCGTGGTCTCTTTGGCTGTGTACCTTATGCTAAATAAAACGCCCCAAAGCGATCGTTTGACAGATGTTAACTTGAAAGAGGGCGACACTCTAACATATCGAGTGGAGCAGGATATAGAGGTCAGAGAGGGCAATGGAAACACCGTTCAAAAAGGTATGGGTTCTACGCCTTTCCACAATACCATTTTCCAAGCTGAATGGCATATATTTCTAATATCAGCTCTTTCACTTTTAGAGACGATCAAGAGCGATAAGTATAAAACGTCTTGCAAAAATCGATGCTTATGATTTTGATCTCATTTCATTTCAACGCAGGCTCTTCTCTTTGTTTTGTAAGAACCTTTCAAGGGACATTGAAGCTGGTATCGGCCAAAATTTAACGAATTTTTGAAGAATATGCCTTAGCTCAAGTCTAGCAAGGATGCTGTTATTTTGGTTCCTTTGCTTCTTCTAGGAGGTCAAAATTTCATTTCCTTATGTGTGCTTGTATCAGAGGCAAATTGTACCCAACGAATTTAAAGGCAAACAAGTGCACCCTAAACTAACACAAACGCTCAGTGTGGCCTTAAGCTTGTTATTATCAGTTACACATGCTATACCCACTCTGTATGTAGGTCTAGTGCCCATTACTTTACTGAAATCCTTTACCATCTCTAAGAACACCTTGACAATAAAGTTTTTTGTTTTATATTCATTTAATTCCAACTGAAAGAATATGCATTTTCAGTCCTTTGACGGTTTAGTAAAACATAGACAAGTAAAATTTAGCGATAGGAAAGAACAACGTTTCGGTGACATCGTGACACCATTTTCAAGTTCAAATGCATTTGAACTTGAAAATGGTGTCACGATATCACCGAAACGTTGTTCTTTTCTATCGCTAATTTTTATTTGTCTATGTTTTTGAAGTGAGCTATTTTTTTCGTTTAATATTCTTTTTCTGGCTACATGTGTGACCGTGATCTTGCTTTTAATATTGTAAAAAACAAAGAAGAACGTACTTTTGCAACGAACTGACAGTTTAACTAGACTTCAGGATACTGCCACTTTTGGAAGCACCTACTGGACTTGTCAGAAGTTCGTGCTGAGAATCACTTTTTTCTCTCTCCGAAAACGCGAGGTATTTGTGGCCAATGTGCAAGAGTAATTAGTCAATCAATCCGTCAATCGATCGATCGCTCAATCAACTAGATCAGGGCAGCTCTAACTAAAAATAAAAAAGGGTTATTGGGGGCGATTAGATCTTCCATAACATACACGCCCGTAATGGCATTAAAATTTGCACAAGCCGTCATTAGCTAAAAATGAAATGATTACGAGCACACGATTATCTAATAGTCTAATGAGAAAACGTGAATCAATAAAATTACAACCATCAAGTTAATGAGAGGCGAACAAGCCCAACTGTGTGTATACGTGACAGAAAATGAGAAAAGAGAGAGGAAATAATACTTGAAGTGGACACAAGTACATATAGTTTTCATGCACCTCGCTCTCTGCAGTGTATTAAAGTGGGTACTAGTTGAATGGAAATAAGTCTTGTTCTTTTTTCACCATTTGGCCAGAACCCTCAAAAATTTGGTGATACATACCCAGTTGAGAGCTTAGTGATTTTTCGACACATAATTCGAGAGTGTTAGCAGGCTTTTTTCTACATGTATTCCAGCGTCGGTCCGATCTCTATTGACCGAAGGCTGAAAGCCAAGAGCTCTGATGTTCTCTTTTAGCCCCTGTGTGCATGAGAATCAATGTGATTGGGACAAAGCAAAAAGGTGTTCGGTATTTTCCAGTTGGTCTTTAGGGCTATTTGTGCAAGTAGAAATATCCAGGAAGTGGAAACCACAGGTCTGGAGCTTTTGGTAATCAGGCACTTCAAAATGTCAAGTGGCGGTTTGAAAATTTATGGCCTTCACGTGATGACTGCCGATCGACTTCGCGCGGCAAAGCCGGTCAAAAATATTTATCAATATCAACTTTTCCGTTTTCTTTCACCACAAAAATCTTTGTGTGTTTCGTCGCACGGCAGTGAAATAAACGTTCAATATACGTGAAGGCGTCAAAACATGACGTGAACGCTCGAATATCATGCACTATTACCTGTTCTTTCAAAACTTTCCGAGCGTATCGCTTTAAACCAACTCGTGCCTTATCTGGTAGAGAAGGATCGTCTCTCCGTCCATCAAAGTGGTAATAAAAAATGGCATTCCACCGAGACTTCACTGATCTACACTTCTGATCGCATTCTCATCGCAATTGACCAAAGAAAATAACAGCTGCAGTTCTTTTTGATATGAGCAAAGCATTTGACAGTGTCAACCATGACATACTGGTTAACAAAGTACAAGATATTGGCTTGTCATCCTCCGCCATCCAGTGGTTCAGGAGTTACTTGTCAAACAGGTACCAAGCTGTGCGTATAAATTCCGCTCTTTCCGAACCCCTGCAAATGAGGTGCGGTGTTCGCCAAGGAAGCATCCTTGGGCCATTGCTTTTTACAGTTTACACAAATGACTTGGCCTTAATCCCACAACACTGCTCCACGGACTGTTACGTTGATGACGCTAAACTGCTCATGTCATTTCAGGCTCAGGACTGTACCGACTATGGTCGCGATGAGCGATGATCCTATTAAGCTATGTAACTGGTGTTTTGATAATAGGCTACTCCTGAATCCGGAAAAAACTAAATTGATTGTATATGGCAGCCGGCATATGATATCGAAACTCCAGGATTTCCGTCTTACCCGCCTGGGTAAGGAACTTTTTCCTGTCAACTCTGTTAATCTAAATCTAAATCTAAATATCGTTATGTCGGCAAAATCGTGGAACGACATCACGCCAACTCTAAAAAGCTAAAAAAATAAAACTATACTAAAATATACAAAATAACAGTAAAAGTTAAAATACTGATAAAATTATACTAATTAAGTTTACTTTTAAAAATACAAAGAGATTGGCTGGAGACAGTCTCTTGTGGGAGTTTGTTCCATTCAGTTATTGTCCTAGGAAAAAAAGAAAATCTAAAAATATCTTTATGTCCTTTTGGTACAATAAACTTAAAATCATGGCTTCCCCGAGTCCTCCTTTCTCTGTTTGCTTTCAAATAATCCCCCCAGTCCCCATCTAGGAGGCCGTGGCACATCTTGTATACAGTGGAGAGCCTTGCGTGTCTCCTCATCGTTTCAAGTGTGTCCCACCGTAGGTCTTGTAGCATTTCCGTCACGCTCGCTGTTCGATCGTAATTTCCAGTAGCAAAGCGCGCTGCTTTCCGCTGTATTCTTTCTAGAGCGGCTTTATCTTTCTGGTGGTGTGGGTCCCATGCACTACAGGCATACTGGAGTTTTGGCCTCACAAGAGTCTTGTACGCAGTTTCTTTCACTGTCTTTGGGCAGTTCCACAGGTTTCGTTTGATAAGTCCCAAGATCTTATTTGCTTTAGATGTGATAGTTTCGACATGTGGTGACCACCTCATTTTGTTATCGAGCATTACCCCCAAATAAGGGTGACGTTCAACTTCTTCTAGGATTTCTCCACAGAATACATATTCCCGCTTTGGTGGATCCCTCCTCGTTGTAAAACACATGATTTTGCACTTTGAAGGATTAAATTCCATCTGCCACTTTTGTTGCCAATCTTCTAATCTATACAAATCATCTTGGAGATCAGCTGTGTCATCATCACAGCAAATTGTCCCATATAACAGCGCATCGTCAGCAAAAAGTCTAACAGTAGAGTTCAGACCATCAGGTAAATCATTTACATACATTAAGAACAATAGTGGTCCTAAGACTGTTCCTTGGGGAACGCCGGAAGTTGTAACTACAGGTGCAGATGATTCTCCCCCAATTACCACTGATTGGGTACGCTGTGTTAGAAACGACTCGAACCAGTTATGTAGTTGGCCACGAATTCCGTAATAATCAAGTTTCTTCAAAAGTCGGCGATGGGGAACTTTGTCAAATGCTTTTGAAAAATCGAGGATTGCAGCGTGAATTGTTTTGTTGGACTGGATAGCACTCGCTATATCATGAATGGTACATATGAGCTGTGTTTCTGTATGTCTGCCTTAGGGCAAATAAGCCGAGTTAAGCATGTATTTTGGAAAGATATAAAAAGTACAATTTTCCATAAGGTTTACAGAAATTCGACGGACAACTTTGGGTAACCGTTTGAGTAACATCGGGTTACATCACGGAACCTCCGATTATTGCTGTTAAACTTAGAACTTACTAGAACGCTCGCCCCAACACGTCCTACCAAACAGGATCGCTGTAAGAGTTGGCAAAATAATTAAAACCTCAGCCTTGTGGAATCTGTGAGTCATTCAGTTTTCTTAGTTTCACGGATCTCTCAGCCACCAGAGCTAACGCCGCTACATGCGTGTTTATGGGCCGAGACGAAGTGGAGGTCCATAAACACGCAAAAAAAGAACGAAGCCAATATCCCGCCATCTTGACCGAACATGCTTGGTCAATAAAGGATTGATTTATTATATGACTCAAAGGACGCTATTAAAAGACAGTAAAATGCAGGACGAACGGACTATCCCGAGTGGTCAAGATGGCTCCATCTTGACCTCGCGGGTAGCCAATCAGGAGAATTGATTTATCTCACCGCTGAAAGAACCAGTCATATAATAAGAAACATACATACTTTTTGTTTGGAGAAACTTATCTCATGTTATTGTTTTGAATCACAATTCGAAAGAATCAGCCTTTGGATAAGCTACATTAGCAACAGTCAGTTCCCATTAATAAGGGTATTGATATTATTGTGAGCTGTTGGAGTTAGTCGATGCAGGCTTTCTTTCAAATCTTCGGCCTCACTTATGAGGTCGCTACTTTCGGAGGGTCGTTTCTTTCGGGCATCGTTACTTTCGGGATTTGTTAACACCTGTGAAATTATATCGCTGCTTTCGGAAGGTCGCTACTTTCGGAGGGGTCGTTACTTTCGGAACTTTACGGTAATTGCATCCATGGAATTCCAAACGTTTTTAAACAAGTTTTATCAAAGCTACTGGCTGTGGGTGTTAACAACAGAAATTTGTCATGATATACATATTTATATAATGAGGTGAACAGTTCGCGCGTTGTGATTGGTTCTTAGCTATGATCTATTAGAGGACAGATGCACAGATTACGTCATCACTGCAACTATTTTTGCAGAAATGTGAAAATAAACAAGCTTTTCGCTTGCATTTTGTTTCTTTATTGTATAAAAAAAATAGATTCCATGTTGCCGTGCGTCTGTTCAGTAATAGATCACAGAAGACGTCAAAATGTGGTAAAAACATCAGTGACACACTCGCCTGCGGCTCGTGTGCCACTTCTTTGCTTTTACCACATTTTGACGTCATCTGTGATCTATTACTGAACAGACGCACGGCAACATGGAATCTATTTGTTAAATGGATATATTTCACATACGTTATTGAGAATAAAACTCGTAAATACAGTACACTGAGTGGATCAAAATATCAATCCTAGCGGCTGATTGAATCCCAATCTTTTTAACTTATTATGAAAAAGAATCCCTTCAACAGATTTGAGGCACCTCTGACTTTCCACCGCCTCTACGAAAGAAACAGGAATAATTGTCATATTGACTTCAATTCTGATTTCATACATTCCAGCTTGTGACCAAAAATGTGCCGAACGCCTGCTTTCATACAATGATCGTTCTGAGGTCGAATTAGCGATAAACATACTTCACTTTGCCTTAGTATCACTAGCTGACAAACGCATTGATTTTTGGAGAGTTAGATGCGTTTGCAAATGGTTCGACAGAATTTAAATGTTACATTCGTTCTCTCTGTCCGAGTTATTTGCCAACTAAAGACAGCGATATTTGCTGTTTGATTTTGTAACCTCTGTACATTTATGCGTTTATTCCAGGTACCGTCCGTGTGATAGTTGGCCTCAGAGTACACAACAAAACTTCAGAAGAGTACTGGTTCCTGGTGAAATTCAACGTTTCTTCCGTGAGTGGAGATGTGGATCTGAGCGATATCAAGACGACGACAAATTATTTTTTGGTTCGACTACGGCTCCAATCAAGGTAATGTTATTTCTATCTGTGATATGATAAATTTGTTTGCATCTACAGAAACTTAGTTGAATTTGGTCCCAATCCCTATTGACCGCTACAATGAAAAAAACACTGGTTAACGTCTAGTTGTTGTCAATACGGAGATTATGCAACGACGGCCGGGTAACGGCGACTGCTACTTCAATGAGACTGAGAAAGGCAATCGCTCTACATGTTCATTTTGTTATTGCGAATTTTTGGCACATTTCTTTGCCAAATTCAAGGGTTAAGTTTTTGCTCTTTCATTTTCTTATCCTCAATGCCGTCTAAAGCAATTTACTTCCTGAATAGTTCGTCAACATTTTACAAGTTGAACAAGTTTGAACCGTCGCGAAAGAATGACAACAACAAAACGTTATCAATTTCGAAACTAAGTTTTCGTTGCCATTGCAATCGTCGTCCTTGCTTAATTATAGGCTCGCTTTAATCCGAAGGTCGTTGTTTGCGGTGGTGGCGTTATTGTGAAGACAATTTTTTAACTTTGATTTCTTTCTTTTTGCTTCTAGCACAAACCAAGGAGCTGGTGAGTTGATTGAAGTCCACGGAAACAATTCCACAGATGAAGAGAAAATCCGACTTGTTTGCCATCCTCCAACAGCTACTCCCAAATGTAAAACGCGATCTTTACCAAAACATAGATGGCAACAAGGCGTCTGACCCAACCCCGGAAGAATCAGCCTTGCTTCCTGCTCCCGTGAAAATGCACAGAGAAGCAAACACGTCAGACAAGGATGAAGTTTTGATCAAGAACAGTTTCAACAGTTCAGATGTCGTTAACATGACATCTGCAGACAGCGACACGGACTTCAAATATTCTGAGTATGCGTACATTAAAAAGAGCACTGGAATGGTGACCGAAGGCCTCGCTTATTTATCTGAACAACTGAATCTCGGGGAACCGATTCACGCTGAGGGCGGTGCCGACTTGAACATGCTGAAAATAAAAGTCAAAAGCCGTGTCTCGCTCATTGAAACTCTCTATTTTGTGTACAACGAAGGTAAAGAGGCTAATCTGCATCTCTTCGTGAAACTGATCGTTCCAAAGTCAGCTGATCCAGCTGTCTTGTCTGTAAACGAAACCGAAAGCCAGAAGCCGTTAAATCTTTCTTTGTTGACCAAAGAGCAAGAGCCCAAAGAGCAAGAATTTCAAGCCGTACCTTTGAAGAGGTCTCGAAGATCAGTGTACTACAACGCTAACCAGGCGAATTCATCCTTGATTGCCGAGATCTGGGAGAGAATTAGTCCAATATGCTTAAATCTCAACCGAGAGTTCGTAGTGTATAGTAGGACGTTTCTGGGAGTCAGAGTGCACGCAATTGGTTCTGTGTCAGTAAACATTGACGAAACAAGTACACCGCATATAGAATTCCAGCTCAAGTTTGTCATTAGATTCAAATTCTCCCCTGTGCGCCGTGAGTTCCTTCGCCAGAGTTACACGATCCCATTCCAGAGTTCAACGGATTTGCATGTACGGTTACCCGAGAAGACCATAATATTTGTAAGTATGTTTGAACAATGATATAAACAAAATGGCCCTGGCCAGCTCTTTATTCTGATCAAAAAAGCGGGCAGCTCGGTCTTGAGATCACCAAAATAGTTCAATAATAATAATAATAATAATAATAATAATAATAATAATAATAATAATGATAATGATAATGATATTTCTTATAAGAGAAAATTTTATTTACAAATCATCGAATAGTTACAAAGCAATAAAATATTGGAAAAAATTATTAAGTTACGAAGTAAAGTTTCACTAAGGCTGGATGACTACAAATATTGTTGATGTAATGAAAAAATTACACTTAATAATAATGATAATAATAATAGTAATAATAAAAATAATTTTTAAAATTGATAATATAAAAACACAACTGTTTATTAATAACAATAAAAATACCTATTTACATCTCAATTTAAGATAAGAAATATATATAATCTACAAAAGGATCGGAGTTACATTAAAAGAAAAATAGAAAATCTGAGTCTTTTCATATAAATTACTAAAAAGCTCCGAAAGTTTCTTAGGCTTATTCATAATTAACGTAGAAGAAGAGAAAAAATGCTAATTTTAAATGTGATAAATATTAAAAGTATTGATTCCAAAGATCTAATAATAATAATAATAATAATAATAATAATAATAATAATAATGATAACAATAATAACAACAACAGTTATAATAATAATAATAATAACAATAATAATAATCGTAATAATGATAATGATGATGATGATGATGATAACGAGGATGATGATGATGATGATGATGATGACGAGGATGATGATGATGATGATGATGATGATGATGATGACGATGAGGAGGATGAGGATGATGATGATGATGATGATGATGATGATGATGATGATGATGATGATGATGATAATTTGCAAGCGAGTGCTTCTCTGCACTTGTCTTTGGTGCTTGCATCAGGCTTCGTGGATGTTTTGTATTAAAACCACAGAATAAGCACAGTAAAAGCTTTCACATTCATTTCTAACACTATCATACGCATAAATTTTATTTATTTTTCAGAGGAAAGAAAACACCCCAGGTTTTCGTGCCAGTTGTGTTCATTGAGCGGTCTCAGTACTACACTCTGTGTTTTTATAAGTATATTGTTTTTCCGGCCCAGGCTGAAAATATTCTTGTGTATATTCTTAGATTACAGCGTATGACATTTTCGTTTTAGAATGTATTGGGGTACAATTACAATAGTTTGTTGTCTATCTGTATCGTGTTACATTTTGCACGTGCTCCGTCGCTTTTCGTTGTAGCCAGCGAGGTCAAGATGTCGCGTCAAACGGCGCATGGCCGGCTAGTACTCGTGCTGGTTTTGCCGTTTAGAAAAAGGAACAATATTATACTTTTAGTTAAAAAACATATAATGTACAAATTTACACCGCACAAAAAAATTCTAACTAAACACAAGGGAAAAAAACATTTTTAAGGACCACCTATATTTCGACTGTGTAGAACAGTCGTCCTCAGGGTGAATGATTTTTATGGTTTGGACAGCTGGAGAAGAAGAACTCAAGAACTTTTTAGAGTATCTAAATAGTGCGCATGACACTATCAAGTTTACTTGGGAGTGGTCTATGGACAGGGTAAACTTTCTTTATGTAAAGGTGATCAATAGTAATGGCATTCTAACGACAGATTTGTACGTGAAACCCACGGATAAACATCAATACCTCGACTTTAGATCTTGTCACCCGAGGGGTGTAAGGAAGGAATTCCTTATGCCCAGGCTCTGAGACTGAGGAGAATTTTTTCGTCGGATAAGATATTCGACGACCGGGCTGCTGAATTAATTGGATATTTAGTGGCTAGAGGGTACGATGAGAGATTTGTACGTCGACAAATTCGAAGGGCTAAGAGGATTAACAGAAATGAAGCACTAACGCTGGCTCAAGAAAGAAAGAAAAATAACAGGACGCCGTTTGTTGTGACTTACCACCCTGGATTGCCGACTATAGGGGAATACTTCGAGATCTGCATCCCTTATTACATTTGTCTGACAGATGTAAGAAGGCCATTAAAGAATGTCCTATGGTGGCATTTCGTCGCCCTAAAAGCCTAAAGGATTCTCTTGTGAATGCTAGAATACGACCTGACAACAATAATTCTGTGCCAGGAAATTACCGTTGTTCTTCTACGCGCTGCGAAATTTGTAGAAATAAGAACTATCTGAACATCGGAAATACGTTCGTCAGCAACACCACTGGAAAATCATACAACATTAACTATAACCTAGACTGTAACAGTAGTAGTGTTATCTATTTGCTAAGTTGCAAGATTTGTGGTAAACAATATCTGGGATCAACAGTTACTAAATTTAGGCTTAGATTTAATAACCATAGAAGTAGATTGAGGGGACATTCAAGGTTGGAACCAGGAGATAGGGCCAGCGATGATTTAATCTACAAGCACTTTTTTACAGAGGGACACAATGGTTTATACGATGTCTCAGTTCAAATAATTGATAAAGTTTATGGTAGTGTAGACAATTTGCTGGAGAAAGAGGGCCAATGGGCATACAGATTGAGAACAATAGCGCCGGAGGGTCTTAACGAAAGTGACTTTTTTTATTGTCAGAACCGCAGAAGTCGCGCGCGTAATTAATTTCTTGTCAGGCTTTTCTAGTGCACGCGCCTATTATTACCGTTAGCGTTCGTGTTTGTATTGCACGCGCATTTTGTTACCGGTATAATTGTTAGCGCTCACGTGTTTAGATTTGTAAGCCGCACTTTTATAATTGCGTGTAACGCTTGTTACAGTCATTCACCCTGAGGAAGACTGTTCTACACAGTCGAAATATAGGTGGTCCTTAAAAATGTTTTTTTCCCTTGTGTTTAGTTATATTTGAAACGGGAAACAGTATAAATACATTTTTGATGCTTGAGATTATCATATATATATATATATATATATATATATATATATATATATATATATGTATGTATATATATGTATATATATATATATATATATATATATATATAACAACTTTTGGCATTTCTAGCAACTCAAGCAAATTTGCCTTTCTGAGCAACTTTTGAGAAAAATGTAGGTTTACGGCACATATCAAGCACGGTAAAGTGAACAATTTGATAGATATTTTCAATTTATGCGAAATTATTGAATGCTTGTCAGCAAATAAGCTGTCACTCAATAACGTTTCGCAGGCCTGTTGCGATCCTTTTCTAATATTATGACTGCCAATCGGTGGAGTTAGTTTTATTCAAGTTCCCACATATCGTTCAGCAAGACTTCAAATGAACCGTGATATGTTTTGTTCCGAGTAGGGCGAAAAATAGAGTTCTTAATTAATTATTTTTTAATTTAAAAATATCAAGCGATTTTGTTTGCAACTTTTGAAATTTACGTAGCAACTTTCTGGATTTTTAGCACTGTTTAACAACTTTTTGGCATTCCAGTGAGCAAGTATTTCATTTATGAGCACAATCGGGACAGGCCTAAAGCCTTGGCCAAACGGACTCGCAAGTAGACGCAAGTTGAAAACTTGGGTCTACTTACGACTCCGTTTGGCCACCTAACTCAAGTCTGTACACAATTTCAACTTACTACTTGTGAGTCCCGTTTGGCCAAGGCTTAACGGCCAGGTCAGCGAGGGGTGGAATTTATGCAAGGGAGCCGTTTGAGCGTTCGAATTAATGAACGTTTCCTGAATCGAAAACTTTACGAAAAAGCTCAAAATTCTGGACAGAATTGGTGTCCTTCGTCAATAGGTTTCTGCCAATACCTTCAGTTGCGTTTAAATTCTGCTGTCATAGGGCAGACTGACCGTCTATTTGCCCTGGGGGAGGGGAGGGGAGCCCGACTATTTGTAAATAACACCAAGGGTAAAACATGTTTGCTAAACCTTTTTGCTCTTTTGTTTCATTAGTACTTTGACAGATCTAAATATCGATACTTGGATGTGCATGTCACAATTAGAGTCAGCTTCTGGATAAGTCTGCCTCTTAAAGGAAACTCACTCGATCCTCTGAAACTGGCTATCAAGGTAACATATATTCAAACTAATGGATCGTAGTTAAAAAAATACATAGCTCTGCATATAACGTTAGACGGATGAAAGAGTAAATTCCATAACAAAATAATACAATTTTATTGCTTTTGTTTAGCTAATTCAGCATTTTAAAAATTCATTAAGATTCTCTGCAGAATATCACAAGCTTAGCTCGGAGTCCTGACTTCTTTGGAAGTGCAGCAGTGATCGAGTTAATCAATAGACCGCTCGAGCTCGAGGGCTTTTATTCTAGTTTCGAATACAACTGATTTCCAAGAATCATCACAGCACTGAAGATAAAACAGCATTTTGATCTTAGAGTTTATCAATTCAGTTAAAGGGACAGTGTCACGGATCTCGCGCATGTGCAGTAGCGATACATCAACTTGAAAAGCTGTCCAAGTTTCGTCGCCGATATATATCTTCAATTATCAACGCCATCCATATAGCACGGAACAAACAAACAAAAGGTTCCCAAAAGACAAATATAGCTGAGGCTTCAATGAGTATTATAAGAAATACTGGCCGACATTATTCCTACGAACCAAATTGAAAATGCTGGACAGCTAAAAACTCTGTTTCTCACCGGGAGCATCATCGCGCATGCTCGGCCGTGACACCGCTCCTTCAAGTAGGATCATAAGGATGAAGCAAACGAAAATTGATACCCTACTTAAGGCCCAAACCCGAAAAAATCCCGGAAAGAATCGGCGTGAAACAAAAGCCGGGAAACTGTCAGTGTTCGCGGGCTTATGGGGGACGATCCAAACGACGACTAACCGCCACGGAAAAACACAAAATTTCGTTTAGCTGGGTATTTACGCACTGCTATTTTAGCTGATACAATTTAAGTACCCTATCTGAGGATCAAACCGGGAACACTATGCCAACATGGGCAAAAATGATACCCTATTGAAAGATTGAGAGCCTAACCATCTCCCCCGCCCCCCACGGGTGTCAAGCGTGGAAAAATGCGCCCGTTCAGCATGTTACGATCGGTGTTAATTTAGCCTTTCATTGGTTGGAAACAAGCAACACTTTTTTTTTGCTGACCAACTACATAGCGTATCAAAGCAAAACCACCACAAATGAAAATTGCTTTCGGCACTCAGTTGAAAACTACTTGTTGCTTTTTTTGGTGTGCTCTTGCATTTCAGGAATGACTCTCTTCTTTTTATCTATTTTTGTGTTTAGATTACACCTGTTGCCGAAGTGCTAGTAACAATTAAAGGATCTCACTTGGTCTTTTATTATGGCTATCTAGTCACCTACCTGGGACAAGGCTCATTACTGGGTATTCGTCTTCCTTTGAGCTTGTCCTTCTGTAATGGTACACTCTGTGCGAACCTGTCCGTGAAGTGGAACGTTCCCATTTATTCGTGGTGTAAATGGATTCTGGTTTGGCAGCGTAGGTGGGTTCGGGTCGGTTATAAGCGGCGTAGGTTGGTTCGGGTTCGGGCGGTTTGGGTTTGGGTCTGCCGGTGTACCCCGAGGCGCACAACTTTTGTTGTTGAGCAAGTGTGCAACGTGACAAAAAATGTGACCAGCTCAAGTTCATCACTGGTGCTGCCTACAACTTCTTCACAAATTACAGTGAGCGCACCCATTTCATCAACCGTGTCAACTGCACCGACTGCGCCAACTGCATCACCTGTACCGACTGTATCGACGGTACCAACTGCGTCGACAGAACTGACGCCAGCGTCGTCTGTGGTAAACGCATCATCGGTATAAACTACAACTGCATGAGGGGCTTCCCCAGCACGTCACCATAGTCACCCAAACACAAACATTAACTTAAAACGTCATTTAAAGACACTGTTAAAAGAAAGAAATTCAGTAACGGTAATTTTTAATAAATTTGACAGAGCAAGGAGAAATTTGGCTCACTCGGGTTCCGAGTATACTCCCCGAGAAGGGACATCGTGCAGTGTCTATTTTCGTTCTTCCCGTCTCGTAAAGAACCGTTAAGAAAGAACTAAAATTGTCCCAGTGTTATTTAATAATCATCTAATTGCGCTAAACTTGCTTTTGAAAAGACGTTTTTAACCGTTTAGTTTGCATCCTTTCGTCGTTTATTTTATTTGGATTAAGTAAAGGGAACTTAGAAGATCGAAGACGTAAGGCTAAGATACTCCGTTTCCCAACTTATTATTTCTCGAAACATTTCAGCCTCCATTTGAGTTACAAATTGATTACGCTTGAAACCTTCATGCGGAAACCGTCTGATACCTTGCCAAAAGTTTCCATTCCTTGTCGAGTTCTCATGTTGTCAGAACTCTCTTTCTCTCGCCCCACTTTATTCAGGGCGGAGTAAGAGGGAGTTCTGGGATAGGACTAAACCCCCTCCAACTAGCGCCCAGAGTGGGACTTGAATCGGACTTCACTTACGGTGACCCTAATCGCATGGCCTCGCTGCCCTCCGTTGACTATAATTCGTCTCCCTATTTTCCTTAGCCCAAGAATACTTTACAAAGCTTACCGTAAAGTTCAGAAAGTAACAACTTCTCGAACGGTAGCGACCCTCCGAAAGTAGCGATAAAATTACACAGGTGTTAGCAAATCCCGAAAGTAGCGATACCCCGAAAAAAACAACCCTCCGAAAGTAGCCACATCATAACTTGAGAAGAATTGAAGGAAAGCCTGCAACGATAACTCCAACAGCTCACAATAATATTACCGGTTGGGAACTGGCTGTTGCTAATGTAGATTATTCAAAGGCTGATTCCTTCGAATTGTTATTCAAAACAATAATATGCAGTAAGTTTCTCCAAATAGAAAGTGTGTATGTTTCACATTTGCCGCGATTTTATTAACTTCCAACGGCGCATGTACGGAGGGAGCTTATATAATAAGCCCTCATCAGTTTTCAATTTGAGCTTCCTCGCCAGGAAAATACCTTTAATTCATTTACTTACAGTTTACGTCCTTTATCGCTAATTTTTGTGATATATTGAATGTCTGTATGTCTGTATGTTTTTTTTTGGCAAATAAATAAACTGGAACTTTTTTAGCTACCCGAAAGTAACGACCACCCCGAGAGTAGCGACCCTCCGAAAGTAACGAAAGCCGAGGCTGCTAAATTCGAAAGTAACGAGGGTCGTTACTTTCGGAACTTAACGTTTATATTTAACGATTAGGAACACTACAAAAGAAAGGCCGATACTATGGACAAAAGTTGACTTTGCGAGACACCAACATGACCGAAACTTTATAAAGTAGGGTTGTAACCGTGGACAGCTGTTTCGTCCTTCTTGGGACTTGTCAGCACGAAGTTACAAATTTAATTGACGTTAGCTTCATGCCAACGCAAATAAATGTGCACAATGACCCTTTCACTATATCAAGTATCCGTACCACGCTTTGCCACACCACGTGTCCCGGATAGAAAGAAATCCAAAGTGTCACGATAGCGTCTCGCAAAGAAAAATGTAGATTGGCCGAAACCAATCTTAATATTAAAACGCATGGACCAAACCATACTAAACGAATACACAGCATATCGGATCTGTAGAGATCTACGGTCCCAACACAGTGAAGCAAAAGCAATAAGCACTGAAAGGACCGCCAACGATAATGCTGCAATTTAGCGCGTGAAAAGCACTGGTGATGCGCATGCGTCAAGCTTCTCATAGGATCCCTGGGGCAGTGATGACGAGATAGAATACTGATGAACAAATATCTCTGAGCCTCCAGTTCATACTGTATAACGGAATCCACGCCTTACAAAGTTAATTACTGTCAAAACTAAACAGGATGATAACTAGAAAGAGGTTGTCGTTGCACTTTAACGCAAACTAATGATCTAACAACAACAATTTACTGTCACGCGAACTCATTAGTAATAGTAAAGTAATATATCTCTGCTGAATTAGTTTATTCTTCCGCTTCCCGCAACCCGCAACCGCAACCCTTAACCCGCTACCTACCACCCGTCACCTCGCTCCCGCTACCCGCTGCCCGTACCGTGGTTTCTCCTTTACGTGCATTTTACATTTTGCAAAATTTCTCTGCCGTTCTCTTCAAAACAACCACGAGAAATGACCAAATTCAAGGTTTTGTAGAGCACTTGAGCGCTGGACGATAAATTTACTACAACGCAGCCTTTAACTTATAGTATTAGTTCTTGGACAATTTTTCCACATTTTAAAAGCTGAACGAGTTGAAGCAATCGCAAAAGATTTTTCAAAATGAGAAGTTATGTTTTTTTTTCGTTGCCATTGCCGTCGTCGTTGCTTAGCTCCCTACTGCTGGAAAACATGAACCAACATTCAGAATGTTGGGTATCTGTTGAAACGCATCCAACACCAGTTCCGCGCTTCAATGATCACAAGACAAAGGAATCAGGCTCCAAAGTTTGAAGCGTTTCAAACTTTGCCCAACAACATCCACCAGCCCAAACCGGTGTTCAAATGCATTCACATGCTGGGCCCAACAATGTTGGATGTTGATAATGTTGGGAGCGTTTCTAAGAGCCTTGATGTTATGAAGGCACAACACATATAAACGAGTGTATAATATGTATGCAAATGCATGTGAATCGATACATAAAAACGCTGTTTGTAAACTTAAAAATTATGTTAATGCGTAAAGCCATACAACTTAGGCGAATTGGTAACGCTTTCTATTTTGTTGATCAAACCGATGACTTTGATTATGGCAGCTGCTGCGTATTGGTGTTAGTGTTTCGCCGCCAATGGGCAAAATCTCTGGAAACACGCTATATTCAAGACTTCCTCTTGTCACGATGACGTCAGAGAGATAACGAAACATAGGCACAACTAATAACGCGGTACGAAGTGATAAGACAACGAAGCCAGGCTATGATGAGCATCTTACCCAGCGATCCGATTGAACGTGAGTGTGATTGAACGTAAGTAATGTCGTTTGACGTCCAGTGCTCCTAGTTGTTTTATATAGTTGTTCACGAACGCGGCGGCAAACGCTCCCAAACTAATTGATGTCATACCGTCGCAAGTCAACTATCCAACGAGCGACATAGCGCTTGTCTGTGGCCAAGGGGGTTTGTAAAGCCGAATCACGAGAATACACAATATCAACAGAAAGAAGACTGTCTCTCCCACCACCAGCCCGGCAAAAGACGACTTGAACAGGGGTGCCCAAAACGGAGCAGTGTAAACGAACACGACTGTTCATATACGAGTAATCTGAGTTGAATTAAGCCTAAGTTACGTTTGGGATCCACTAGTGATACGAAGTGATACAGACATGCTAAACTATGCTGACAGACATGCTAAATGCCACATAGAGGGGCCTTAATTCAGTCAGAAATGTTCTCCAGTTTTGACTTGAATTGGTAACTGCCATGTCATGTATACCGAGCCGCGAAACAGCGGGCTAATGTAGAGGTAAATATTTTTCCTTAGTGGCCGATTTATCATTACAAACAGTGACCCCTCGCTACGGGACGTTTTAGTTATTTAGTGTTCGTCCCAATTACAGAACGACGATTAAACCAATCGAAAGCACTTTGAAAAAGAAGTAACTAAGGTTCAAGACTGTCCAATGTGTGGATTTCGGTAACGCAAGGATCGAAGGAAGGATCCGGATGTTTCAATCAACGCTAAAATAAAATTGTCATGAAAGGCTGAAATAATCACGAAATAAGTTAGCTGAATTGTTGTGATCTCATTCTGAGACTGCGATGGCCTTAAAGAAATGAATTTCTGCGCCGTATGTATCAGCAATTCAATATAAACCTGACAAATGGATAGGAATGCATTACTTTTGCTGAGATATGACTAGCTAATAAAATATTCAGAGTATGAGTTTCATGATAGCGAATCAAAGCGGACGAAAAGCCTAATCTACTGGCTTGGCGCGTATGTGTTGAAAACCTGCGAGGAATAAACTTTCTTGTCTCTTTTTGAGCCCATTTCAAAATGGCGGTCAAGACACTGATTTTAAATAAATTATTTGAACCATATTGATCGCCTTCTAAGGTTAGCGATGCGAAAAATATAATTGTGCTACCCTTGACTTTTGCATATATGCTTCCAGGGTAGAATTTAGGCGAATGACCGATTTCGAGCGAGATCATGGAACGGCAACATTGATTTTGAAGGGTTAAATGTAAAGTAGAATCTTGAATCGAATAAGTTATCGAAAAGCAAAGTTCTTTTGTTCTCCTGTGATCGTCCTATGACTGCCAAAGCGTGTACAACAATGAGACCTCAAAGCCAGCTGTCAAGAGAAGGCCAATTGAAAATCATGCTAAAGTTCAACATAACAATGGGTTGTGACAAACACTGCTATTGTTTTCCCGAATTCACTTGTTTTTTGTAGTGGCGTCAAACAGGTAGAAAATGCCAAACTTCATCAAATTTTCATTGCTACTGGCCTTCATCAAAGACATCAAAGCGACATGTGAAATCGGCCTCGCTTAAACAGAGCAAGAACTTTGGGCAAGAAAGAAGAGAATATTGTTAGTACATTTTTTTACGGCTCATAAGCAAGCTAACAAAGAAACGGAGCGACAGTGAAATTAATACCTTCGCGGGGCATCTTACAGCCTCAATTAGTCTTAAAAGAATATCCTAGCTTAAACGATTATTTTTACCTTATCCCTTTGTTTACTGGTAAATTTTTCTCAAACTTGATTTATTTTTGGCCGCGCTATTTGCGGAGAGCTTTTTATTCGTGCAAATTCTCCGACGAGCAAATTCCACATCGAATACCGATATCGCGATTCGATCACATGAGTGGACCTCTGTAGGTTCTCCAAATGACTTTAACGCGAAATTCACAAGGAAATCGTATGAAAATGAGAGCAAATTAATTCTGTTACCTGATCGCTTTGTGCGAACAACAAGACTCGAAAGAGCGTACTTTAACCACCTGTCGAGCTAAAAATCACCCCAAGATTCAAGAACAAATTTTGACTGCTCGCGGCTTTTTCATATTTTTTTGAGATAAACTGCTCATAGTGTGTAGAAGTGGATGTGGTTTGCTGGCTGCATCGCATTCAACGGCAAATTCGAAATGTGATCGAAATACATGCAAGTTCGATCCTCTCAGTTTCGTACTTTTTCACACTGAGCCGGCGGCCGAAATCAAACAAAGACATAACGACAAGAGAAAACCTACTGATTTTCATATATTCATTCTCATATATTCACCACTCACGGGTGTATTACGAACCAACTCCCAGATGGCTTGTTAGCTCTGTCGGCAGACCGCTGCATCGGTATCGCACAGGTCGTGGGCTCGAATCCGGTACAAGCCTGGATTTTTTTTTCAGGCTTTATTTTCACTACTGCTTAAGTAGTGTTCATAACTGCGATGATCAGTCACATATTTAATCATTAATCCGCAGTTCAAATATATGATTTTCATATATTCATTCTCGTATATTTCACCACTCACGGGTATATTACGAACCAACAAAACGACCAGCTCCCAGATGGCTCGTTAGCTCAGTCGGTAGAGCGCAGTCGCAGAGGTCGTGGGTTCGAATCCCGTACAAGCCTGGGCCCGGTTGTTCGAAAGCCGATTACCTTAATCCAGGATTAGCGTGTACTTTGGTTGCAGTTTTTAACTTTTGAATCAAAGTTTCTTTTGCTGCTTTTTGTTTTCCAGGATTGAAGTTCTCTAATCTAAACTTTTGCAGGTCGTCAGCGTTTAACAACGTCTGTGGATAGAGAAATTAACCCCTTGGTTAAGTTTTAATCTTGGATTAGGGTTAATCGGCTTTCGAACAACCGGGCCCTGAATTTTTTTTCAGGCTTTATTTTCACAACTGCTTAAGTAGTGTTCATAACTGCGATGATCAGTCACATATTTATTGAAAATAGATCGATGGACAAGAAGGAAAGTATAAAAGTAATTTTAGTAAATGCGAGTAGTGATGGAATTGAATTAATTCATAAAATTAAAAAAAGGTGTGTGCAACAGCGAATTGTTATTCACAAGGTTGAAGGACTTTTTATAGGAAGAAGATCAAGTTATTGACTTAGTTATAGTAAACTAAATCTTTCTTTATCGGGCTCATCTTATCGGTCTACTTTTATAAAGTTCGAAGATTATCTGGCTTATCTGACATTATTTGCATCTTCTTTCCTTTTCCTTACTTTGTTGTCGTCAACTAGAATAGAGTTTCGATAAACGATTCCTTTTTTCAGTAAGCTTGTGTGTTTGTTCCATTGATGAAATTTCGGCAAGGAATCCACAATGGCTCAGTTGTTCAATAGTTCAGTTAGGGCCTGTTCGCACTACGCGAAATTTTGTTTGATTTGCCAAAAAATTTGTCAGCGCGAAGCCATTTCTAGTGGGAACGATTTTTTGTACCCACCAAAATTTTTGCAAGCGCAATTAAACTTCAAAGATTCCGTTGACTAGATCTCGACTAGTTTTGGAGGCTGTAAAATTTTTTCAGGCGATTAGGCCATCCCCTTTTTTTTCGCTTATTGTCGAGTGCGTTTTCTGATTTTGGGTCGGTCGGTCGGAAAAGGAAAAAAAAACAAAAATAAAATTGGAAAAGGAGTCTGGAGCTAGGAGGCCCGGTACCTCAGCATAATATCCGACGCGCTGCAATGCAGCTGTGGGGCCCCATTAATTCCCGAAGATCATCAGTTAAGCGGCGTCTTCGTTGTCAGGCAAGATGTTTCATGCGCTGACCCGGTCGATAAGCTCCATTACTCATGCCGAAAATTTGAAGAAATTTGCTGTTGGTGTGGCGCTTTGGAGACAGAGGCAAGCATCAACGACGAGACAAGAGCCATCTACAAGGTCGTGAATCTTGTGTGCCAGGAGTGCGCCGCTGCCGGCAAGAGACCAGTGGCAAGCTGCAAGAAGAGCCGGATGGCAAGTCGCAGGAACGAATAAAGTAACTCTGCTTAAGTGTTTTCCTATCACACGGACAGAAAGTCTCTCTCGTCGGAGAGTAAGTGTTCTCTGTAGTTGAAGTATGAAGTAAAATCTAAAAATCTGAAAAAATTGCTTATGTTTCAGATTAAAGTGACAATTGTTTAAAATAATGTGTCATTGCCTTCTGCGTAACTTGTTTTTTTCTTTGAAAACGCGAAAATCTGGGTCGGTCGGACGACGCTTAACAGAGAAAAAAAAGGGGATGGCCTTACAAAATTTTTATTTTTTTGCAAACGCTAAACTCAAATTTTCGTCCAGTGCGAACAGGGCCATAGTTCAATTTGATTATTTCAGAAATAATCAAATTTCGTCTTCTTGTGGCTCTGGAGGGTTATGCATGTTTCCATATTTGAGACTGAACTAAAAGGATGCTATATTTCGAAAGTATTAGCTTGAAAATGTAGTACAGAAGCGCTCGGTCCACAGCATTTTATTTGCGATATTTTCACATTAAGAACTGAAACCTTAAAAGCCATATTAAGTAAGCGAGGCTTCAGTATTTTTATAAAGCCGATTAATTAACCTGCTGTCAGTTGCCACTGCTGGGTTCCAGTCTCCTGTCCTCAGCTAGTGACAGTGAGGACCCTGGAAGCAAGGTTGTTGCCATGGATTCACGGCACATTTTAATTGCGGTCCGAACGAGAAAACTAAGAAGAGCCCTTTGAAGAGGTTTTTAACCTGATAAGTTTGTTGTGAGTGTGCGAGCCGAGTTTACTAAATCATTTTACGATTTTCTGAAAAAAAGTGTCTTGAACAATTTCTCAGAAGTCACGCATTCAAACAGAAAACAGAGACACACGACGCCGACCAGTCTCCTCATACTTCGATTTATCTTTAGGACTTTTCTTCATTATTCTTTACATTTGTGGGCATGTTTTCCTCACGATATCACGGTCTCAATGTTTCTGAACCGCTTACTACTAATTTCCATCACTCGGTGGTGTCGACTGGCTGGGTGGGTAGACAGTGTTTAAAGCAGCGCTGTGGCTGTTGCTGATTCTTGCGATTTGATCTGCTCTCTCGCCGGCCGGAGGAGAGGTTCATGTCACACAACGCTCAGGGAAAAGTGCTGCGTGACGAGCCAAATAAAACGGCTCCGCCGAAAGATTAGGGAGCTTTAGCAACGACGACGGCAACGGCAAAGAGAACGCCACAAAACAATAGGTTTAATGAGCACAAACGATGGCTCTGCACGTGCGTTTTACATTTTGGTACATTTCTTTCCCGTCCTCTGCAAAACAACAACGTGAAATGACCAAATTTTAGGTTTTCTCGTGAACGTGAGCGTGTGACTGTAAAGTTTTCTTTCTTTTTCCTTACTTTAACGCCGTTCATAACAATTTAGTCCCTGAATAGTTCGCCAGTATTTTCCAAGTTAAACAAGTTGGAATAATAGCGAAAGCGTTACAAAAACGAGAAGTTATATTTTGAAGTGACGTTTTCATTGCCGTCGCCGTCGTCGCTGCTAAAGCTCCCTATTGTTTGGTAGACGGCAGCGGAGGATTTTCTGAACCTCTCCGCCGCTGCTTACAGTAGTACAACACGAACTGTCTACTATATACTGTCCAATAACATTTTATAGTGGACAGTACTTCGGGTGAAACCAGCCAGGCCACAAACCAAGGGACATTCTAGTGAAGGCAAGAATGGTTTACTTTGTATTATTTATAGTATTTTTTTCGGCAAGTCAGTGGAGCGATAGTCTCTATAATATGGCTTATGCGAACACCTACAACTTGATTGAATCCCCTGCAATTTTCACGTGCACTTTTTTCTTACTTTTATCTTCTAACGAAGTTAGAATTACTCGCTCACTTTGGTGGAGCGCCAAGAATAGCCACTTGGAAGGACTGCGTTGTTTAAACGACAAATGATTAAAAGCAGTCATAAACGTTTCATCGTCCTTTGAAATTACTGTGTTAACCAGAGGCTTATTGGCTGTTGAAACAAAGAATTCTTAAGTCTTAATGACTGGTACATTTGAATGGCAAAAACAATTTTGTAAGCGATAAAAATTACTATAGCGACCCAGTGTTTTCATGTCACCGCCGCTCCTTGCAATCTATAGAAAAGGGCACAGATCGACCAGCATACGTTTAGTGACATGAATGGGTGTGTCAAACTCACTTGAACATGTTTCTTTGAATTGTTTTTTGCGATTCCTTTCTTGGATAAACTGATTTGCTATTATCATGGATGGCGCAGTTGTTTTTAGGGGAGGAAGTGAAATTAAATACGCCTCCATTATATGACGACTGCGTGGTAGGTTAGGATTTGTGAATTTCAAGCGAGAAAAATTACCTTTACAGAACAGGTGAACGAAATTAATTAAAATTAATTAAAACTGATTTTTTATTTATTTTGTTCAGGAATTGTGCCGTCATGTATTTTCTACGCGACTCAGGGGCGACTTTTGAAAAGAAGTGTGAAAATGACGAATCCTTTAATCTATTCGGCCTCATCGGATTACATATACATGTGCTAATCAATCATTTGCTATTTACCCCCGACTAGGACAAACTGAAAAGAAAATAAAGAAATAAAATAAAATAAATAAGTAAAATAAAATAAAATGAAAAATTCTGACAGCTGAAGTGAAATAACGCCATCGAGTGAAAATGAGCCTCGGAAGTTAAATTGTGGTCATAAAAGAGCCTTGTTATTGTGTCGCAAAAGAAAAAGTTACAATAATTATTTTCGTTCCCATTCATGGTGTTCAGAAAGTGCTTAGCGAACAATGTTAAGTCATTGCAATCCTCGCGTCCTTAGCCAATCAGAATGCGAATTGAATCACTCCTGAAAGAACCGATCCAAGTTCGTTGTTTTCAGCAACGGTGGAGACCGCTTCAGGTACTGTATGCCTGTTTGTCTGACTTAGGACTTCGTGCGCTTTCTAGATCTCGCTTTCTGGTTTTCGCCGGCGCGGACGCATTCTCGTCCCTCGTTAAAACAATCTTCCGCTCAAAATTTGCAAGAGCTTACTTAAAGCAACTTTTGGTCTTTGTGAATGGCTTGCTAATTATTTCTTCAAGAAACGAACACTTGCTGTGCTTTTCGGTAGTTTTAATTCCCAGATTTACAGGTTGTCTCAAAAGGATGCCATGTAAATGCTTGCTTCATTTTTATCCTTATCCTTTTATCCTTATAATTGTATCATTTGCATATGGCTGGTTTTCTTGTTATGTCGGCGAGGGAACGAAAAAGCTCCTCTTTTATTAATGTTTTCGGCTACTTTAATACTGGTGAGACAAATCTTTAAGGAAAATTTCATGCGATACATTGATTTCCTCTGCATGTACAACACTAATCCTAAACTACAAGAATCATCAAAACATTATAACTTTACAGTGGGAGCCCGCTCTACAGACGCCCACTTAAAACGGACAATTGTCTTTGCCCCAACAACTTAAAGACCCAGTAAGGACCTTTCTGTTGATGTTTTGATCACTTCACCATGCTCCAGACGGCTTCTTGAAACATCTCCCGGCTCCACAATCCTGGCATGTTGAAACTCAGTATTTGTAAAATTCATTCAAGCAAAGAAACTAACTATACAGAACGGTAACTGATGTTACCATGCATGAAATAGTCGCAAGTGCTCACTATCGCTGTGATAAATGCTCTTTCGGTTCATGTAAAAGGAATTGAGCAAATTCGCTGTTGGTAGCTTCCTCAAAGCCAAGTGCGAGTATTCTGGAATTCCACAGGTCGAAGACAGGCGACCGAAGTCGTATCTGCCGGACATGTCCAGGTAAACGAGGTCTTCCTTGGGACGGGTTCGCCATTTGAATGAGTAGGATTTGACCTCACACAATATTTAGGCCAAATACAACTAAAATCTGCGATAACTTTTGTCAAAAGACATGTAGAAGTGTTCTCAGATAAACAAGCTATATCATAAGACCGCTCAGAATAACGGGAGAACAATAACTCGGCCGATGCAGATGAATTTTTGAACCAAACTAAAGAACTCGGAATTTTCAACATCACGAAAATGGCCGCCGATTGGCCGCAGCGTCTTTAAAGGGTCATATACTTTCTTAACCTCCTACGCAGAATTTTATTTATACTTAAAACGGCGAGCCGCCGGCAAGCCGTTTTAAAGCCCATAAAGGTCTGACGCGAATATTTTATGTTACTTGTGAAATGAAACAATAGATTGTGTTTGTCGTGTTTGTAATGTTAATCAGTAGAGATCTGTATCAAAGTTAATGCATACTAATTAGCGGAGCAGGACACTTTTATGAAAGTTAATGATTTTTATTGGGGCTTAGAGAGGTATACACGTGACTCAAATACTACCCGTAGATTGGTCGTTAGTCTTATGAATTATTAATGAATTTTACAAGGCATTATAGAATTTGAAATTTGCGAAATAAAAATATTCTGCCAGAGATGATGAAGGATATATCCGATGGATATAGACGTTGCAAAATTGACATGACAATTATTTCCCTGTTAAGTGAGAATTTTTCCTTGTTTTAAAATATGTAACGCCCCGGCTTGATTTTGAGCTGGAAAGGAGTGGAGGCGGTGTCCATGACGGAAAAACCATCTTCGGAACATAAAGTTCGGCAGCTTTCCGAGCTTTTTATGTTATGGACGATATGGGAATTCTTGTCAGTGGAAAGGTGTTCCCGGATTCGTGTAACGAGGTGCCGGTTAGTCTCACAGACACATTCTCCACACTATTGCACTGATCTGTCTTGCGTTTACATAATACTCACTAGCGGTTTCTGTTTGACGATGGATGAAGTTTGATCGCGAATTTGTATACAAAAAGTCGCGACCTTCTTGAAAATTATTTCCTGACTGCTAGTTCTACGCAAAATTGTTTTTAAAATTAAAACTTACATTTCAATTGACTCTTGCATTCCAATCAAAAATGGATTTTTATGTCAAATTTTCTGAATCTCAAACTCATTAATTATTCATAAGGGTACTAGCCACTCGGAGTGCCCCATTTTGGTCAGGTGCATATATCTTGATACCCAATGAAAATACGGATCAAGACAAGTCCGCGATTCGTTCAAAAACTGGCAACCTCAAAAATTACAATGCAGGCAATTATTAAATGGCTTCATAAGAAAAGTAACGTGAAAATTACAGTTCTGGACCTTCCGACCTTCTTTCGTTTCATTCTCCATCTCCGAATCTCCGCATCTCTTTCACCCTGAGTATCAAGTGGACGTCTTGGCAACATTTTTATCTTCTAACTGACGCTTCAGAAGACATGCAATCGCTTAAAAAGTACTGGGTGGACACCTTTCCTCCCGACTCTTAATAGCTACTTCTATGACAAACTTCGCGAGCTATTAGTTAAAGTGCCTATGAAGTTAAAATTGTTTTTGCACAAATTTTTAGGTCTAAGTGTCCTCTTTCAAGAATGGCAGATTGAATTTTACGTAGAGAAAATAAAATAGGATTTTTTACTGTCCAAATTGCCTCAAAAAGCCAAAATGGTGTCTTCGGAGACTGGTGACGAGTTTTGCGTTGATGACGTAGTTGGTGGTTCTGAAGAGTTTTTCATCTCTCTTGCGATTCAGTGAGCTCCGCAAGTTCGGTCGAGATTTTGCTGAGATTATAGTTGCTAGTTGTTCGTTGGAAAGGGGCAACCATGTCTGAAAGTGACGATATTTTGTATTAGATGTGGACTCGAATACGTCTGATAAATCCAGCGGAGAAGAATCAGAAAGCGAAACAGCGGATGAAATGGAAGTGGTTGGACATATCCAGAGCCACTTGCCCATACAAGCGATGAAGAAGAAGATACGGAAGAGGACAGTGAGGATGGTCTATGTCCAGCAGTTCTGCAAAGCAGATTCGAAGAACGGCTTAACTGCAGAATACCCTGCCACTCAAACAATTTTCCACGCAGCCGGCTGCGCGTTACTCTACTCAGACTTCTACGTAGCTGGCTCCGCGGCTACGCGGTACGCAGAAAAATTGAAACATCAAAATGAATTCACAATAATTGATAGACGTGATTCGACATGAAAACACACGCGCTACATATGTAATATTCTTCGTTCTTTAAGCCATTAAACTGAAACAATTGCCGAAATGAGTAAATTCACTCGAAAGTAATTTCAAAATGAATTCACAATAATTGATAGGGCGCGCTACATATATCATATTCCTCGTTCTTTAAGCCAATAAACCAAATTCACAATAATTGATAGTGTGAGTCGACATGAAAGCACGCGCTACATATAATATTTTTCGTTCTTCAAGCCAATGAACCGAATTCACAATCGCGTGATTCGACATGAACACACGAGCTACACATGAGATTAAACCGAAACAAGCGCGCTTGTTTACGCAAACAAATTCACACAAGTCGATACTCACTCAACCCTATAGGGGGGGTATAGCATTTGCTTTGAGTCGACATAATATTTGCAAACCGTGGCCACTTATTGTTCTCACCTTCAGTCACTGCAAATTCAGAGCTGAGTTCAGTTTTCGAAATATATTTTAAAATGAACACTTCAATACAGGACGAAATACAATACAGGACGAAAACTCATCTTCGCCGTGTGAAAATGAAAACATCCCAAGTCAGAACAGCCAAATGACTAGCTCTCCTTTTTTCTATTTCCAAATCAAGAACGCCTGGACTGTTCCAAACAACGAAGGCACGAAGCTAACATATTTTAAAATATCTGTCATTTGTGGGCCTGCACATATCAAATACCGGTAACACGCGGCAATGTTTTACTTCAATGATACCAAGTTCTCACTTACTTTCCGTCGCTTTCGGTCAGTTAAAGGAGACTTAAGAATGGAGCCTTAAATTAGGTTTCTCTTCAACTCAATGGTTTAATCATTGTCAGTCTGCACAAGGACGGGCTTGTGCTCAAAACAGCTTTCCTCGAAATCCACTGTTCAAACACAAACAAGAGCTCTTCTTCGGGATGAAATCTTTTCGATGAAGGCGGACAAATCGAGTCCATTCATCCCGAAAATTTTCTTCAGGGTGAAAGTAATGCATTGGAATTCCCGGTGATCCAGTCTTGTTGCCACAATTTGCAAGATTTGGTCCACAGGCAGAGCAATAGTTAATGCAACCTTTCTTTCTTCCCTTCTCCGCCATGAAGCTGATGTCTGTGGAACCACCAAGTACGTCATTTCCGGTGTAATCTGAGTGTTTGACCGAGCGCAAGATGGAGACACATGCAAACTTTCAGGCCAGAAAAATCTTACATTGAGAGGGTTTCGGGCGTTTCAAACCGGGTTTTTGGTTTATTAACGACATAAACATATAAACCAAACTTGTTTTTATTTCATAGGCACTTTAAGAGATACAGTATCCATTTCCTACATTTCACAGCTTACCTCGTGTAAAGGTGGATTTCCACCGTCGCGTCATTTTTACGTGCTTACGGACGTAAACTTGAACTGGCTTTACACGCGTAAATAGAATGGAGGTGATGTGTGAAAATCCGTGGGTAAACGTAAAGTTGAACCTCGCTCAACTTTTGCGTTTACGCGCGTCCTTTAACATATCGCCTCTATTTTCATAACATGACAAGACCGCCTGTCATGATCCAAAATCGGAAGTTTCTTCTCTCTTTCCAGCTGCCGTGGTCTAAAATTGTTCAAAGCCGATCTGTTTTTGTACTTTGTAGAAGCTGGAACGGCCTCATAGCCTGGTGGTCCTCATATAAAGTTTTATGCGGACGAAAACGACTCGCTCCGTCCGTGATCTCCGCCATCATGTATGTGTCACAGTGAATGACTTCTGACGCGAAACAAACAACTCCCACAAAATGTATGCAGGCAAAGAGTTGTGAAAAATGCGAAAGAATGTATTCGCTGTTACTCGTTAAAACAATCGGTGCTAATTATACAGAGAATATATTTGTTATATCCCATTGTATTTTTATGCGCGTTTGAGAAGCCGTATCAAAAACTCGTGCTTCGTGTTTCATTAGGGGTTCCAAACACCTCGAAACAATAAAAGCACTCCGCCTTTGGCGTCGTGCTTTCATCTGTTTCTCGGTGTTTGGAACCCCTGATGAAACACTCGCACTCGTTTTGGATATATTACCTAACGCTCCGCCGGTTTACATGTTTTGCAGATGAATCAGCTGCTTGTCTTTTGTGTTCTAAAATTCTTTTAGCAGAACTGGTCATAAAGAGATCATTCGTGCAATTTTTGTCAGAAATGGTACACTCCCCGACTCATAAATCGACACAAAGCGACATACGGAATTTTCCCAACCAAGGTCTTTGCGACTTATCAAGATTTCTGATAACAACACCAATCAGATTTCAGCTGCCGACGTTTGTAAATTACCATTTAACTTTACCTTCCAATCTTCTGCTAGCAATCTATAGATACGGGAAAGGCTTTTTCAGAAGTTTTGAACTGAATATATACAGTCTTGCGAGATAAGCCCATGTTTATTCGGGGAGCATGCATTTGACTTTCCTTTCGGAGTTTTCCTGTTTAAAATTCATTCCTCTTTCCTTGACTTTTTAGGGGGCGGGGTGCATAATGGCAAATACTGTATTCCCAATAACCGCACAGACGATTTATGACTGCAGTATTTTTGGCAAGCTGCATTTTACGACATGTGAATAAATAGGCAAGTTACTTGTATTAATGTGCATTGTGGTTTGCGGTTCGTAACTGAAGATGAGTAGTTCCGTGTTACTCACGAACGCAATAACTGTTTTGGACCATTTTATATCGCTGTTCGAGCTTTGAGAAAGCCCAGTTGTAAACGGAAATCTTAGGCTTGCAGTCTACCGTAAAGGTGAGGCTTTACCTCTCTTAATTTAACAATCCAGTAGACGGATATAAGCTGATCGCAGCGAGTCAACAATATAACTCGACCGAAACTAACTCACGGTCCGCACTCAAATTGTTTTGGTAGAGCCCGGGTACCGATCCTTTTAAAAAAAAAAAAGTGCGTAGAAGTGGTTGATTATTTCTGGCTCGTTGGTTTGCAAGCGCGGTAACTTTCTTTACACTCGCCGCAGGCGGTATATCGAAAATTAGAAGCCGTTTATACGTAGCCAAATCTACTCCGACTTATGCAAATTCTTGCCGATGAGTATTGTCCACAGTATCTTATGAAATTTAAACAGCTTGCAGGGCAACTCAGTTGCTCTAACGAACGCCACGATGGCTTCGAGTTTCAGGTTTATTTTCTACACTCTGTGACGTTTTTGGGAAGTGAAAATGTTATTAATGGGGAGTCAAATGTGAAGCTCAAGTCCAGCGGCCAAACAACAGTTTTGCAGAGGTAGAATCACAATAACACATTTGCTATATTCTATTTCATTTGTAAAACTAATTTCTCCTTTAAATTATTCTTCGCTTTTTTTCATATATTAACGGGCCGGGCTGTTGACAAAACCGTTATTATTACCAGTTTCATGCTGCTGTTAAAATTATTATTTTTATGATGTGAAAATTATCATTCTTATGATATTAATTTCGGTGACGGTGTTGGGTATTCTACATCTACTAAGTAGAGCTAATCTCGGACAAATGTGAGAACAACTTGGGAGTTAATACTATTTGCGTCTGTTAGTTATTTTTACAAACGTTCGCTGCTTTCATTTTAGAACTAATTCCTATTCACAAGGCCCGTTCAAAAGACGCTACTCAAGTCACGTGCCGATTTTTGGCGACTTCGGAGCGGCTTCAGATCAACGACTGATTAAGACGGCGTCCTTGTGCCAAACCTTATTTACCAAACCTTTGCAGTGTATGAATCAGACACCGATCCAGTGTCGCATTATGCGGCAAACGCTGCCGAGCTTATCGCTGTTTGCCACACCAAATAAAAATTTCCGTACCAAACGCAACAAGGTTTGCACGAATCTTGAGTGTCCTGTTCATAACACAGGATATTTTTATTCAAGACATGCTAATTAAGTTGCTTCTTCCAGCTACGACAAGTGATCTTTTCAAACGCTTCTTAACAAAATTTGTTCGTTAAAATTAAATTTCATTTTTCCCTCGTTGTCTCTTTTCATTTCTAGCGGATTAATAGATAACTTCCATGCTACTGAACAAACGACACGTCCTACAATAAAATGGCAGTGTATCGAATGGTTGTCAGACTTTCGTGTTAGAACGATTGATTTTATGGTATGTTAATTTTCTTTTGGTGTCTAAACTCCCGCAAGCAACTTGAAATTGAAAACACAGTTTCTTAGATTAAGAAAGTTGTAAAAACTGAAACCCCATTTCGGTCATTGTATTTTCATGTGATGGGTACTCACGTTATTCAAATTTGTGAATTGGAACTGAGGCGAACCCGATGGCAAAATTATACATTCTAGCAAACGTCATATATGTAATTGGTCAGCTGCCTTTTTCAAGTAAAGTAAGACTTCCTTGACAACGAAATAATAACACGCGCACAACGTTGTTTCTGAGTAATCGATGCCCCTATTTGTGATCGAAGTTGTGTTATTGAAATTTAGAGGAACATTTAGCGAATATTGCTTCAACAAAATATGAACGATGTTGCCGGGCAAACGTTGAAAACTAAATCAATGTGTGAAAACCGTTTCAATATCCGTTCAGGATTTTCAAAGAACTGCGCGCTTGCATCTGCCCAGCAAAGGTTGAAGGCTCGGTATTTTCAACAACAAAGAAAATGCTTAAGGGTTGTTAAATTGAAAGGTTTTAAGAATTAATGCAAATTTGGTTTAACACGCTTTCAACATTTTCCACACCTTCAGCAAAGCTGATGAACAGCTTGTCAGTTTAAAAATAGGGTCTTGCCCGAGTCTCCTTTGCTATTCTGTAGCTGTCCATTTTACCTGTTTGATGATCCTTTGAACTTGATCTGCAATCCAGCGAGTGCGTTTTATGCCTATATTGGAGAATTCTTGTTGGCGTATGCATGTTCAGTTAGTCATTACTGTAAAGCGGAAAGACGTAAAGCAAAGAACTACAAGGCGCTCCAGGTAAACAACAAACAGCCATGAAATGGGAGTAAATAATGAGAAATATTAGACCTCATGAGTTGACATAATTATTCCATTGATGTTTTTACATTTTCCGAAAGTCGACCGTCTGAAATGATCCTTCTCGACATGTGCTAGCTCTAGTAGAATCGTTTTCAGGCCTTGACGCCTTTATCGTGCGAACCGATAGCGGGTAGAAAGGACAATTTATTGCTGGTCGAGGATTTTTGCGGATAAGGAAACATTCGCGAGGTTAAGTGAAGACTCGAATATTTCAGACGTGCAATGAAAAAGGATTCCACCTGAAGAGTTAGAGAACAGTTTGATCGAGAAAGTCTTCAAAACAAAACTCACCCTACACTACAGGTAAGCAGAGCAAATGACATATGAGCAAGGAATGTCTTTTGTGTTAATACAGGGAACATTCACACCATCGTCGGTTGCTTCTTGTTCATCCATATCAGTGAATATCGGATATCGGCAAGCAATGCCGACTGAATTCTAATAAAGAAATCCGGGCGGTTGAGTCGTTTGAATCTACCAACTCGGACGGTGATTTGTATTTTGTGTTCTTAATGTTGATGCACACGTTCTCTTGGGTGAGATAAAAAGAGACGCCAAAACTGATGAAACAAGGTTGGAACGTCATTTTAGGTTGTAATTATCGTTGGTTTCGATCAGGAGTGTTTTCGTGTTCCTATATTGAATTCTGTCATTTGTCGAAAAACGATTCATCAATTTACTTTGTTTTTTTAGATGTGTTTCCTTAGAGCTGTTGTTAAACACAAGGATGTTGGCTTTCTAGGATTTGCTTAGTTGACACGGCTTTCCACGGGTTATGTTAATGTCGTCGGCTGATTAAAGAGTGACCGTAAACGCTCTCCATCTTGAAGTTTTACAACGTCTTGCCGTCGAATAGGCGATTTGCATTATGGCGTCATTTTACTTCAACTACCAGAATTCATATCGTTTTCCCTTTATTATTCAAATTTTTAAACAAATGGTCAGAATTAGCAAGACAAAAAAAGAAACTGAAGTGGTAGTAAAATGACGCCATCATGCAAATCGCCTATTGAAGCGACAAGACGCTTTGCAAAACTATCTAATGTTTTCCACCTAGCGTTGTACTGGCAAGTAAAAATATTGAAAATATTACTGATAAAGCAAATGTAGGAACAGTCGAGTAATATCAATTAAGCAAGTATAAACTGACGGACAATTTCAGTAAATTAGACGTGTGCTCGACTGAAAAAGTAATTATAACTTCTTATTGACTTGAATGGCAAAAGAAAATTTTGAAAAATTAAATTCTTTAAATAAACAATAAAGCACATATAGAAAAAGAAAGAACTAAATAGGGTCGAAGTCTACAATATTATATTATATTATATTGTATTATTATCGTACAATATAAGCGGACATAAAAAAGAAAAAAGTGAAAAGAGTGTGATTACAAATGAAAGGTAAGGAAAACGAAAGCGGGCGCGATCGGTAATCTTTGATTGCTGGTAAAAATTTCGTGTTTTGTTATGGGAAAGAAGCGTAGAATAAACCTTGGGATCCTTTCTCAATGACTGTCGGCTCTCCAGTACGATACCTTTTGTAACTTCCAACTGTTTGAAAATTAGTTCATGCTTTTGCTAGCGCATATCGAGCTGTGACGCCCGCGCGAAGTTTGGGCAGCAAGAGAGAAGCGAAGGAGTCGCTCGAGATGTAGCAGAGGACAATTCTGGCTTCTTCAGTAACTGCTCTCCAGACTTCTATGGGGAATCGATCCTTCAGAGATGGCGGCAGTGCCACAGCTTTGGAACAGTCTTCCCGTAAGCATTAGATCTGCTTGCATCACAAGTGATTTTAAACAGAAACTTAACACTTTTTATTCAGCAAGGCATTTTGTTAGAACAATTAGTTTATATTTAGATTTTCTAGTTTTATATAGCTTTTTTGCAAATTACTTTTCTTATAGCCAATTGTAAATAGTGTAGTTTTCGTCTTTTTATTCCATATTAATTCAAAGGTGACAGAATTTTGTAACTGTTCATCAGTAGGATACCTAAAATGTGTACAATTCCACAGTTGGTTTCGGCTCCATCAAATCCTATACTAATTGCAGAACATTTTAGGAGGAGCCACCCACACTGTGAGCACAGTTATTGACAATACATATTAGCAAGGAAAACAACGCAAAATAATTGGAGTACGTTAAATAACGAACTAAGTATGTGAACTAAATAATTGTTAACAGGTTCTTATTTTTGTATCAGTTTTATTGTAATATCTGTAATGCGCATTTGATTATTTTTTATAGAAAATGCACAATATAAATATTATTATTATTATTATTATTATTATTATTATTATATTATTATTATAAATTGCATCTAACTCAATATACGCACAGCTATTTTCCATGAACCAATTGTTTTATAACCGTGCCGGTGAAAAGCAACTTGGTGAAAAGTTGACCAAAAAGAAAAATCCGCTTGAAGGAATCTACCAAATGAATAATAGGGTATATATACCACGTCTTCGTCAATTGGCGTGGTTGTAAAATTTAATTCTTTGTCCAGTTTCTCAGGTCCGTTCGTGCGAAATTAGAAAAAAAAAACGTTCATGCAAAGCAAGGAACCTGGATAAAAGCAGCGCCGTGCTCAACCGAATATTATGATGTAGGCTTACATGTGCTGAATTTGATTTCGTGGATTTGCTAGCTATGCTGATTAGCCTAAAATGTAGGTGCTACCTCCGTTTCAAAACTGCTGCAGCAATTCACAACTTTCGTCCATCGTAGTACCGTGCCAGGTTGATTTTCAATAACTGGCGCATGCTTAGTTATCTTTATAATTTCAAACAGACAATGGCGATAAATAGAGTAGCCTCCTTCGCAGACGTCTTTGGGCTTGTCACGCGTTCCTTGCCCACGAACGTCTGCTGAACTGAACTGCCACTTCCGTTCGCGGCAGTTAGCCAATCATAGTTCATTTTCCAATTTGTGGAAAGTAGGACTTCGATCTCGGGATTATTTTCACAGACGATGCACGTGAATAGGGTGTCGATTTCCATTCTTACGCAGCTCGTTATTGGTTTCTTCAAAACAAAGGCTAACCGCCGACGAACGGAAGTGGCAGTTCAGTTCAGCAGACGTTCGTGGGCAAGGAACGCGTGACGAGCCCAAAGACGTCTGCGAAGGAGGCTATAAATAGAGGTACATACTTGGGGTTGCTCATGAAAATCAGAGAGGGTTAGTAACACGCAAATGGTTATTAATTCCTAGGAAGCAGCTAGACCTTTCGGCGGACCGAGGAAGCCACTCAATCATGCCATATAAAAACAGGTTTGAATGCCTTATCTCTCTCTCCCTGTCCTTGGTTTGCGCGTAAGGCCCTTGAAAGATAACAAAATTACAGATATTAGATGTAATGCTGCCATTAAGTAAGGATAGTTTAGCAATATTATTTTGCCAATCACGTTTTTTCAGAACTGACTTGGTCGCGACCAAATAAAAGAGCATTAGCAAATATAGCAGCATTAGAACCATACCTTGATATGAATTAATAGAGTTAAATAACGTGTCCAGTCTCGCATAGCTTAGCCTTTAAGACTGTTCAAAGTCCGTCAGTTCTTCCTGTTTTTCTTCGAAAACCCACCGTCATACAGTCTTTTCTTCGAGTTGTCACGGAAACACTGAGCCATGAGAAAGCTAGGTTCCGTGCATTTTCTTCTTTCTCCGACTTTTTTCCCGTTCACAAAGTTTATGAAGTGTATAATGAGAATTTGCGAGAAACAGTACAAATTCGTGAGTTCATTCTTTGATTTTATTACGTGTAAATTCCATCGAGGTCAAGCGAAATGACGCGGTTTCATGTTACACACGAGAATGAATATAGTTACCGCGTTTGCACTAGAAAACATCATGCCAACAGAAAAATAAGCATGTTATTGACTTGTGCTTCGGGGGATATGAGATAATATCTCCCTCCTGTAGCCTGTGGGCTCGGCAAGAGATAAATATGCATGAATATAATTACATGTCCCCTCGGCTGAGGTCAATAATCCTGACATCAACAAATGAAAACAAAGTTTAGGAGTTGTCACAAACCGCAAGGAATCTGAGGAAATCGCATGGCTTTGTTTTTCACCACGATAGTGTAAGGACAACAGAGAGAAACGCAGATTCTACTGAGATTTTGCAAAAAGCGAAGAGAGAGTAGAATTGACTTCGTTCGTGATATCCCGCCGCTCCGCCATTCCGGTGTTCGGGCTTTTTAGGTCGCCCGCGCGAGAACGAAAAAATCGGATTGAAGCGAACAAGCCTTGGAGAGGCAATCGCCTGTCTTTCTGTAAGTTGTGTTGTTGAAGGAAAGGGGGTCTCGAACTGATGTTTGAGAAATAATAGCTCAAAGTAATCACCAAAGGAATATAAGTTAGCTCTATGCAGGATATCGAGAAAATCTTAGCCTTTGGATGTCACGTAATTATTGAGGCCATGTCACCATGACGTTTAAGGCGTGTTGTGACCCGTTCTTCTCACAGCTATATTTTCTTTCTTCCTTATTTTAGATTGACAGTAGCCGCTATTTCATTGTTCATTTTCCTAACCGTTTGTGAGCAAGCCACAGCCGAAGTTTTGCCACAATGGGCTACCGAGGCGGAATTGCGGTGAATGTACTTGATACGGCTTAGTTTACAACGCGCTCTCAAAATGAGATTTCACCCCAAAAGATGTGTCAGAAATCTCGCGGTCATCATGCTGTTCCTATTTGGAACTTTCACGATCACGAAATGGAGGGGAAGACTGGACATGATCAGGGAAGGCCAAACAATCGAACTCCACACAACCGAGCTTAATGCGATTGAACGCCATTCAACAGTGATCAACATGGTTTCCACAAGATTTCCTTCCCCTCCAGTCAAGAACATTGCTTCAACAAAGGCTCCTTCATCTCCAGCGAAAAGCGTTGTTTCCACTAACGTTTCTTCTTCTCCAGTGGAACGCATTGTTTCCAGTAAGTCTTCTTCGTCTCCAGTGAAAAGCATCTCGCTTGAACAACTGCCAAGCATACTTGTACTTGTCTACACAGTGAATGGCGGCCAAGTAAGGTGGGTGGGCGAGAATCGAGAGGAATGCATTTTACATCAGATCGGTAGAAAGCAATGTCCTCTTGATAAATTTGAAGTGACCTACGACAAAATGCGCTTTGCGGAAAGCGACCTAGTTGTATTTCATTCCAATAACATGCCAAATAAAGGACTACTGGTTGAGTTATCAAAGAAAAGACCAATTTCACAGCGATGGGCTTATCACACGATGGAAAGCCCCAAAGTAACTCCTGACCCAGGTCCGTTAAATGGCCTCTTTAACGCAACGTGGACCTACAGAAGTGACTCGGAATTTTCAGCCGCTTACGCGACTTACGTCCCACTCAATCCTATCGATGGGATGCAAGTAACGCAAAGGGACTATACTCAAGGAAAATCCAAACTTGTGGCCTGGATGGTCAGCAACTGTGGATCTCAGCTACGAAATAATTTTGTGAACCAACTCAAAAAGTACATCAACGTCGATGTGTACGGAGGCTGTTCTGATCGGTTTGGCAAGCACCAAACATGTTCTAAATCAAATGAGAAGCGCTGCCTCAGAGACTACAAATTCTACCTCGCTTTTGAGAACGCTTTATGCAAAGACTACGTCACTGAAAAGTACTGGGAACGCCTTGGTAAGTTTTTACTTTCAATACTCGTTGTATCGTTGTAAAGTAACAGTGATTCCAGGAGATGATTCCATGGAATAACTACAATCTTGGACAAAAGTGTGGCCTGTTCTACTGAGGCTCTCAGATATTTGGGGCGAGCGAAGAGCGAAGAACGAGGGAAGAAAATCGCCTGGAACAGGCTAGCAAAACTGTTGAGAAAATAGCACTTCGAAGCATTAATAGGTGCAATCTAAGTACATGTTTACTTTAAACCACCAAAACGTACATTATGAGGTCAAGTGGCATGTAGAATTTATCATTTTCTCTTAAACTGCAAGCAGGGACAGTTCCTCAACGCGAGCACTGGTGAAAAATCGTCCGATGTTTCTGCCTGCTTCAAAAATATTCAACTCACGAAACAAACACAGAGAATTCTAAAATAATTGTTTTTACCCGGCTTAAAAATGAACGTGGGTTTTTCTTCAACATCAAGCTTGATTATTTCTGAAGAAATCGCAGTTTTGTTATTGGACCCCACCTTAGCCCAAGCTTCACCCGCGTGGTCACAAACCGGAGGAGCTTTGTGTGACTAGCGAAATAACGTCTGCGTAGGAGACTACGAGTTTCTAAAAACATTCCTTTTTGCCTCCCATGGAGTCGTTTTTAGGTTTCTTGTTTCACCCACTCCCCAAAAAACGACTGCGAGGGAGGTTACATTCCATTTGGAGCACAAATAAATGGAGCCGCCGTCTATACCGTCTCGGTCCCTTGCAGAGCCCACATTACCCTTAACCAGCGGAAAGAGGAACGAGGATCTCTTCCTCGTTTCTTGTTCCATGATTTTGTGCCTTTAATTAAATATTGAGCATGTTATGGTATCTTGTGCCATATGGCACTCTCGGGCATTGAAGGGTTTTAATAACTGTTTAAATGTCGCTTTTTTAGGTGAAGAAAATGTAGTTCCAGTTGTGATGGGAGGTGCTGATCCTACTGACTACAACAGGCTGGCTATCCCAGGGTCCTTCATTAACGTAATGGACTTTAAAACTGTTAAAGAACTTGCAGACCACCTCCACTATTTGGATAGAAACAACACGGCCTATAACGAGTATTTCAAATGGCGACAAAAGTACAAGATAAGCCCTTACCACTATCCCTTGTGTAATTTTTGCAAATCGTACGCTTTGAAACCTGAACTAAGTCAAACGAAAGTTTACGATCTTAAAGACTTTTGGGTTGAACAAGGCATGTGTAATAGAAACGAACATCTTATTACAAGAATGTGGGCAACATAACGCAACATAACGTTT